>CM067170.1:40946591-41054091 GCA_034093135.1 Erigeron breviscapus | reverse complement strand
ACCTCGTGTTGTCTTGTTAGTACACTTTTCAGGTAATCAGGTGAACCAAAGTCGTGATGCATGATTGATTGTTTCTTGGACCCGGACTTGGACTGATATGGATCAAGGATTCATTTACCATCTTTTGCATTATGCTTAGGATCGTTTGCCATCTTTTGGATTGTTTTGTAAACGTTTGATGGCTACTTGCTCCTTATGCATTTTGTGTTTGTATTTGACTTAACTTGTTGGATTCACCGAATTCATGTATTTTCATTTAGTTTGCCTACGATAATTCCAACGTGTGCTATTTAATTTCCGTGACTTTCCGAGCTTTAATTCGGGGTGTTACAGGTATTCATGATTAGGATGATTAGATAAACTGGTCTTTTTTAAGAAATCTGTATTTATGGTCACCATTACATCATTTTGGGGTCCTTATTGGTAGGCTGGTACTGAAATAATTTGTGACATTATATTATCAAGTCATGGACTTAGCTTGAAATGATGTCTCACTTGCTCACTTGATGAGGTATTTAAAGTAAGTTTGGGGTCACAGTTGGGAGTTTGGAATGGTTACAGAATAATGATTCATGGTTTTTAAAAGATTATAGCATAATGTTCTCATTTTAGTTTCCAAAAAGTTCATATGCAAACTGACTGGATATCAGAAGGTGCTTCTTGTAAGCATGTGACCTTTTTCCCATTATTTACAGGGAGAAGTCAAGAAGTGCAATGGACAAGATTTACACTCCATTGTATTATATCTAAAGAATGACTTGGAGCTATTAATGGGATGCTATCCAATGGTGAACCTGATACGTGTGTATGCAATCTAGAGAAATATGGGTTGGAGTTACTTATGCTCATATATAACATGTAATGTTTTGTTTTGTATGGGTTATAATGTATCTTAACTTAATTTATTGAACTTGATTCCATTGAACTTAAATGTCTTTGAACTTAATTTCATTGAACTTGATTTCCATTGAACTTAAATGTCTTTGAACTTAATTTCATTGAACTTGATCCATTGAACTTAAATGTCTTTGAACTTAATTTCATTGAACTTGATTTCCATTGAACTTAAATCTCTTTGAACTTAATTTCATTGAACTTGATTCCATTGAACTTAAATGTCTTTGAACTTAATTTCATTGAACTTGATCCATTGAACTTAAATGTCTTTGAACTTAATTTCATTGAACTTGATTTCCATTGAACTTAAATGTCTTTGAACTTAATTTCATTGAACTTGATTTCCATTGAACTTAAATGTCTTTGAACTTAATTTCATTGAACTTGATCCATTGAACTTAAATGTCTTTGAACTTAATTTCATTGAACTTGATTTCCATTGAACTTAAATGTCTTTGAACTTAATTTCATTGAACTTGATCCATTGAACTTAAATGTCTTTGAACTTAATTTCATTGAACTTGATTTCCATTGAACTTAAATGTCTTTGAACTTAATTTCATTGAACTTGATTTCCATTGAACTTAAATGTCTTTGAACTTAATTTCATTGAACTTGATCCATTGAACTTAAATGTCTTTGAACTTAATTTCATTGAACTTGATTTCCATTGAACTTAAATGTCTTTGAACTTAATTCATTGAACTTGATTTCCATTGAACTTAAATGTCTTTGAACTTAATTTCATTGAACTTGATCCATTGAACTTAAATGTCTTTGAACTTAATTTCATTGAACTTGATTTCCATTGAACTTAAATGTCTTTGAACTTAATTTCATTGAACTTGATTTCCATTGAACTTAAATGTCTTTGAACTTAATTTCATTGAACTTGATCCATTGAACTTAAATGTCTTTGAACTTAATTTCATTGAACTTGATTTCCATTGAACTTAAATGTCTTTGAACTTAATTTCATTGAACTTGATTTCCATTGAACTTAAATGTCTTTGAACTTAATTTCATTGAACTTGATCCATTGAACTTAAATGTCTTTGAACTTAATTTCATTGAACTTGATTTCCATTGAACTTAAATCTCTTTGAACTTAATTTCATTGAACTTGATTCCATTGAACTTAAATGTCTTTGAACTTAATTTCATTGAACTTGATCCATTGAACTTAAATGTCTTTGAACTTAATTTCATTGAACTTGATTTCCATTGAACTTAAATGTCTTTGAACTTAATTTCATTGAACTTGATTTCCATTGAACTTAAATGTCTTTGAACTTAATTTCATTGAACTTGATCCATTGAACTTAAATGTCTTTGAACTTAATTTCATTGAACTTGATTTCCATTGAACTTAAATGTCTTTGAACTTAATTTCATTGAACTTGATCCATTGAACTTAAATGTCTTTGAACTTAATTTCATTGAACTTGATTTCCATTGAACTTAAATGTCTTTGAACTTAATTTCATTGAACTTGATTTCCATTGAACTTAAATGTCTTTGAACTTAATTTCATTGAACTTGATTTCCATTGAACTTAAATGTCTTTGAACTTAATTTCATTGAACTTGATTTCCATTGAACTTAAAAGTCTTTCTTTGAGTTTAAAATCCTTTGATGTTAAAATTCCTTTGAACTTAAAACTTTCTTTGAGTTTAAAATCCTTTGATGTTAAAATTCCTTTGAACTTAAAACTTTCTTTGAGTTTAAAATCCTTTGAGGTTAAAAGCTTCGAAGTTAACTTTCATTGAGCTTAAAAGTCTTTGATGTTAAAATCAGCTTACGTCCATTGATATCACAACTTATTGAACTTAAAGCCCATTGAACTTAAATGTCTTTGAACTTAATTTCATTGAACTTGATTTCCATTGAACTTAAGTCTCTTTGAGTTTAAACATAGTCGACACATAAAAAGTTTCTTGACCTTAAATCCCTTTGAACTTAAACTTTTCTTTGAGCTTAAACATAACTAGTCGACACTTAAAAGGATTCTCTTGACTTTAAATCTTTGAACTTAAAACTTTCTTTGAGTTTAAAATCCTTTGATGTTAAAATTCCTTTGAACTTAGGATTTTCTTTGAACTTAATATCCTTTGATGTTAAAATTCCTTTGAACTTAAAACTTTCTTTGAGTTTAAAATCCTTTGATGTTAAAATTCCTTTGAACTTAATTTCATTGAACTTATTTCCATTGAACTTAAGTTCTTTGAGTTTAAAATCCTTTGATGTTAAAATTCCTTTGAACTTAAAACTTTCTTTGAGTTTAAAATCCTTTGAACTTAAAACTCTTTGAAGTAAAAACTCTTTGAAGTAACAACTCTTTGAGGTTAACATGATTGATTGAAAGCGGCCAGAACAACAAAAGAGATTGAAACCCTAACCTAATTGAATGTGAAGAAGATGAAAATCAATAGGAAAACACAAGAACCCTAGAACCTGAATCTGTCAAGGATCGAAAATGATGAAAGAGGAAAGAACTCGACTTATTGACCGGATTAAAACATTGACACATATATTAGGCAAGATACAACCAAAATTGATCAATAACACTAGATCAAAACTCGAATTTGACCATATCTAATATCAAACCCTAACCCTAAATCTCGGATTTGAAAGAAAAGAAAAGAAAATACACGATTACAAGACCAAAGCCTCGATTATCACTCAAATCAGGCCTAGATCCGGTCGACTCATGATTAAATCTTACATATAATTTCGGTTTTAAAAGATTTTCGTGTATATATATATATATAAAACCCGATTTGAGTAAGTATAGGTATGTATAACATAGAAAACGTTTTTAGATTGAACCCCCTTTAATTCCTTACCAAGATTTGATGTGAAGAAGATGATTTCTTGATGAGCAATTCGGTTGGGAGGGAAGATGGGGAGAAGGTGCAGCTGTAGGGAGAAAGAAGAGAAAGTGGGAGAGTGCTAATATGAGGGAATAGATTAGTTAGGGTTTTTGATGCCCATATATATATATATATATATATATATATATATATATATATATATATATATATATATATATATATATATATATATATATATATATATATATATATATATATATATATATATATATATATATATATATATATATATATATATATATATATATATATATATATATATATATATATATATATATATATATATATATATATATATATATATATATATATATATATATATATATATATATATATATATATATATATATATATATATATATATATATATATATATATATATATATATATATATATATATATATATATATATATATATATATATATATATATATATATATATATATATATATATATATATATATATATATATATATATATATATATATATATATATATATATATATATATATATATATATATATATATATATATATATATATATATATATATATATATATATATATATATATATATATATATATATATATATATATATATATATATATATATATATATATATATATATATATATATATATATATATATATATATATATATATATATATATATATATATATATATATATATATATATATATATATATATATATATATATATATATATATATATATATATATATATATATATATATATATATATATATATATATATATATATATATATATATATATATATATATATATATATATATATATATATATATATATATATATATATATATATATATATATATATATATATATATATATATATATATATATATATATATATATATATATATATATATATATATATATATATATATATATATATATATATATATATATATATATATATATATATATATATATATATATATATATATATATATATATATATATATATATATATATATATATATATATATATATATATATATATATATATATATATATATATATATATATATATATATATATATATATATATATATATATATATATATATATATATATATATATATATATATATATATATATATATATATATATATATATATATATATATATATATATATATATATATATATATATATATATATATATATATATATATATATATATATATATATATATATATATATATATATATATATATCTATTAAATATATATATATATATATATATATATATATAATATATATATATATATATATATATATATATATATATATATATGTATATATATATATATAAAACCCGATTTGAGTAAGTATAGGTATGTATAACATAGAAAACGTTTTTAGATTGAACCCCCTTTAATTCCTTACCAAGATTTGATGTGAAGAAGATGATTTCTTGATGAGCAATTCGGTTGGGAGGGAAGATGGGGAGAAGGTGCAGCTGTAGGGAGAAAGAAGAGAAAGTGGGAGAGTGCTAATATGAGGGAATAGATTAGTTAGGGTTTTTGATGCCCATTTTTTTTCTCACGGCACTTATAATATTTTTTTTTTTTTTTTTTTTTATTATTTTTTTATTTTTTTTTGAACTTAACCCTTATGGACCTTAAATCTTATTGGCCTTAAACCTTATTGAACTTAAAACAATTTGTTGACTTTAATTCTATTGATATTAAGAAACTTATTGAGGTTAACCAAGGCCTGGTAGAACACGCACAATTTTTCCAAAGTCTAAATGCTCATAAAGCCCGAATAAAACATAAGTCCACTTATTCCATTAATAAAGTCTTAAAGTCTAATGACATACACGTACGAAACGAACTAAAAACAACCGGAAAGTACTTAGGGAAAATACGCTCAGATGACGGTTGGTGGATGAACTGGAGTCTTGACTGGAGAAATTTAACTGGTGGATGGGTCGGGGCTTTAACTGGTGGATGAACTGGTGTCTTGACTGGGACTTCAACTGGTGGGTGAACTGGTGGATGAACTGGGTACTAAACTGGTGGATGAACTGGAGTCTTGACTGGAGAAATTTAACTGGTGGATGGGTCGGGGCTTTAACTGGTGGATGAACTGGTGTCTTGACTGGGACTTCAACTGGTGGGTGAACTGGTGGATGAACTGGGTACTAAACTGGTGGATGAACTGGGTACTAAACTGGTGGATGGGTCGGGGCTTTAACTGGTGGATGAACTGGAGTCTTGACTGGAGAAATTTAACTGGTGGATGTGGAATGGTGGATGGTCGGGGCTTTAACTGGTGGATGAACTGGTGTCTTGACTGGGAACTTTGAACTGGTGGGTGAACTGGTAACTGGTGGATGAACTGGGTACTAAACTGGTGGATGAACTGGAGTCGTGACTGGAGAAATTTAACTGGTGGATGGGTCGGGGCTTTAACTGGTGGATGAACTGGTGTCTTGACTGGAGAAAATTAACTGGTGGATGGGTCGGGGCTTTAACTGGTGGATGAACTGGAGTCTTGACTGGGACTTCAACTGGTGGGTGAACTGGTGAATTAACAAAAATAAATAACAAAAAAAAACCTCTTTTAAATGAAATTAAATTAACATACAATTAAACTAATCAAATTTATTTTTCTACAATTTTCAGTTTTTTTATTATTCATCTTAGTGTATCAATAAATTTTTCTTCATAATTGATTACTTTTGGCTAATTTTTATTATCGAAAACAACAAATATATAATACCTCTCTCGAAAACTTCTTTAATGATCTTACTTAACTCTTACCCAATTTACTAACAAATTTTTGTTAAACTAGCCGCGGTTTCCTGCGGGATAAAAATTTAGTAAGAGATTATAACAATATAACTATTGTGAACCTTTTATTCAAGTAACCATATCTTGTATCAAATTTTTTAACCTTTTATTCAAGTAACCATATCTTGTATCAAATTTTTTAAACCTTTTATTCAAGTAAGCCACATCCAAGTCAAACCCATCCCAACTTCATCCAGCTAGTCAAACCCCTGGGGCCTGGAGGGACACCGGTAATCAAGTAAAACCCGAACCCGACAGCATCAGCGATCCATCAGCTAATCCTTTCTTTTCACCTTCATCACTCTTTCAATGATTTACATTTTGGTCACCATTTTATTCGCCCAAATTACACTGATTCTGATGCTATTATTTGTCACCGAATTACGCGAGCCGTTAATTTTCTGGTTAGACGGATTAAAATCAACCAAAGCTCAATTACTTATTAAATCAGCTGGTGCCACTTTGTTTATAACCTTGATTTATGATATATACACTCTAATTCAAATACGGCGTCGTTTTATCAATTCCCCCGATCATGTCTACCGTATTCTAGAAGCTTCTCTCATTGGTACATTTAATTCAGTTTTCTTTTACCTTTTTATTTAATGTTTGATTGATTTGGTTCCTTGCTTGCTATTGATAGAGGTATTAGATTAAATTGCTATAAAATTTAATACTTGAATGAAAATGTAAATGTAAATGTAGCTCCTAAATACGGTCAGGTTATCCAGACTGAATGTTTGAAAAAAATATGTAGCTCCTAAATCTCCCTAGGCAGTGGCTGATCTAGAATTTTGGTTTACAGGGGGCAAAAAAATTTTCCACAGCGGCCAAATTAACAACAAAAGTTTACATCAAAAGAATAAAAAAAAAAAAAAAAAAAAAAAAAAAAAAAAAAAAAAAAAAAAAAAAAAAAAAAAAAAAAAAAAAAAAAAAAAAAAAAAAAAAAAAAAAAAAAAAAAAAAAAAAAAAAAAAAAAAAAAAAAAAAAAAAAAAAAAAAAAAAAAAAAAAAAAAAAAAAAAAAAAAAAAAAAAAAAAAAAAAAAAAAAAAAAAAAAAAAAAAAAAAAAAAAAAAAAAAAAAAAAAAAAAAAAAAAAAAAAAAAAAAAAAAAAAAAAAAAAAAAAAAAAAAAAAAAAAAAAAAAAAAAAAAAAAAAAAAAAAAAAAAAAAAAAAAAAAAAAAAAAAAAAAAAAAAAAAAAAAAAAAAAAAAAAAAAAAAAAAAAAAAAAAAAAAAAAAAAAAAAAAAAAAAAAAAAAAAAAAAAAAAAAAAAAAAAAAAAAAAAATGATAGTTTAGAAAAGAAAAATAGCTCATTAAGACTAAAGAAATTATAAAAGGAAGCTCACCAAAACCTAAGATTTAAAGAGAGTTTTTATATTCTTGCATTCCTTATTGTTGGTCTACATGAAGTTCACCAAAGTTACATATTTATAAAATGACGATCGCATTGATGTAAACATTATTAATTAAAATACAGATAATTCCTTTAACTTTAACCCTTTTCACCCAAAAAATTAAGAGTAGTTGAGGGCACCCACAATTTGAGCCGAGGGCACATAAACAACTTGGGCTTAAAAATTGAATGATCTATAATAAATCAGTTTTATATAATGGCTTTGTTAGAAATCTATCGAGGGCATTACCCCCCATACCTCATATGCTACATCCGCCCCTGTCCCTAGGTATACCTTGGGAGGTGGGCAGGAACATGTTTCAGAAACGGTCGCATAGATATCGGGGATAGCGTACTTTTTGGTCAAAAAGACTTGCTATTCCCAGGTAACCAAAACATGGAAAATCTCCCCCATTTACTGTTTGCTGATTTTGAATTCCAAATATAGAATTAACCCGCACTCGATTAAGCTCATTTGTGATCGTTAATATACTTGTATTAAAGTCTAAAAGATCATCCATCTCCCGCTTTAAATAGGATCGTTGGACACTTGGACTCATTAAGCTCGACTAGCTGCTTTGACTCGAGATAATCAGACAAGCCGGATTATAAGTTTCTAAGCTTGGTTCATGAAACTACTTGAGCAGTAACTTTTCTTCGGGCTTGAAAATTATCAAGCTTGAGTTGCACTAACTCATAAATTGTTCGACTTGTTAAACCCCTATTTTGGAGAAGATTATTTGATCATGGGGTTTGCAAATCTAATTAGAAGTTTAGTGATTGTTGTTGTTTTAGTTGGAAAGGGCAGATTTGCAAAACACCCCCTTTGCAAACACGGAATCTGTTTTCTCAACACAAGCACAAATGCCCATAACTTTGCATTGTATCTTACATATCATATACCATTTTAAGTACTCGTATATGTTAGAATAGGGCCCAAGCCCAAGATATTAGAATTAAGCCCAAAGTAATTAGAGTCGGTCATTATACCCTAATTAGGGTTTTATCTTTGTATAAATAGGGACTTATGGTTCATGTAGGATATAACAGATGAAATCAATAAAATCAGTTCTCTTTTTATAAATCTTAACATGGTATCAGAGCCACTAATTCAGGGATCATCATCTAACCAATAAACGTCCATTAAACTCACAAACCATCGAGAAGTCACCATGGCTGAAGCCGGCGACCAATGCTCGGGTTCTGAGTTGGCACTTCAGATTGCCAATTTGCTACAGAATCACAAAAACAAATCAATTCAATCATCGCTTATTTCAATTCTATCTCTTAACAACATCAAAACCCAAGCCACCATGGAAAATTTTTCCGGCGACTTTGGGTCTGATTCAGCAAATCTGAATGAAACAAATACCAATAAACAACCACAACAACCAAAACAATCAAATAAAACCAATAAATCTCACCTCAAATGTAACGAGTGCGGCATGAAAAGGCACACGAAGGAACAATGCTTCCAGATCATCGGGTACCCGGAATGGTGGTCCGACAATCACAAGAAAAACACCAAATCGACGACCACGAGTTTAGACCAAACGCGTGTGGAGGCCACGAGTTTAGACCAAACTCGTGTGGAGGCCACGAGCTTAGACCAAACTCGTGTGGAGGCCACGAGTTTGGAGGCCCACGAGTTTGAAGCCCAGCCAATCAAGAAAAACACCAAATCCTCCTCTAAATCGGTTGCCGGATTTAGAGGAGTGGCAGCGACTGGTAGAGATAAGGAGGTTAGAGGTTGTTCTTCGTTGGTGGGGGGTAAAAGAGAGAGAAAGGATTATCTGGGTAATACCCAAAATAGGGTAAACCATACCCAAAACTTTCCTTATAAAATGAATAATACCCAAAATAGGGTAAACCATGGGCTTATGAGCCCAACAGTGAATAAAACGGCTCACATAGGCCCAACAGTGAGTAAAATGGCCCAACACCGAAATGGAGCAGCCCTCATGGCCCAGAACAATTATGGCAAGTCTAATGGGGAGTGGATATTCGATTGTGGAGCCACTGACACAATGACATATGATATTTCAGATTTTACTGATATATCAACTCCCAGGAAAGCTTACATCAAAGCAGCAAATAAAGGGAAAATGGATGTCATGAACGGCGGGAGTGTTACTATTGCTAAAAACATCAATTTAAACAATTGTCTATATGTTCCGGATTTATCTCATAAACTTTTATCCATCAGTCATGTGACCAAGGAACTTAATTGCTCAGTTCTAATGCATCCAACTTTTTGCTTGTTACAGGATATCAGGACAGGTCGGATCATTGGGCGTGGCACTGAGAGAGAAGGACTGTATTATGTTGATGAAGTTACTGAAGGTGGGACTGTTATGCTTGCTCATGGAACGAGTGAAAGAGATGCATGGTTATGGCATCGAAGATTGGGGCATCCATCAGTGAGTTATTTGCATATGTTGTTTCCAAAACTTTTTCCGTTAAATAAAAAGATTGATTGTGAAACATGTATTCTGGCAAAAAGTCACAGGCAATCTTTTAAACCTCGTAATACTAGAGTTGACATTCCTTTCTCTTTAGTACATTCAGATGTGTGGGGTCCCGCACCGGTGGGTGGAGATCATAAATTCAAGTATTTTGTCATTTTTGTTGATGATTGCACTCGAATGACCTGGATTTATTTTTTGAAAACCAAAGATGAAGTTTATGATAGATTCATGACGTTCTATAATATGGTTCAAAATCAATTTCAAACATCTATCAAAATCATGAGAACCGATAATGGTGGGGAGTATGTGAACTCACAAATGAATCTATTTTTTCAATCAAAGGGCATAATTCATCAAACCACTTGCCCTCACACCCCCGAACAAAATGGTGTGGCTGAGAGAAAAAATAGGATTCTTTTAGAGATGACTAGGGCCCTTATGTTTGAATCCTTGGTCCCAAAAACCTTTTGGCCCGAAGCCTTAGCCACTGCTACCTACTTGCTCAATCGCCTTCCTACAAAGACTCTAGATATGAAAACACCTTTAAAAGTTCTTTCGGAATTTCATAAACCTCCTTCAGTTCTTACTTTACCCACACGAGTGTTTGGATGTACGGTTTTTGTTCATATTCCAAAGACATATCGTAATAAACTCGAACCATGTGCCGAAAAATGCGTCTTTGTGGGATATGGGGTGACTCAAAAAGGGTATAGATGTTATAATCCTAAAACTCGTAGGATGTTTACTACAATAAATTGTGATTTTTTGGAAACAAAGTATTTCTTCTCTCAAGAACTCAGTAGTCAGGGGGAGGAACAAAGTGACACACTGAGTTGGCTTCAGTACGCTACAAATGTTCAGGGAACTACTCCAGATAAAGAGTTACATTCGGTTCAGGTTACTACACATGAGGAAAATTTACAAGAATTACAGTCCTCCTCTCAAAGTGATAACCCAGATCCAAACCTGATATCTGAGGTAAGTAATTCTGAACCTGGACATATTCTAAATAATTCTGATATTCCAGATCAGGAAGTACAGGAAAATGAAGAGCAGGAAAATATAGAAGAAGAAGCTCCAGAAAGTACTCAAGAAAGTGCCCCAGGAAGATATGTTCTTCCACCAAGATCTACCAGAGGAATACCTGCAAAGCGATTTTCTCCAGAAAGAAGATCTCGGTCTACCAAGTATCCAGTAGACAACTTTGCTAATATTGCAGAAGGTCTCTTCTCAAAAGAAGCAAAGGCTTTTGCAGCGAAACTATATTCAGAAGAACTTCCGTCAGATGAAGAGCATGCTTTAAAGTTAAAAAATTGGAAGGATGCTATGGATAATGAAATGGAGGCTCTTAGGAAAAATGATACATGGGAGAAGTGTGTTCTTCCAAAGGGAAAGGATCCAGTAGGGTGCAGATGGATATATACCATCAAGTATAAACCAAATGGGGAGATAGAGAGATATAAAGCAAGACTTGTTGCCAAAGGATACACTCAGACCTATGGCATTGACTATTCAGAAACGTTCTCTCCAGTTGCAAAACTAGATACCGTAAGGGTTCTTTTCTCAATAGCAGCAAATCAGGGGTGGCCTCTTCATCAGTTCGATGTGAAGAATGCTTTCTTGCATGGAGAATTAAAAGAGGAAGTATATATGGACTCCTCCAGGTTTTTCTCATAACTTCAAACATGGAGAAGTTTGTAAGTTAAAAAAGTCCTTGTATGGACTTAAACAGTCACCTAGAGCTTGGTTTGGAAGATTTACTCTTGCTATGAAGAAGTATGGATATCAACAGAGCAATTCTGATCACACTCTGTTCCTTCGTCATAGAGGAAATCTAGTAACATGTCTAATAATTTATGTTGATGACATGATTATTACAGGAAATGATGAAAAAGAGATTGATCAACTAAAAACAGCTTTGTTTGCAGAATTTGAAATGAAAGATTTGGGAGATTTGAAGTACTTTCTTGGAATAGAAGTTTCAAGATCTAAACATGGAATTTTTATTTGTCAGAAGAAGTATATATTGGATCTTTTAGCCGAAACAGGAATGATTGATTGCAAACCAGCAGACACACCCATGGTCATCAATCAAAAATTGTTTGTTAAAACAGATGCTAGAACCACTGATAAACATAGATATCAAAGGTTGGTAGGGAAACTTATTTATTTGGCTCATACTCGCCCAGATATAGCCTATGCTGTTGGAGTGGTTAGTCAATTTATGCATCAACCTCAGGAAGATCATATGGATGCAGTTCTACGAATTATCAGGTATCTTAAAGGGACTTCAGGTCATGGGGTGTTATTTAAAGCTAATGGTCATCTTAAGATTCAGATATACACAGATGCAGATTGGGCAGGAGATAAAGGTAATCGAAGGTCCACTTCAGGGTATTTCTCATTGGTAGGTGGTAACTTGGTTACATGGAAAAGTAAAAAACAGAAAGTTGTCTCCCTGTCTAGTGCTGAAGCTGAGTTTAGAGGTATAGCTAGAGGACTAGCAGAAGCCTTGTGGTTGAAGAAACTGGTGTCTGAAGTAGGTTTTGCTCCTAAGGAAAGTATTCAAATCATGAGTGATAATGAAGCTGCTATTCAGATCTCAGAGAATCCAGTTCAACATGACAGAACTAAGCATGTGGAAGTTGATCGTCATTTTATTAAAGAAAAATTGGAGAGTGGAATCATCAAGTTACCCTTTGTTAAATCTGAAGATCAACTTGCTGATATTTTAACCAAAGCTGTGGGAACATCTATGTTTCATAAGTGTTTAAGCAAGTTGAATTTTGGTAATCCCAATATTCAACTTGAGGGGGAGTGTTAGAATAGGGCCCAAGCCCAAGATATTAGAATTAAGCCCAAAGTAATTAGGGTCGGTCATTATACCCTAATCAGGGTTTTATCTTTGTATAAATAGGGACTTATGGTTCATGTAGGTTTATTACAGATGAAATCAATAAAATCAGTTTCTTCATATAATTTTAAGTACTCATATATTGTTGCTTGTGAATTTAAACTTTAATAGAAATACGGAGGATTAAGAAGACAATATTTATGTTCTGTTATTGTAACTGTTGGGAACTAACACTTCTTGAATGATAATATCCATCATATAAATTGTTAGGAAAATTAGATATTCGGATCCGTCTCAAGTATTTATTTTTTATATTCTTTAATGAGTGTCATCACATAGTATATGGGTGCTATTCTTTCTCAATGCTTATCATAACTAACGCCATGTTGCATTGCATGGTAAGTAAAGATAACAAATGAATAAATGAGTGCGCCTCTATTGCTTAATAGTCTAAGCAGAAGACAGAAGTATAAGCTGTTTGCTTTATAGTATCAAGTTAAATATAAAACAATTTCAGATTATTGGGAGCACGAGACTTATATACTATGAATGTTAGAAATGTCCCCTCTTTTGATTCCAACCTTTATGATTCTGCATGTCGGTATTAGGCTGTATGACAATCACAGTTGGTACATGTATATATATTATAAAAGATTGATACTTGTAATATCAATGGTTTCTGATGAGTTGTTTTTAAGAATTTGTTTGGTTGATAAGGGTGAGGTCATAAATTCATGCAGGCTTCTCGCTTTTCCTTTTGTTGGTGATAAACAACCTGCATCAATACAAATACATCAGAGAAATTGTCATACTTACAAATAACATACAGGCTGTAAGGACACAAACACGGGCCTATGAAGACAGTAGAAAAAAGAGTGCAGATGTGGCGAATTCTATAAGGCAAGGGATATACAGGCTGAAAACAGAGATTAGTAAACTGGAAACAGAGTGTTGTTCAAAGGAGAAAGTTGTGCAATCTAAAAAGGCGAGTTATAGTGCTCTCAAGGATCAATGTGAAGGGATTCTGGTAGAATATGATTGTTTGCTAGCATATAATGAAGACATTAGAGATCAGCTTAGGGACATCAATGGAAGCTTGGTTTTAAAAGGCTCAGAGTGCTCCAAGAAACAAATGGGACCGAAAGTTGAGGTGCAAGGTCTGAGGCAAAGGCGTGGGTATCACATGCACGAGGAGCATATTATTGTAGAAACATCTGTACACGGTGAAAAATCCAGTAGAAGTATAGTAATAGCAGAAAAATCTAGCACCGAGGTGAAGAGAGAAACCATCGTAAAGAGCGTAGAAAAAGAGGAATGCTTAAATCCAATAACGGACAATTCTTGGCTTCGGTTGCTAGGGTTAGGACGTTAGTCTTTACAGTTGCTTAATTCAATACATTTCAGAATATACCTAGTGAATATATATAGACGCGATCAGAATATCAGATTGATATACTGTACCTAGACACATTTTTTTAAACCAAAGAATGTATTCCTCCAGTGGTAGAAAGCCTGTATTTTAAAATTTGTAACATCTGGTAGATCGAGATTAACATTTGGTTGTGTAACTCGCGGGTACAGATACATATATATTAACTTATTTGAGCAGTTTGTGGTTTAGCTATTCACTGATAAACCAGTTAATGATAAAAAAAAATTGAATAATGAATATGAATCTGTTTGGTATTAGGGGAATCACACAATCAAAATAGTTTGGTTATTGGAAGAATCGCCAATTTGGGATGTATATGAAGCAATAAGGATAATGCACATGGGCTATTAGTACTATCAATGTCTCAAATAGATCCAGTTATGGCCCATAAAAATAATTAACAAAGGTCCATGTGAAAGTTCAACTTAATTTGTAATATGTATCCCCTTTGCCCCAAGCTTGGCAGGATCCCCTTGTGATAAAAAGATAACGAGTTTGCATGAGTGTTTGAATAGTTGAATTCGGAATCTAATATACCATAGCAACAAAAAGTATAATATATATAAAAAAATGTTCATGTGAAAACTCTTTTTTTTATTTAAGAAAATCATAAAACCTTTAAAATTATATACATTATTACATACTCGATATGCTCATATGTTAATGGTAAATTGAAGAAATCCGTGTTCACATATGAATAAGTCTAAGTTATACGAATTTTGTTTACTAGTAGAAAGTAGAAACTAAATGTAATGCAATCCAGCTCATAACAATGCTCGTCAAATACCTTCAACAACCCACACTAATATCATATACCATTTATGTACCATCTTTAAGTCTCACTCTCACCATCCATATATACATAAACACATATACATGTGTTTAGGAGTGCTTCTTATTTACTTTCTTTTTACACAACTTGGTGAGTTGGTGGAATGACAAAGTCGAAATCACATGTTGTTTGATGTGACTAATTAATGAATAAGAATATATAGAATTTGCTAGATTTTAAGGGGCAAGGGTGTAGTCGGCAAGTTTTATCGGCAAAAAGGATCGGCTAGCATCGGCTCTTTGGCAAGCCTATAGCACATGCATCGGCAAGTTTTGGCAAGTTACATCGGCAAGTTGGATCGGCTGGTTTTGGCCGATGCTAGTGAACGTTGGGCAAGTGCCACGTGGCCATTTTGGCAGGAAAAGTGAACGTTGGAGCGTGTGTGAGTTTTTTTTAATTGGTAACTTTTTTTTTGGCAAAAATTGGCAAGTTTTGGCACTACACCATGGTTTTTGGCAAGAATTGACAAGTTTTGGCTTCAAATTGGCAAGGACATGTGTCAAGCTATCATTGGCTAGAATTTTGCCAAAAACTTGCCAAAGAGCCAATTTGTGGCACTACACCATTGCCCCTAAAACCATTAGAAAGATGCAAGTTCGATCAACTTGGCTTGGAAATATATGAAATTAAAAAATTATTTGTTTGACAGTGTCTTTGTATGTTTTGTTGGAAATTTTATGTATATTTATTATTTAATATGTTTAAATAATATAACATAAAATATTCAAGTGAATAGATATGTTAAAATGAAGTTGAAAGTGTGTTTAACTAATGTGGGTTTATAAGGAGGAGTGTTGAGGAATAATAATTCCTTATAAGGGGCACACCCCAAGTGGGCAAGGAGGGTGCAAAGCACCCGACGCGCCTGGGACCGGGGCGTGGGCGATGAGGCGTAATGTGGCGTTAGCACGCTCGCATCGCCGCGAGCCGCTTTAGAGCCGCTTTTGTTTTTGTTTTGCTAAGCTCAGCTCGGCTCTATTATGGCTTCCATGGCTCAAGTGGGTTCAGTTGTTCCTGGTTTAACACCTGGAACAACACTTGCATTAGTTCAGCAAGTGACACATGTGTTAACCTTCTAAGGCTAACAAATGTCTTCCACTTAACTTATGATATACATATATTTCCTTAGTGGAAATCAGATCAACTAGACCAACACACTTCAATCTGGATCATCAACCAGATTTCCTCTTTCACTTCACTTCAAGTTGTTCTTGAAGGTAAATTCTGGGTTGTGGTTAACTCCGGCAGTACAATCTGCTTTGGCTGTTGTACCCTGGGAAACTGACGGGTTCACTTGGGTGGCCCGAAATCAGTTTTAAGGGACCTTGATTTAACCATATCCTCAGCCCGTTTTTGCCTTGTTCTTTCTTGTTTACTTTCTGTAATTTTAATTTTCTTGCTTTGTTTATTTAGTTGTAAATTTCCTTGTAATGTTCTGTTGTAATTCAATATGTTCTTCAATAAAATGTTATATTTATGAATGGTGTTCCTACATCATTTAAACTATATATGTATATCCTATCTAGAGTTGCATTTCCTTTTAATTCATCATTTGTACAGATATTTTAACAACAATACGGTGAAATTAATGAAAAACCAAAGAATGTAAGTATGTAACTTCACTAAATGTCTAAATAGCCAAAAGATCAAGATGGTTAATTTATTTTTTCTTTAATGAACCAACTGAAGTATACGTCAAAGAGACTTCACTTTCGACCAAAGTAGAAAAATCCGGCCAAATGATGATGTGTTTGAACAAAGTATCGGATGAGTGTTCTTTTAAATTAAAATGCTCATGCTCATAGATTTTTTCTTCTTTTGTTTAAGCCTTTATCTTCATCTTGATGACAACTTTCAAAATCTGTGGAAAATAAATAAATACGAAAAACAAGAGTGAGAATCATTTTGATTCTCTTATATCTATAGAAAGATGATAGATAGGTATAGAGTTTTGAAGTTTTTTACATGGGGCATGAATAAAGGACGAATCACAACATTTGAAGGTTTTGATGTGGCTTTAGATATACTAAACAAAGGACAAAATCACTAAAATTAAGATATATCCCAAACGGTTTTAGTGGAATCTTAGACATCCCATTTTGATTTCATATCATTAACTCATCAAGTTAATCCAATAGCCATTAGGGTCATAGCCTAGTAGTTAGGGAGTTTTCCACCTTATGGTTTCTTCCTAAGGGGTCATGGGTTCTAAATCTTGCCACATGCAAATGTGGTGAGGGGCCTTAGCAATGTTATACCCATCTACACATGGGAGAGCAAACCCTTTAGGGCATTGCCAAGATTCGAACCCGGCGTGGGCGCATCAAAGTTGGGGGTGTTAGCCATTTATCCGCTCTTCCTTTCAAAAAAAAAAAAAAGTTAATCCAATAATTCTACTATTGAGTATTGTATATTTTCTAGATTAATATAGCCAAATCTAAAGAAATTGTAGTTAATTATTAATTTGACATCTATTGTGTTTTTTATCGTCCATAATTTAAACATGATCACACTATTGTATATACATTAAAAATAAAGTAAATTAGTAAAATTAGTTTCTTTTTCATTTGTTGGTTTGCTTTTGTAAATAAAATCAAATATCTGTAAATTGAAGCTTCCAATCGGTCAATTGGGTTTATTACACTTTGTTTTATGGAATAAAGCATTCGATTGAACGGCATGAGTCTCTTTTAGTGTATAGGTTTAGTTTAATTTTCTAATTTTAGTTAGGGATAATGATATTGTATAAAATAAAAGCGAATATTGGTTACATTACCATTTATAAAAACAACGATTTACCAAAATTACCTTTAAGAGAAACTATTCTCATTCATCGTCGATTTATCAAAATTATCATTATTAGAAATCAGATATCATTAGAGTTGATTTCCAAGTATATATTCCAATAATACAAGAAATTAAAAGCAACATGACTACATGAGTGAACGTTTAATCTTTACCGAGAGAGATCCTATGTACCCAAAATGTTTACAACATACTCGAACGGACCAAGTCACATTATACATCGCGTACAAGTATAGTCAATGCATGAAATTGTAGTTTGCGGAGAAAAAGAATTAGGAATTAGGAATACACAATTAGTTGCATGAGCTACGAGCTCAGTAGCTTGTGTATGTTCTTTTCCTTAAAATCTACAAAAGTATAAAACAAATATTGTAAAAGCCTTCTATATTTTATATAATGAAAGATAGAAAAAGAAGAATAATTTGTAAAAAATAGTACCAAAATGCTTTATAGAGTATAGTTTATATATCTTTGACTTTTAGCTCTCTATCTATCAAAAAGCCTTTTTCATCGGGTTGGAGAAGATAATTGGAGGGCGAGAAAACCACATAGAAAACATCATGACTCAATTCGACCTATAGCTTCCATTTGAGAAACCAGTACTACGTACATCAAGTTGATCAATCATCCAACTTAAAGAGGATGTCTAGGGTGGATGCCAACTCTCCCTTTTGTTAATTTCCGGCTTACAATGATTCCGATTCACTATCAAATGACCAATACTTCATACTTGATTCCCATTCGTTCAGCTTTGTAAAATAATGTACCATATAACATACATCATGGATTGTTCGTGCATATTACTTTTGTATAACGGTAAATAAGTATCATTGACGGGCCACTAGTCTATCCGATCATATTTGCTAATAGGTGTTTAGAACGTCGGATTTCATTTATAGGTGTCATGTATACAAATAACATACCAGTAAAATGTGAGGAGTGGCGTATGAAACACCGGGGTTGAGGTCCACGTAAGCGAAGTCCGGCATTCTAAAAGCCACCCTTGCCAAGTCCAGAATTTAACGCCGGGCTTCTAGTTTTACAAGTTTTTATCTCAAAACACTAGAAACACCACATGGACTAAAAAAAGTCTCTCCATACAAAAAATTCCAAAGAGTAGCCAACTTAATGGTTCTAATAACTATAATAAAAATTATTATTTTTTTCAGATGAATTTCAAATAGTGAGGTCTTAACTCGATAGTGAGTAGGAAGTTGTCTAAATCAGGTCCAACTACATAACATTATAATTAGTGGGCAAAATGGTTAATTTTCATGTAATATTCTATTCAGAGTCGAACAAAAGTGTAAAACTTTTGAAGTTTAAGAAGATGTATCTACAAGTGTGTAAGATAATGGCATAATCACACATTACACCTATTCAAATCCAGTGGAATTTAGACGATATTTCAGAACTTATTAATAGTCTTCTGATGTTAACCAGGCCACTTGGAAGATTATATTAATGCCACTTTACCTATTCAAAGAACACTTTATGACATGTATGCATAAAAGCCCCGAACGCTTTTACAAATATGACTCCACATAACATATATTGCTTGTTTGGAAATTTACCCATATTAGTACCGCGTATAATTTATATGTGTTTGTAAAGCAAACTTGATTATTATTATCGCACACAAACAAACGTTGAGATTTTTTTCGTTCGGTTGATTCGAATAACAAATATTTTTTGACTGTAGTTGTATAATGGTTTTTCTAAGAAAATGACAGGTCTCATATATCAAGTGTGGACAGCTAAAGTAATTAAATATCAAAATCACATGTGCGGACGTTCTAGTCAACGCCAAAGCTAAATAATACCAGTATTACAACAAAAATAAGCAAATTAATTACGGAAACTATTTAGATAAATTAAAAACATACATTAATATGAGAATATGAGATTTAGTAGGGCTCAATAACATATCTCTAAAAACACACTTCCGTGTGCAAATTGTTTTTTTTTCCCTTAATTTTGTTTGTATCTTTCCACTATACCATACATGCATATTACTTGCACTAATTAATATTTGTTGTACTTTTCAAAATTTTTTTTTAATATTTGTTGTATAATAAGGCTTGAAATCATCGATACATGCATATTTCTTGCACTAATTATTATTTGTTGTATAATAAGGCTTATGATCGATACATGCATATTTCTTGCACTAATTATTATTTGTTGTATAAATATTTACTATATTTAATATTTGTTGTACTTTTCAAAATTTTTTTTTAATATTTGTTGTATAATAAGGCTTGAAATCATCGATACATGCATATTACTTGCACTAATTAATATTTGTTGTACTTTTCAAAATTTTTTTTTAATATTTGTTGTATAATAAGGCTTGAAATCATCGATACATGCATATTACTTGCACTAATTAATATTTGTTGTACTTTTCAAAATTTTTTTTTAATATTTGTTGTATAATAAGGCTTGAAATCATCGATACATGCATATTACTTGCACTAATTAATATTTGTTGTACTTTTCAAAATTTTTTTTTAATATTTGTTGTATAATAAGGCTTGAAATCATCGATACAATTTTTTTTTAATATTTGTTGTACTTTTCAAAATTTTTTTTTAATATTTGTTGTACTTTTCAAATTTTTTTTTAATTATTTGTTGTATAATAAGGCTTATGATCGATTACAGATTATCACATCCGTTACTTGTTGTATAAATATTTATATATTTACATTTATAGTTGGGGAATATACGATTGTCGTTTGAAAATTATATACAAAGGGTGTGCAAGTGGCTCTTTGAAAAATAACAATACTCTAAATGAGTTGCCATAGATTCGATTGCGTACTCGTTCCTTTCCAATACATCATATGGGTTATAAATGACCCATGACCCACACATACCCAACCCTATCCTCCCACCACCCACCCACACCCTCCCATCCATTCATTCAATTCTTACTTATCTCTCTCTCTATGAATGTAAAAACACACACACACACACACACACTTATCTCTTTCTCTCTCTAAAAATATTGCAGTTAGATTTGTGTTAGAATCATCATCCTTATCATCATCTTCATCATGTATCAAAAGTTTGGGTTCTCAAGTGCAAGAAATCTTCCATTATAGCTCCATTTCGGGTTTGACAACTTGGAGGAAGTTTTGGTAAGTAAATTCTAACTCAAATTCATCATTTTATGTTGTTAAACATGTTTCTTGGTCAAATCTAAGTATTCTTGGGTCAAAAGTGTTCTTGAGGTCAAAATTGGTTTTGGGTGGATTTAGGGTAAGCTTTGGTCTTGATTTGTGTTTTGGAAGAGTTTGAATGATGGGTATTGGTCAAATGAGGTTAGTAACATGTTTTGTAGCATGAAAATGGGTCCTAGATGGTCAAAAATGAGTTTGGGAGTGATTTGGGTGTGTTTGGAACCGTGTATGTGTTCATGGGTGTTCTTTGGTGTGCAAGACCTGCACCTTGTGGCGTAATTTACGCTGTCGTCATTCTTCCATTTTGGCCCTTACGTTGGTTTTCACTGCCTTACGCCAAAAGGATGACAAAATGCATGTTTCCAGACCACCGTAAATTACGGTGGTCTAGGCTAACTTTTGGGTCGACGTATTCCTTGTTTTATAGAAATGGTGAGACCAAGGAGAGCCAAGTCCTCGGTAACACTACCATAGAGAAATGCCTTAACTGATCAATGGTATCGCCATCCCTAAAAAAATCATTGAATTAGTTAATGAATTCTGTGTTACACGTTGGTAGTGATATCGTTATCTAATCCTTTTTTTTCAATGTCAAGCCAGGGAAATAGGTAGTCATGAAACTCTATACAATATTTCTGCCACTTGTTATATTGTTGCTATTGCAGCCTTGTGTGTGTGAAACTTAAATACAGACATAAATGCGCTTCTTAAATTTGCCTTTTTGGTAAGGCATGGTCCAAAACTCAATTGGGGAAATATGAGTTCAATCTGCACTTCCTGGAAAGGAATCACTTGTTCCTATGGTAACACTACACATGTGTTGATGGTACCAGTTCCTGGTTTTGGACTTACAGGTCCAATACCGCCTGATACTTTTGTCTTGCTTGCTGCCTCGAGAGTTATGTCCCTCCGCTTGATGGTACGAATCACTTGTTCCTATGGTAACACTATAAGAAAGTTTCTTACTTTCTTATACATCTTTGTTATTTACAAATAATTGTATCGGATCGAATAGTCCACATAATCAAAACAAGTCCATACATTGGTTAGTGTTTGTTAGTGTCCCTTTTACACACACACACACACACATAAGTGATTCGTACCATCAAGCGGAGGGACAGAACTCTCAAAGCAGCAAGCAAGCCAAAAGTATCAGGCAGTATCAGACATGTAAGTCCAGAACCAGAAATTCGTACCATCAACACACGTTAGTGTTACCATAGGAACAAGTGATTCCTTTCCAGGAAGTGCAGATTGAACTCATATTTCCCCAATTGAGTTTTGGATCATGCCTCACTACTACAAAAAGGGCTATTCTTGACCCGCAATGCGCGTCATAAATGGGTCAGATGACGCGCAAATGCGCGTCAAGGAAGGACCAGTCATAAATTTTCATGACCCGCATTTGGGCGTCATCCGTCTATGACGCGCACTTATGACGCGCACTTATGACACGCATTTATGACCCCTTTTTATGACGTGCGTTTTTGCGTGTCATAACCTATTTTTTTTTTTTTAAAAAATAATTTTTTTCAGTTCCTAATTTTCTATTAAATGAGAATTAAAAACCTGATAATACAAAATTAAAAACACAAATATCAAAATAACGCATTTCATATATATATATATATATCAAAACAATGAGGTTAATTCAAGTACTAATTCACAATAAGTCACAAGTTAATTCACAATAAGTCACAAGTTATACATGAAAGTATACATAAGTACAGTAGGCTCAGCGACACCTAAAATCAACAACGGTTGACCTCCAATGATAGAATGTATGATTCCACATATTGCAGTCGAAGCCAATGTTTGAACGGCCGTTAATGCTCCTTCTGAAAATACCAAAACAAGCACACAATGTTAAACAAATAACAACTTGAAAAAGAAATACATAAATCAGTGGCTTATAATATTCCTATATTACATACCGGTATTTCGTTCTAGTTGTTCCCCAAATGATATAACCGGAATTGCTGATGCAAAGAATATGTACGTCGTTGGAGCCAAAATTCTATAAATATCAAATGAGGAATCAGTATGAGATCTTATTACTAAAATTTAAGAAAAACGACACGTATAACTAATTTAGCTAGCCTAAAAATATGGTGCCGACACATAACAAAATCAACGGTTAACATTTAGCGAGAAAATAAGTTACTTATGCATTTTCTTTTCCCTGAATGCTCACCATTAACCGTTACTATGTGTCAGCACCGGATTTTTACTTCCAGTCTATCATAAGTATAAAAAATTAAAAGTTCAATGAAATACGAAACTAAATATTCGTAACAACTTCGAATAGATTCACAAATGTGCTAAAACTAATTTTGCATTCCGAGGAGCGAATTCACAAAACTCGTAGATTAGTTAACTGATACTCTAACTAAAGTCTATTTGTATACAATTAGCATCAACTAATAAGTCAAAGCACCAAAGTGCTTATAAACATATCTAACTTCATCCGAAAATATATTGTATCTATCATACTCTAAAACTTCCTACTGTAAATATCGAGCTTACAACTATGGATCTGACTAATGAATTAGAGAAGTTTTATTTATAAGTAAATAAACTGAAATGAACAAAACTGAAATGAACAGAAAACCTTGTTACAGCCATCACTATTTGGGTACGCTGCGTAGTTGGCATACTCTACACTAGCTGCTCCAGAACTTGATACGGTACCAGAAGATGCATGTGGATTTGAATGGGGTTCTGAACGTTGCTCATAGTTGTAGCTGGTCCAAGCTGCAGATTCAGAGCCGGTAGGTGGGGCATAATAAGATGGTACTTGTGTGTTGTTCGGATTTAAATCATATTAACAATGATCAAAAAGACTTGCATACCTGACATGGTTCTGTTTCTAAACGTTTCTGATCAACTTTGAATCGAGTACCCCCAACTTAAAAATGAAGTATAGTTCTGAAGAGAGGCTGCAACCCGTCTGCATTCAACCCTGTAATATGTCCAGCGTTGTTTTAAAATCTTAAGCTGCTATAACAGTTAGTATAATCACATAGATAGTGCATCGTATGGGTGTACACCTGCTATAACGATTATGATAATCCTACATATTATCTATAGTGTATAAAAATGACAATAACCAATTACCCATTAAGGTTATGTGAAAGTGTATAGGTTTTTTGTTTGGCACAAATACATTACCGAAAGAAAAAAACCTGAAACACATCTTCATACCCCAATAGCAGACAAAATGATTACAAACTTAGGCCTATATGGTGACCCATACACACCAAGATCCCTCAACGTTATCAGGCTGGGAACGAAAACTTTTATATCAATCTTTAAGAATGAAAGAAAAAAAAAAGATGCCTCCCTGACTTGAACCCCCGACTTGCCAGTCCCTGCAAACCTTAAGCATGATTACACTTGTTAGAAGGTAATAAGAAGTTTTAATATGTGAATCCCCACCAAAATGAATCAAATACCTTCAAACTCTCGAACTACTACTCCTATGGATGTATCTGATCCTGTGGGATTCTGCAAAAACCAAAGTGGCTGTCAAACAACATAAATTTATCAGAACTTTAGCAAAAACAAATTAAACGTGCACAATTATATAAACCACAATCAAGATAGCACTGTGAAGTATGAACCATTGAAAAAGAACACAAAAGTGACATCTTAACAGATGAGATGATTGTCCAGTCAAGCAGGTCAGGTAAAAGGCCAAAACATGTTCAGGTTTCATAACGCCGTTTCTAGTATGGGATAAACAGGGAGGGTCTGATTAGGCTGACAGCTTTAACATCGTCACACTTGTTACAAGGTAATTTGGTCTAAGACACACACTTAACATTTAGCATTATCATTACTACAATTAAGACTCATCATTATTGTCAAAATATTAGCAAAAATCATTCCAATTTCTATCCATATCATTAAGCTGAATACACTCAACGAAGTTGTAGGTTGTCAAAACATTTACAATAAATGATATAATATCCTATAAAAATCATAAGCATAGCAAACCCTAAAATTTAACAGATTAACTATACCAACAACAACAACAAACACTAAAATACTTAAAAATATATTAAAAACCTAAAGCCTAAAACCTACTGAGCTGAATAAACAAATCTATAAATACATTATCTGTATATACATACATATAAAAGCTTAGGTTTTTCGATAGGTAAACTAGAGAAAAAAATTGACCTGCGCGAACACGTGATTCGAGTTCTTTATGTTGAAGCATCTTTTTCCGATACTCGGTGGCGGCGGTACGGCGGCGTACCGCATCTTCGCCTTCATTAACATTAACATTAGGATCGGGACCAAAATTAAAACTTCTTGTGTATTTTCTGGGGTGGCCATCAAAGAAGCAGATCTAGGCAATGTTTAGCCTTCTGCTCTGATACCAAATGTGAGGTCCCTGAATACGATGGTTAACCCCGAAAGTGTAAAATACAACAAGTCTAATAATCACTAGAATGGACTAGTATTACTTAAATATAAATGCAAGTATATAAATAAAGTAATACAAGACTTAAAGCAATAAACAAGTAAAGTGGAACATTATGTATTTTTCAAGGTGTATCTTATTTATGATGTTAAATAAAATATAAGGTTGTGCGGAATCAAGATAATACAAATAAGTATGTATCCTAACAACCTATGAATTACAAATGATCTATATTTGTCAAATAACTCTTTTGGATCGAGATACTTAAAGTTGTGAAGTATCCCTGTTTAAGATCGAGAGTATTTAGACAAATTCACTCTAATGCTAAATGTATGCTTTAAAGTATTTTTCTCAAATAAATGACTTTGTATTTATAGGCAACAAAATTCACCAGTGAATTTTGTGCCGTACAAATATGGTTGCATGCATTTAATGAACCGACAAGAACATTAAATGCATTGGTTAATGGTACAAGGATAAGTCACATCAATATGACTTTATTCTTTTAACCAACCACCTTTACACACGTATAAACTTTGGTAAAGAACAAGTGGAATGTCCTTTGGAAAGTGTGTAAAGGCAAAAGTCAATTACTCAATATCAGTGTTCAGACTTGTAAGGTCTAGAACACTGACAATTCTCCAGTGTACAGATCTGGTAAGACTTCCAGTGGACTCCGCCATTTGTCAGTCTTCTTTATTCTGACTTCAGTCTTTGACTTCATTGAGAACGTCTTCAGTAGAGTAGATCTGGACTGGGGTGAAGTCCAGTGAGCTAATCTGGAGAATACTCTAGATTTCCTATACAAGTATTTGCTCACTGGTCTTCCATTATTTCTAGACAAATCTTCAGAGGGACTCCAGATTCCAAGTCTGGAGTAGGTCCAGTAGAACACGTTTCTGGACAGATCTTCAGTAAGGCTCCAGTAGTCGAGTCTGGAGCGAGTCCAGTAAATCTGGACCTAACAGTGTGAACCCCGAAAAGTGTACATTGTGAGTTCGTAGGCAAGACCAATTATGTGATGACTTAATGTGATGAACGTGTGATGAGTACAATGTGGTCAACGTATGCATTGATTTGAACTTGATTGTGGTTGAGATGGATTGTTGTTGTTGATTGGTGATAGTTTGATGATTTAGGGCAAAATGAAGTTATGGCATTAACTTAGTATAACATTGTGGCAACCCTAAAATAGCCTGATCAACTATTTTATGGTCACTCGTGTTATATGCAAGTTAATGACATCACAAATTGCATAAGTTGGCTTAGGGTATAATAAGGAACCGATATGCTTAATGGGAGTTGATTGGGTGGAGGGAAAGCCGATGGTATCACCTGTATACAAACCCGGTCAATAACTAAAGACCATATCGGATTCGGATTATACTTTAAACCACTTGTTTTAATTGCTTGTTTGTGTGATGTGTTGAACATGAGTATTGGTTATGATAATGGACAATCATTATGAATGTAACATGAGAAAATGATAGATAATTGTTGTAAACTTGGCATGATGGCATGATAGATAACGATTCCCTTAGAACATTAGTACTCTTGCCTTAGTGTAATGATATGAATTTTGTATATTATGTCGGCATGAGAGCATTAACTACTTGTGTGACTAACATGTTAGCATTTTGAGGCTAACTTTCGGGTCAACGTGTCGCTTGCTTTATAGAAAATGGTGGGACCAAGAAGGAGTATGACTAACCATAGCGATGAGCCGGATTTGGCAACCGTGATCGCCCAAGAGGCTGCAAATGCCATACCTACTACTGTTGCCCAAGTCACGTCAAGCCTTCAAGGAAGCAATGAAGCACATGAAGCTTGTGTAAATGTGGGTGATGGTGGTGTGTTAAGTGGGTTGTTAATCAAAAGAAAGGATATCTGGGAGTCTAATGGGACAAAGAAAGTTGGTAGGTTCAACTCTAAGTATGCTAGTAAGAGAAAAGCGTTTGCAGCATTTAAGCCGGGGAGACGAGAGTATTTGGGCTCTCTACCGAGATGCAATAGGTGTTCCCGACATCATGCTCCTACCTCTTCTTGTGGGGCATGCTACAATTGTAATAAGATTGGGCATATGACTAGGGAGTGTAGGAAACCAAGGGTGGCTTCCTTGAACGCGGTTCCTCTTCAAGCCGTTCATCCCCAAGCCAATCACCCTCGGAGTCAACGGGGTACTTGTTTTGTGTGTGGTAGGCGGGCGTGGGGGGGTGTGTGGGGGCTTTCGTTTGGTTTTCTTGATTGTTGTGTTTTTTCATGTATGTTTGTTTCAACGGGGTACTTGTTTTGTGTGTGGTAGCCCCGACCACTTTAGAAACGCTTGTCCTAGATGGGTTGAACCGCAAGCCCAAGTGGCGGCTTCTCATGATCAACTTCAAGTTTCCGTTCCTACCCAAAACCATAGCCAACAAAGCCGTCAAGTGCAACCACGAGGACAAGCCTTGGCGGGAGATACAAATGAAGCCCGCAACGATCCAAAGGCGGTGACGGGCTGGGCGGTGAGCTGGGTACGGAGGCGGGGGTGGAAGCCCGCAATGATCCAAAGGCGGTGACAGGTACATTCCTTCTTCCCGACCACTACGACGCGATGTTATTTGATTTCAGGACCGATTATAGCCTTACCTTCTCTTACTTGATTTCTTTGATTGACAATTATTCGTGTGCCTAAATTAGATACTCCATCTTAAATGATTAGTGATGTGTTAGATAGGTCTAGTCGAATTGCTTGGTAATGATAGTTTGACTTTAAACGATATCAAATTCTTTATTGGATCTATGCTCCTTGACATTGGGAACTTTGATAACTATTGCAAGCATGGATTGGATGACGGTGGATAATGCGATTAGGGATTGTGGCAAAAGAGTGTTTAAAATGTCTTGTTTAATGGTAAGATTCCTAGGGTCCAAGGCGAAATTCCGATTCTTCTAACTCTAGAGTCCTTAGTGCTACCGTCTCAAAGGTAGGATTATAGACAAATCCAATTGTTCGTGACTTCCCCGATATCTTCTGAATAACTTACCGAGATTTCCTTCTGTCTCGATAACTCGACTTTCGTATTGATTTAATTCCTAAATGCCGCACCCATATCTAAAGCTCCTTATAGGCTTACCATAACCGAAAAGCAAGAATAGAAACACAACTCAAATTACTCCAAGAAAAAGGGTTATTTCGCCCTAACTCGCCGCCATGGGAAACACCTATCTTATGATACAAAAGAGAGACGGGTCGTTTAGAATGTGTATAGACTACCGGGAGTTGAATAAGCTTACGGTAAAGAACTGGTATCCACTTCCCCGAATAGATGACTTGTTTAATCAATTACAAGGTGCCAAGTATTCTTCAAAAAGTATCTTCACTCGGGTTATCATCAACTCCGGGTACATGAAGATGACATTCCCAAAACGACGTTCCGTACAAGGTATGGACATTTTGAATCCACCATTACGCCTTTCGGGTTAATTAATGCACTGGCGGTGTTCATGGATTTGATGGACCGGGTGTGTCCACCTTACTTGGACAAGTTTGTCATTGTCCTCATCGATGCCATGCTTGTTTATTCTAAACCTAAGAAAGAACATATTGAGCACTTGCTCAAAGTGCTTGAATTGCTAGAAAGGAGAAGTAGTATGCTAAAATCTCCAAATGTGAATTTCGATCGGAGGAGGTCCACTTTCTTCGTCACATGGTGAGCAAGGGTGATACTTACGTGGGTCCAAGCAAGTTAGAAATGGCCAGGAGTTGGAGATGACCCGAGACGCCACTCGACTTTCGTCGATTTCTTGGAATGACGGGTTGTTATAAAAGATTAATTGAAAATTTCCTCTAGAGATGCACAACCATTTACTCTCTTGACTTAAAAAGAGAGAAGAATTGAATGGGGGCAAAGGACAAGGATGAGCCCTCCAAATTCTCAAGGAAATGTTGTGTAAAATATACCAATCACAAAAAGCCTCCAACACATCTTAAACCGAAGCGAGTTGGACATGGGACTAAACGCGATGATTTGAACTCATTAGTGACTATGATTGTGAAATCCGTCACCATCCGGGCAAAACCAAGGTTGTGACCGATGCTTTGAGTAGGAAAGAGAGGGTCAAGCAGGAGCAAGCAAGAGTAGTGAGCCTCACGGTGGGGCAAGACATTTGTGACGGGACCAATGGTAACTCAAATGCAATCTACACCACCGGAGAACTTTAGTAGTAAAGAATTGGACGACGTGGGACAATAATTTGACCGTAAGGAAGGAAATGGATCATATTTAGTTGAGAGGCTCTAGGTTCCCATTTCAAGGCAATCTAAGAACATCCCTTGTGGATGAAAGCCACAATTTAGCTTAGTCAGTCCATCCCGGACCGGGTAAGATGTATTTCAATTTAAATAATTTTACTGGTAGCCGGGCATGAAGTATGACGTGGATGAATACGTGAGCGAGTGTCCCACTTGCTTACAAGTTAAGGCGGATCATAAGGAGCTACCCGCATTGTTGGTGCAACATGTGAAGCTGGAAGGGAAATGGGAACGAAACGCAATGAACTTCAACACGAAGTTACCGAAGACAAGAAATAGCTGTAATATGAGTTGAGTGATTGTGGATCGGTTAACGAAGTCGGCTCATTACTTGGCCACTCGTGAAACCGATTCGTTTGACACCATGGCTAGTTATATTTTAAAGAGGTGGTGTCTAAGCATGGAGTTCCGGTTTCTATCACCTTCGATAGAGATACCCGGGATAACTCAAATTTTTAGGGGGCCTTTCAACAAGCAATGGGTACTCAACTCGATATGAGTGCGACACTTCATCCTCATACGGATGGACAAGGTGGAAGAACGCTACAAACGCTAAGGGACATGTTGAGGAAGTGTACTATTGACTTCGGTGGTAGTTTGGAAAATCACTTACCGTTAATTTAACTCTCTACAATATTAAGTTTTCACACGAGTATTAAAGTGGCACCCGCTAGGGCACCTTATAGTAGGGAGTGTTATTCTCCCCTAGCTTAGGTCGGAGATGGTGAATTTAAAACGACAAAGGTAACTTCCCTAATCAAAGGAGTATTGTAACTAAACCGTGAACGACAAAAGAGAATTCTCAAAATTAAGGGGGATTACAACTAACCCATGAATGACAAAGGAGGTACACCGAGGTGAAATGTAGACCACTGAAGTTTCCTAAAGAGCTTAGGGTACTTTTGTAAATGTAAATTACATAAGTGTTTGGCGGGCCTCACTCTTCACGTGCCGATGAACAAGGTCCAAGTAAACAAAGGCTTAATCTTGTCGAAGAACCGGTAGAATCTTAGGTAGTAAGGTCAAGAGATTTAAAGAACAAACGCTACATGATTTTCAAGATAGACGGTATGCTAGACGCGAAAACAAGTTTACTTGGGAGCGAGAGGATCATGTGAGACCTAAGTACCCACTTTTGCTTAGTAACTAGGGTTTGTCGAATTTCGGGACGAAATTCTTTTAACGGGGGAATGATGTAACATCCGCGAATTTTGACTCTTTGACTTTATACGAAATTTGACTAACACGTTAAATAATTAATGTAATTACATTTATTGTGAGACTAAAAGATAGTGATGGGCTTGTCGGGTCGATTGATCGATTTATTATGTGGCACGAGGCTAGACTAAACGCTAACTAACCTAGAAATGTATTCGGGTCAACCCATGGACTAGACCCATACCCAAGACCCACATTCTTGATCCAACCATATCCTTCCACCCTCCTCCTCCACCCATTTCATTTTATCTCCTTCTCCCTCTCTCTAACCCATCCAAGAACACACACACACATCACACAATCATTTTCTTCAATCAAATTTCGGATTCAAGGCTCTAGTAATCATCAAAGTGTTAGGAATTAGTTAAATATCATTTCCTTATCTCTAAACTTCAAGAAATTTGGGTATAAATTAGTGTTCTTCATCTTTAAAGCTCCAAATCCGAATCCGAAGCTCCGGGTTGTTTTGGTAAGTGATTCTTAGCTCAAAACCTTCATTATATGTTGCTTATTATGTTCCTTGGTCGAATCTAAACGTATTTTGTCTCCTTGGTTGTCAAAAATCGAATTTGAAGTTCTAGGGTTTTGGTTTGAGTTTTCGGGTTAGATTTGTGTTGGATTTGTGTTTTGGGAAGGTTTTGGTGATGGGTTTTGTCAAAAATATGTTTGTAACATGTTTCCTAGCTTCAAAATGGTCCTTGGATGTCCAAAAATGAGTTTGGATCGAAGTTGGGTCGTGTTTGGCTTAGTTTTGGGTGTGCAGAAAATTGGGGTTTTTGAGCCACCATCTCAGACGATGGTTCTGGAGTCCCAGACGCTATGGTGTCTCAGACGCTAATATTGGCATCCTAGACGGTGCTCCCCATTTGACAAACGCTAAAAACCTCTGCTTTACGCTAGGAAACGCTACCCGAGACGCTAAAAGTTGCATTTCTGGGCCACCATCTCATACGGTGGCCAGACGCTGGGCCAAATGTTTGGGGCGTCTGAGACGGTGACCAGGGGCGTCCCAGACGCTGGCCTCCATTTGTCGGTTTCCTGTTTCGTCTTCTTTTGAACTTATTGACCTTCCTTGATCCTTGGGTCGAACCATACTTCCTTGTAAACATTCTTTTGGTCCAAATGATGTCAATTCAAGCTTCTAGAGTCGACCAAGGTTTGTGAGTCATGTCTAGAGCAATGTAAGGACCTTAACGTGTATTATGATGCTTATATGAATAGGTGGTGCACTGTTGGACGATCGTTGGACGTTTGTAGCTTGATTAATACTTATTTGTGCTTGGGCCGAGGTGAGTTCCGTAGCTCCCTACTCGATTGAGATTCGGGCTGGAAAGTGCACACATACGTGTTTGATTGATTTATTGGTGGTTTGATTGGATTGTTGGATTTATTATGTGTTTGATCAAATAATCGCACTATGGCTCACCCGGAGGTATGAGTGAAGAATTTTGAGGATTTATGGTGATTTGAAGGCGATTCCCTAAAGGTAATAGGGCTGCGGCCGCTTTACGCCTATAGTTTATATGATCGCCGGACTTTGAAGGTCGGCGTGGTATTGTATGTAGGTGATGTGCTTTTGGAGGGTAAAAGATGATGATGCCGTATGATGTCTTCCTCTTTATATAGAGGGTAGAAACTTGGAGAGGAGGGTAAGAGAATTAGGGTAAATCTCTTTCTCCTTTGTGAATATCTTATTTCCTTCTTTGAGGAGATTTTGTGTCAATCTTGTTACAAACCGTGTTCGATATATTCGGACTTTTGATATGTTTAGATCGGATAATCATAGAAAGTATCTATACCCGATCTTCTTGATGTATCTGAGCTTGGAGCTGGGTACTTTATTACCTCGGGAGCTCTAGGATAATTGTACTGGACGGAGGTCGAGCTCCGTTCTGGGTATAAGTAATTTTACCTGTACGAAGGTAACTGCGTATCTGCTTCGGATACGGAGCTAGAGCTCCGTATAGGGTATATCATCAAGGCCCCCAGTCTGATGGGAGGTTCTATCTATAGAAGATCGCATTAGACTTAAAAATTAAACAAAATATCATACCTTCGAAGCCTAAAAGATGTGCTCCGTAGCTCCGCTGCTCCGCGTCCCTTAACAGCTTAATCGAGTATATAAACGATATGAAAGTCGTATATATTAAGGTCATAATGATGACTTTATCCCCTAGTGGCAACTTGTTGGCACAAGACCCGGGGTAACTTATCACTGGGTAGTTACCCGTGATTATTACCCGTATAAATACCAATTTATTACCAAGAGGGTTTTGTGTCTTCGATAAGTCATTCCGAAAATCCCTTCCGTGCTGCCTTTTCCTTCGATCGTCATCAGGTAAGCTTTACTATCTTCCATTGCTTTTCTTCTTTAAGGATAAATGTCGAAGAGAGGATTGCAGACCATCACTAGCACCCTTAGTCGTCCTGCTTATCAGGAGTTCGTTTCCGCCTATTTTTCCCAAAATCCTAACTTAGTTAGGTTTCCAGAAAGAGGGCAAGCTATTTGCGATCTGCCCAATGGTTTTGTTGGGATGTATGTGAAAGCGTTCTCCCTTGGCAATCTTAGGGTCCCTTTTTCATCCTTCTTCCTGGCTGTCTTAGATTATTACAAATGTCATATTTCTACTGTTCATCCAACCGGTGTAGCAAAGATCATAGCTTTCCAGGTTCTTTGTAGTGCCAATCGTATAGAACCGTCTGTTGCCTTATTTAACTTCTTTTATAAACTTAAGGAGTCTGGTGATTGGGTCACCGTCTCCAAAAATGGTGAATACGAACTGTTCATTACTGGTGGGGTAGAGGTTAGGGATTGGAAGAGTTTGTTTGTTTTTGTGGACCAATCGTTGATTCCTGCTGACCGGAGTGGTTTGGTAGATAGGAAAGGTTGGAGTATAAATCTATAGGTACTCCGAGTGTTTTTGGTGTGAGGCAGGTGGATGTTGATCGATTGTCTTCGTATGGTTTAAAACTTTGTGTATATCCAGAGGCTGTTTTGTTTAAGTCTCGTGTTGCAAGGTGTTGGGAATATGGTATGTTGGATGTTGCTATTGAATGTGATGGTCAGGGTAGGTGAACTCCTTTGCATATTCTATCTTTGTTTTTCTGCTCTTTGTTCCTTCTGTCTGCTATGTTTTGACAAATGTCATGAGTATTGATCCAGATTGTCTTTGTTGGCAGAGATGTCGTTTAAACAGCTGATTGATAGGCAACCTGCATTGTCTGGTATTGTTTTTAAGCAGTGGCTCTGGCTTCTCCATCGACCCCATCATCAGTGTCTGATGGTGCCGAAGACACAGTAGAAGGAGAGGAAGCTCAGGAGAATACTGTTGCTAGCCGCCTGAGGAAGAGGAAGGGTTCATCCAAAGCTACCAGTGGATCGCGACCGAAGAAGTAGAGGACCAAAGCTGCGAAAGTGCCTTCGCAGTCATCTTGTGAGTCCTTATTTAGCTGTTTTGCCTTTGCATTATTCCTTTGCCATGATGAATGTAACCTTCATCCTTTGTTACTGCAGCCTTCAACCCTCTTGAGGAGGCTCTTGATGCTTCTTCCTGCCATCGCTCTTTGCAAAACATTGCTCCTGCTGGATGGGTTAACGGACTGATGAGCATGGAGGTCCCAGAACTGTCTGCCTTCTTCAACCGCTCAATCTTCTGCAGTGCTATTATTGGCAGTGCATTGGATGCAAGATTGCGGGAGGCCTCTGAGGAATCTGGGCCTACAGAGGAGCAATATGAAGGCTTGATGGCGGAGAAGCATGCTCTGGAGGCGAAGGTAGCTGATTTGGAGTTGGACTGTGGGGCCCTTCAATCCCAATTGAGCACTGTGCGGACTGATGCGCAGAGGGTTATTGCAGAAAGGGAGAAGGAGGTGGAGGCTCTGACTGACCAAGTCCGGGAGAAAGACACGTTGGTTAAGGAGGCACAGGATGCACTTGCGGAAAGATCCGGGAAGTATGGCAGGTTAATTGCTGAAGTCATTCCCCGTGTGTGCAAGTCATTTCTGAATGGCCCTGAGGTTGCTGTGCTGCTGTCGAAGGTATGTAATGAGAACAGGGTTGATGCAGAGGCGGGATTGATGCATGCTCTAGCTGAGGAAGGTATTGTGAATCTAGAGGGCCGCATTATCCCTGAAGACACAGCTGCTCGTCTTGATTCTGCTTTAGACGATCTGGCCAATATTGACTCTGCATACCTTCGCAAGCTTGCCTCCGATCCTGAAGCCTCTCCGTCTGATCTCCTACAGGTTGCTCCATGATTCTCCTTATATCATTAAATTTGATATTTGCTGGTGAGCTGTTTGAAACAATGGTTGTATGGTTCCTTAAACAATCTCTTTTTTTTTGTTGGCTTGTGTGCCGTTGAACAATTTTGACAGATGCTTGATCGGCCTTCCTTCGTGTTGGGGGAGGCCTCTGTATATATTATCTTAGTACCTGCAATAAATTAACCTACCCTTAACTTCATCATTTATAAATGAGTCCGTCTTTGAGTGGTTTTTTGGCCTTTCCCTTTTTATTTGGGAGGCTCTTTTTATTGCTTCATGAATGTCTTAATGGGCGTCCCCTTGAACATTTACATGAAGTCTTTATGTTTAAATTTACGCGCGTTTAATATTATTTCGATCGATCTTAAAAGTTTTGTGGAAAGCTTTATTTTATTGCAAAATAATTGGCAGGAGGACATTACATAGTAAGGTTCCTAGCTGCTAGCTTTCTTTAATGGGACTTATCCGGTAGCTAATCGGGCTTATCCCTTCTGTCTTTTTAGGGAGTTCACTTTTTGACGGAGGTCTCCTGAGCATCTGAATCTGTTGTACTTCTTGGCTCCTTGGTTCCTTTTGTGTGTCCTCTGTTTGAACGTTGGTGTTTTTGGGAGCTGCATTTTCTTTTCTGAGTGTGTGGAGGGCTCTCTATCTTCGTTATCTGATGAGCTTCCTCTGCTCCCCTGCACCCTTCGTTCAGTGAGTAGGCTGGATAACAATGTAGTTATTCCTGTTTCACTTTGAAATTGTATTTGCGAGTGGATCGTCGATGCTATGATTCCAAACTTTCGCATTGCTTCTCTCCCAAGGATTGCAGTGTTTCCAGAGTCTGCTGTGATTACCAGAAACGTGATTTTTTCCGTTTTCCAGTTCGGGTATTTTCCAATTGTTACCTCTACCCGTAGTTCTCCGATGGGCCATGTTCGCTCCCCTGCGAATCCTATGAGTGGCCTTTCTACCTTTCGCAGCTTTTCTCTGATGTTCCTTGGTAATTTTGAGAAGTATTTTTCATAGAGGATATCACACTCACTGCCACCGTCTATTTGAACGTTCCTCATTTTGATTCCCGCAATATCAGCTTCGATGACAATCGGTTTATTGGAAGGGGTTATATCTCCTAGTGGTGAGAATTGGTAATACTGCTCTTGTGGGTAATCTTTGTGTACCTCAGAGCGTATCATGAGGATCTGTGCCGGTGGTGCCTTTTCTGTCTTATCTGCTTCGCTTTTTACCCTAGTTGCTTGACGGATCCCCTTAACAAGATGGTCCAACTTTCCTATTCTACAGCCTCTTCTATAGCTCTTCTCAAATTTCTGCAGTTGTTTGTATCATGTCCATGGTCCCTGTGGTACTCACAGTATTTGTCCATGTTTTTCTTCTTTGTTATGAGCTTAGTTGGGGTCGGGAAAGTTGAAGCGATCCGTTCGGTTAATAAAATTTGCTTCGGAGTTTTGGTGAGGTTAGATAGGATGTCTATCCCACTATCTCTGTCCTTATTTCCCCATTGATTACCGGGGGAACCTTCCGTTCCCTCCGTATTCTTTCCTTTTTCTCCCTGAGGAGAAGTCGGCACTCGTAGTTTCTCTGGCATCCAACCAAATGTGGGCTTTGCCCGTCAAGCCATCGTAAGTTTCGGGCAGGTCGGTGCTCAGATGTTCAATGAGGTCTATCGTGCGTAACCCATGGATGAGTCCTGAGATCCTTTGACTCTCCGGCAATCCCCGCACTTGCTGTGTCTCGTTGGTGTATCTGACAATGAAGTCCCTTGTCTTTTCACCTTCTTTTTGTTTAATGTTATGCACAGTGATATGCGTCTTCCTGTGCTTTTTCTGCATGCTAAACTGGGATCTGAACTTGTTTTTGAGTGTTTCGAAGCTGTCGATGCTATTTTTGGGCAAGCCGTCAATCCACTCCCGTGCATCATCCGTTAATGAATAAGAAAATGCATGGCATGTGGTCGGCATATCCCATCTCTGGATTAAAGCTGCTCCGATAAACTTCTTCAGGAAGTCATCTGGATCGCTTTTTCCGTCGTAGTATCCCAAATGTTGAGGGTATTCATTTTTGTTTTTTTCTCTGATGTTCCTTGGTAATTTTGAGAAGTATTTTTCATAGAGGATATCACACTCACTGCCACCGTCTATTTGAACGTTCCTCATTTTGATTCCCGCAATATCAGCTTCGATGACAATCGGTTTATTGGAAGGGGTTATATCTCCTAGTGGTGAGAATTGGTAATACTGCTCTTGTGGGTAATCTTTGTGTACCTCAGAGCGTATCATGAGGATCTGTGCCGGTGGTGCCTTTTCTGTCTTATCTGCTTCGCTTTTTACCCTAGTTGCTTGACGGATCCCCTTAACAAGATGGTCCAACTTTCCTGATTCTACAGCCTCTTCTATAGCTCTTCTCAAATTTCTGCAGTTGTTTGTATCATGTCCATGGTCCCTGTGGTACTCACAGTATTTGTCCATGTTTTTCTTCTTTGTTATGAGATTAGTTGGGGTCGGGAAAGTTGAAGCGATCCGTTCGGTTAATAAAATTTGCTTCGGAGTTTTGGTGAGGTTAGATAGGATGTCTATCCCACTATCTCTGTCCTTATTTCCCCATTGATTACCGGGGGAACCTTCCGTTCCCTCCGTATTCTTTCCTTTTTCTCCCTGAGGAGAAGTCGGCACTCGTAGTTTCTCTGGCATCCAACCAAATGTGGGCTTTGCCCGTCAAGCCATCGTAAGTTTCGGGCAGGTCGGTGCTCAGATGTTCAATGAGGTCTATCGTGCGTAACCCATGGATGAGTCCTGAGATCCTTTGACTCTCCGGCAATCCCCGCACTTGCTGTGTCTCGTTGTGTATCTGACAATGAAGTCCCTTGTCTTTTCACCTTCTTTTTGTTTAATGTTATGCACAGTGATATGCGTCTTCCTGTGCTTTTTCTGCATGCTAAACTGGGATCTGAACTTGTTTTTGAGTGTTTCGAAGCTGTCGATGCTATTTTTGGGCAAGCCGTCAATCCACTCCCGTGCATCATCCGTTAATGAATAAGAAAATGCATGGCATGTGGTCGGCATATCCCATCTCTGGATTAAAGCTGCTCCGATAAACTTCTTCAGGAAGTCATCTGGATCGCTTTTTCCGTCGTAGTATCCCAAATGTTGAGGGTATTTCATTTTTGCTGGTAGAGGGTGACTTTGTATAGTCATAGAGAATGGGCTCTCTGTATTAACCAGATGGGACAAGTCTACCGGTTCCGGATCTTCCCATTCGTAAGAGTCATAATCTGGGCGGACCACGTTCCTTCTGGTATGCTGGAACCCTTGCTGGTTTCCTCTTGGCCCTTCCTATTTTTGCCGAGGTCCCAGAATATTTTCCGGACCTCTGTTAACCCTGGTTTGGCGCCCTTGAAGTGGTTCTGAAGGCACCTCTTCTCCATGGGCAGTCATATTTACTCTTTCCCCTATCTGTATCCCCGTTGTCCTTGCCGGAGTCGTGGTTGTTTGCGTTCGTCTTTCTTGTTGAGGAGGTGCTTCCCTATTTGTTCTTCTTGGGGGGAGCTCCGCCTCGATATACTCATCTACTGAGTCAGAATCGTATTCATTTTCCAGATTTCTGGTAACATTGCGGATCTGACCCGCCTCCCTTAGGCGGTTCATAATTGTGCTTAGGGCGTCGTAGTTAGCTTGTACATATGCGTCGTTTATTTCGTGCTCTGCCGACGTCGATGCCCCGTTGTTACCTCCCAGGGGTAACTGTGTTCTTTGACTTAGGGAGGTGAAGCTCGGCCTGATTTGCTCCGGGCTTTGCCTCTGTAGAGGTGTCAGCACGAACCCGCTACTGCTCCGGGGCGGTGTCACTGCAGGTCTGTTTGGTCCTTGGTTGGGCGGGCTCATTGTGAATCCTCCTGCATTCTGTCCTCGCGGAGGCGTTGAAGCTCTGAACAGATTCAGGCCCTGTGTCGCCGGTCTTTCTATTCCTTGACCTTGCAGTGTTGCCGTGGATCTGCTTGGTTCTGGCGCAGATATATCCGATGTACGTTCCTCCAGAACAAGACGTTCTGTAGCACGATTCTGTGGTGCGTCTCCTCCCGGTACACGTTCTTCCAAAACAAATCTTTCCGCAGCACGATCCTGTGGTGCAGATCTGCTCGGGTATCGCTCCAGGGGGTCACCGCAGGCCTGTCTTGGCTCTGGCTTTAGGTTTCAGGTCTCCCAAGGGCACTTTGGGTATTCGACATTTCACCCAAAGTCGAACTATGGCCACCCACTGTAATAATAGGTGGGCGATAGCTCTGACCGGGTGTGTCGAAAGAAAACCCTTCTTGGAAATCTGACCCTCCCGGGGGAATTCGGGATCCCCCGGAACCAGGTGTCCTTGGGGAGTATTCTCCGTCAGCCATGGGTTTTGATTATTATGATCGTGGGTGAGGTTCTCTGCGTTTTTTTTTAGTGGGGTCCCACGGATGGCGCCAATTTGTTTGATCAAATAATCGCACTATGGCTCACCCGGAGGTATGAGTGAAGAATTTTGGGATTTATGGTGATTTGAAGGCGATTCCCTAAAGGTAATAGGGTTGCGGCCGCTTTACGCCTATAGTTTATATGATCGCCGGACTTTGAAGGTCGGCGTGGTATTGTATGTAGGTGATGTGCTTTTTTTAGGGTAAAAGATGATGATGCCGTATGATGTCTTCCTCTTTATATAGAGGGTAGAAACTTGGAGAGGAGGGTAAGAGAATTAGGGTAAATCTCTTTCTCCTTTGTGAATATCTTATTTCCTTCTTTGAGGAGATTTTGTGTCAATCTTGTTACAAACCGTGTTCGATATATTCGGACTTTTGATATGTTTAGATCGGATAATCATAGAAAGTATCTATACCCGATCTTCTTGATGTATCTGAGCTTGGAGCTGGGTACTTTATTACCTCGGGAGCTCTAGGATAATTGTACTGGACGGAGGTCGAGCTCCGTTCTGGGTATAAGTAATTTTACCTGTACGAAGGTAACTGCGTATCTGCTTCGGATACGGAGCTAGAGCTCCGTATAGGGTTTATCATCATTATGCACTCGTTTATGATTATATATTGTGATTAGGATAGTTGTACATACATGGAAGTCGATTATGCCTTCAAGGGGTTATAGATGTAGTGGGAAGGCTGCGGGTGACCCTATATATAAGCATCTATGATTCGATGAAAGTAGAATCCTCCGAAGTGTATGTACATATTGTTTTGGTTGTTGGTTGAACGTTTGACTAGTGGTTGGACTTGGGGAAACAGATCTATGGGAGTCGGTTGGATGCATGACTTGTGGTTGAATTGGGGAGACCGATTTATGGGAGTCGGTTGGTGGACTGTTTGATGAGATTGAGTTGGACACACGCAAGCATACTCTATTTGTGCGGTACACTCGCAAGCGTAGTCTATTTGTGCGGTACACTCGCAAGCATACTCTATTTGTGCGGTACACACGCAAGCATACACTATTTGTTGCATTGATGACGTGGTTGACTCACATATGATATACATTATGACATTTGCATACATTCGGCACATAATTTGATATTGACAACACTTGTGCTCAACTATTACACGTGCTTACTATACATCGTATATTCTTGTTGTGATTGATATGTGACGCTTAAAGGCTACTTGTAAGTTGCGATTCTCCTTTACCTTATGCATATATGTTATTTGACGATGGTTCCTTGTGAACCATTACTACGAACTCACCAACCTAGTGTTGACCTTGTTTAGTGCACTTTTCAGGTATACGTGTGAAACTGGAGACTTGATGGCTTCTTGTTACTTCTGCTAGGGCTTGGACTGGGACTTCCATGGATCCGTGATCCATTTGCCCACTTTTAGAATTTTATGCTTAGATCCATTAGGATTTAGTTGTATTTGTGATGCTTTGTAACCGTTGGACGACTTCTTGGTTATTTAGCCTTATGTACCTAAAATGTTGGCTTGGATTCACCGAATCCTTTTTATTCATGTAGTTCATGTTCTACGATAATTCCACTGTGTGCTATATAATTTTGGTAATATTCCGGGCCTAGCTTGGGGTGTTACATAAAGATAGGAAGAAGAGGAATAATATGAATGAGAATGATTAATAAAATTTAGTTTGTATATTTAATAATTTATTGGGAGAGTCTTAAGGATATTATATATCTTTAAAATTTAAAAATTTTTGCTTTGATGGAAATAGATTTATGATAGAATCATTTTCTGAACTCTGGCCTGACCACTGAAATTAGTGATGATTGTCATGAAACTGACGATGATGATCTGGTCGCCATGATTTGCTAAAACCTTCAATAGGTTTAACCACAAATCTAACAGATTTGGTGGACCCAACAATGCTTCCAACTCCAACTCTCTAGACTAGGCCAATCTTACATGCTATAAGTGTGGTAAGAAAGGTCATTTTATGAAGGAATGCAGATCTAGTCAGTTGAACAATCAAACTGGTCCCCCTGTCCCTAATTATAATCGGCCTGATGATAGCTACAAAGCTAAATACAAGAAGCTTAAGGCCCAGATTGCCCTCATATCACTGGAGAAAGAAAAGAATAAGTGCATGATGGCTAACACTGAAGGAAAATGGGAATACTCTGATGACTTATCAGTTGATGATGAAGAGGAAAGGGACATGTGTTTCATGGCCTTGGAAGACCAGCAACATGTGGCAAAAGATGATGTCATTGCAGGAAGATGGGTCGACATCATTCTGAAAAAGGTGTGTGATTATGACAATCAATCTGACCCAGAACTGAAACTGGACCTTGGCTGAATCACTCAATTGTGATTTACTTTTTGTTGAAACTGTTAGAACTGATAGTGAAAGATATTTGGAAACAGTTTTAACTGAACTTAATAATTTGAAGCCACAATTGTCAAATTTGCAAAGTGTCCAGTTGGCTCTCAAAGAGTCAGTTTTAAATTGTGAAACTCTTGAATCTGAAAAATAAGAGTTAAAAACTGCTTTGGAAAAGGAACAAAAGATAATTAAATCCTGGATAAAAGCATCTGGATTAAATTATGATGCTGCAACCAAAACTCATGCTGCACAACAAAAGGCTTATCAAAATGGTGATGTGCACATGGCAGCTATCATTCCTGATATCCACAGTTTTCCACCAAATCTTAGGCGAGAGACCCCTTATGACCAGCCTAAGACTCTTAAAACTGAACCTGAAGAGGCCACCCTATCTGAGGTAAAACCTGGAGCTGAACAGGCTAAAGCTCCAGTTAAAAAGGTTACTGGTGACAAACCTTTGCCTCAAAAGTCTAAAGAGCCTAAGACTCAAAAGACCAAGATCCCTGCTGAACCTAAGTCCAAGGTTCAGCCGCCTACTGAAAAAGACATTTTGTTTAAACTGGAAAGTCAAATCCAATAGTTGACAAGGCAGGTTCAAAGTTGTACTGCCAGAATTAAAAATCTGGAAGGAGCTTCGTCTTCTTCAGTTGTTAAACAAAATGCACCCCCTTCAAAACAAAAACAAAATGCTCAATCTGGAGCTAAAATTGAAAAGAAAAAGGGGAAGAAACCCATCAAACCAGTGGTTTTTACTTCTGGTCCTGAAGCTGATAAAAAGGCCCCAGTTCCAGTCTCCAGTTCACATCAACAAGAATCAACTGTGACTTCCCATGGAGAGTCCAGTGAACCCATCAAAAGATGGGTTCACAAAAATAACTAATGATTTTTGTGGGTGTGCAGGGCGATCGAAAGAAAAATACCTGGTATCTGGATAGTGCAGCTGGCCGGACTATGACCGGATGTAAGCCCCTGCTGGAAGAGTTCACTGTCCAAGATGGACCGGCAGTGACATTTGGTAATGATGAGAATGGAAAGACTGAAGGATATGGTGTAATCAATAATGGACAAGTCCAGTTCACCAGAGTTGCATTTGTGAATGGTTTAAAATATAACCTGATCAGTGTAAGTCAACTTTGTGATGATGGATACAAGGTACTGTTCGATATTGAACTCCTCCTCCCTTCAGTCCAGTTTGAAACCATCCCAGCAATGATATTTAACAAGGATTGGAAAGTGTTGATGATTGCACCAAGAAAAGGAAATGTGTACATCATGGATATGGAACCAACTCCAAAAGAGCAGTGCTTCTATACCAAGGCAGATGAGGACACCAACTGGTTATGGCATAAAAGGTTATCCCATCTTAATTTCAAAAACATCAACAAGTTGTCTCGCAAACAACTGGCTGATGGGATACCTCCAGTTTCTTTCAATAAAGAAAAGCCATGTCCAGGGTGTGAGATGGGTAAGCAGAAAAGAGCCAGTTTCAAAACAAGGCAAAACTTCAGTATCACTGAACCTCTTCACATGCTTCATATGGATCTTTTTGGTCTAGTGAATGTTCAAACTAGAGCTGGCAAGAAGTATACTCTAGTTGTGGTTGATGAATTCACCAGATACTGTTGGGTGGTTTTCCTCAGATCTAAAAGTGATGCTCCTGCTGAAATCATCTCACTCATCAAAAGAATAGAGCTCAAATACACTCGAAAAGTTTGTCAGTTAAGAAGTGATAATGGAACAGAATTTCAAAATAAGACTCTTGAATCCTTCTGTACTGACACTGGCATCCCTCAAAACTTCTCATCAGCACACTCTCCAGAGCAAAATGGAGTTGTAGAAAGAAAGAATCGTACACTGATAGAAGCTGCCAGAAGTATGCTATCTGAATCTGGTCTTCCCACCAGTTTTTGGGCTGAAGTAGTGGCAACTGCATGCCACACCCAAAACAGGTCAGTTTATGTCAAAAGATAGGAAGACTGCCTATGAAGTGCTCAGGAATCGCAAACCAAATATTGGATACTTTCATGTATTTGGTTGTCCAGTTTATATTCTAAATGATTCCAGTCAGCTTGGAAAATTCGATGCAAAAGCTGATGAAGGTGTATTTCTAGGCTATTCAGATATTCGAAAAGCCTTTAGAGTTTATAATTATAGACTCCAAAAGGTTCATGAGACAATTCATGTCAAATTTGATGAATCAAGTGAAGCAATCAATAAAAGGCCAAACCTTGATATCTCTCCAGTCATTCCAATAAGTTTTGGTGAAACTGACCAAGTTCATCAGTCAGAAGTTTCACCAGAAAATGTTTCCAGTCATACTGACGTGGAACCAGTTCAACTGAAGAAATCCTCCAATGACACTCCATTTTATCCTTTAATAAGTTTTAAATTACCACAAGAACTTACTATTGGATCTGATGTACGTGTCACTCCAATACCAGCACCAGTTCAAACTACTCCAGTTCTTCAAGAAATGCCTTCAACTGGAGAATTTCATGATGTAAATCGTGACCTCATTGACTCTGATGAGAATGTTAAAATAGTTTGGGCTGATCCTCTTCCAGATGCAACAACTGAAGAGGTTCCTCAGGTGACTTGCACTGATATTATTATTCACCGTCCTAGTCAATACTCTAAATGGACGAAAGCACATCCAATTGATCAGATTATTAGAGAGTCCAGTAGAGGGGTTCAGACTAGAAAATCCACCAGCGAGCAATGCGTGAATGTCACCTTCTATCACTGATTGAACCGAAGAAGATTGACGAGGCTATGGCAGACCCAAGCTGGGTAGAAGCAATGCAAGAAAAACTTATCCAGTTTGAAAGGAACAATGTATGGGAACTTGTTCCTTGTCCACTAGGGTTGAAGAAAGAACCCATTGGTACAAGATGGGTCTACCGAAACAAGATGGATGAAGATGGCAATGTTGTAAGAAACAAAGCCAGATTAGTTGCCAAGGGTTATTTTCAAGCAGGGGGTGTTGATTTTGATGAGACCTTTGCTCCAGTTTCTAGACTTGAAGCCATCAGAATTTTCTTGGCTTATGCAGCCCATCTGCAGTTCAAAGTCTTCCAGATGGATGTCAAAAGTGCGTTCCTAAATGGAACACTGGAAGAATAAGTGTATGTTAAACAGACTCCAGGCTTCATTGATGAGAAGCATCCTCACTGACAAAGCTTTGTATGGTCTTAGACAAGCCCCGAGAGCCTGGTATGACACTTTAACTAAACATCTTCTTAAAAATGGCTTTCAAGAGGTGCAATAGATAATACCTTGTTTATCTTGAAAGAAAAAGGTAATATCTTATTGGTACAAATTTATGTTGATGACATTATATTTGGGTCTACTGATGATGCAATGTGTAAAAAGTTTTCAAAAATCATGTCAACTGAGTATGAAATGAGTTTAATGGGTGAATTAACATTTTTCTTGGGTCTTCAGATTAAACAAACTAATGATGGTATATTCATCAATCAAGAAAAATATGTCAGAGATTTGTTAAGAAAATACAAATTTGATTCAATCCCATCGAAAACTACACCAATTGCAGCTCCTTTAAATTTGGATTCTGACCCAAATGGCAAACCAGTGAACACAACTAAGTATCGTGGTATGGTTGGCTCACTGATGTACTTAACTGCAAGTAGACCAGACATAATGTTTCCAACATGTCTATGTGCCAGATTTCAGGCTAACCCAAAAGAATCACATTTGCTTGCTGTTAAGCGCATCTTCAGATACTACTCTTGAATTGATTCTTTATTTTACTTCTTGTTATTTTTTTTGTTTCAATTTATATGTTATTAATAATCTATATGTTATTAATAATCTATATACTTCTTAATAGTTGACTCACTGAACAAGTGAACATACTTATAAATATATGTTAGGTCCAGATTTAGTCCAGACTTACTGGACTGGTCCAGACTGGACTACTGGAATCTTATTGAAGATAAGTCAAGAAACATGTTTTGCTGGACTCACTCCAGACCCGACTTCTGGAGCCTCACTGAAGATCTGACCAGAAAACGTGTTCGACTGGACCTACTCCAGACTTGGAATCTGGAGTCCCTCTATAGATTTGTCCAGAAATAATTGAAGACTAGTGAGCAATACTTGTATAGGTAATCTGGAGCATTCTCCAGATTAGCTCACTGAAGACTTCACCCCAGTCCAGATCTACTCTACTGAAGACATTCTGACTGAAGTCAAAGACTGAAGTCTGAAGGAAGAAGACTTTACAAAAGGCGGAGTCCACTGGAAAGTCTTACCAGATCTGTACACTGGAGGATTGTTAGTGTTCTAGACCTTACAAGTCTGAACACTGATATCGAGGTTTGACTTATGCCTAACACACTTTCCAAAGAACAATCCACTTGTTCTTTAACAAAGTAAACGTGTGTTAAGGTGGTTGGATAATAGGATACACTTGCACTTGATGTGACTTTATCCTTATTCCTTATCCAATACATTTAATGTTCTTGTCGGAGCATTAAATGTATGCAACCATATTTGTACGGCACAAAATTCACTGGTGAATTTTGTTGCATATAAATACAAAGTCATATCCTTGAGTAAAATACTTTTAAGCATACACTTTGCATGAAGGTGAATTTGTCTAAATACTCTCGATCTTAAACAGGGATACTTCACAACTTTAAGTATCTCGATCCTAAAGAGCTATTTGACAAATATAGATCATTTGTAAACTCATAGGTTGTTAGGATACATACTTAATTGTATTATCTTGATTCCGCAACAACCTTGTATTTTATTTAAACATCAATAAATGAAATACCCATGAAAAAAAACATAATGTTCCACTTTACTTGTTTATTGCTTTAAGTCTTGTATTACTTTGTTTATACTCTTGCATATTTATTTACAAGTAATACTAGTCCATATCTAGTGATTATTAGACTTGTTGTATTTACACTTTCTAGGTTAACCATCTCGTAGTTATAAAGGGACTCACAATTGGTATCAGAGCAGAAGGCTAATCATTGCCTAGATCTGTTTCTTGATGACTAACCAAGAGAATACACAAGGTTTTAGTCTTGGTCCCGATCCTAATGCAAATTTAAATGATCAAAATGAACCACAAAATGTTAATAACACTAATCCACCCCTCCTACTCTCCTCCTACTCCTGCTTCTCCACACGTGCATGTGCACTACTCAAATAATCCTGTTCCTAAATTCAGTGGGAACAGTGATGACTTTGGTACGTGGAAGGCTAGGATGGTGTTGCATGTCACTGGTATTGAGAGGAATATGATGAAAATTTTAAACGAAGGTCCATATGTACCAACATCACCTCTCAATCCACTTCTTGATCCTTCTAGATCTAGAAGAGGAAGGGAAAAGAGGGAGGAACACTGGTCAGAAGAGGAGAGGAGATTGGTGAATCTAGACACCCTCCTTAAAAACATGATCCTCGGGGCCGTTCCAGAAACCCTAATTCCCACACTAGTTCTTTTTCCTAGTGCAAAAACCATGTGGGATGAACTTTTGAACCAACACGAAGGAGGAGATGACACCATTGTCACCAGAAAAGTCTCCTTAAACAAGAGGTATGAGTCATTTTTTTGCTCAACCTAACGAGTCTCTCACTGGTACTTACACCAGATTTATGAGTATCATAAACCAATTGAGAGGTCTTGGGGTTGAGAAGGACAAGGATATACTTCTGGAGAAATTTTGTGACATTCTTCCCACCAAATGGTCTCATATGATCCTAGTCTTAAGACAAGGAAAAACTCTGCACACACACACTCTCTCAACTCTTTATGGAGCTTTCAGGTACACTGAAGAAAATCAAGCTCAGAGAGTGGTTGCAGAAAGAGATGCCTATAACCATGCCTCCAGTACTCCTAATGTGGTCAGTCATACTGAACCACAAGGTACAACACTGATATCTTCTGAGAATGTATTTTCTATGAAGAAGATGGTGTCTGAACTCATGGATTCTGGAGAAACCAGTCAAGTCTCTCCAGACTGTTGTGATGAAACTGAAGATGATGACCTTGTTGCAATGATTGCTAAAACGTTTAACCATTTCAAAGCAAGAGCAAATAGGCCATCTGGACAATTTGCATCCAGTTCTTTCACTGACAAGACCAATTTGACATGCTTTAAGTGTGGCAAAAAGGGTCATTTCATGAAAGAGTGCAGGTCCAACCAGTTTGTATCCAAGCCTGGTTAATTCTCTTCAAATAATAAGCCTGATGATAGCTATAAATTGAAATATAAAAAGCTTAAGGCCCAAATTGCTCTCATGGCACAACAAATTGAATCCAATAATAAGTGCATGATTGCTACAACTGAAGAGAAATGGGTTCCTTCTGATGACTCATCTGCTAATGAAGAAGAGGAAAGAGATTGCTGTTACATGGCTCTGGCAGACGAAGAGCTACTGGTGAAGGAAGATGTCACATCTGGACGATGGGTGGACATAGTTATTAAAAAGGTTAGTGATTATGATAATGCAACTGACCAAGAACTAAAATTGGACATTGCTGAAGCTCTTAATTCTGATTTAATTTTTGTAGAAACTGTTAGATCTGATGGTGTAATTGGTCTAGAAACAGATTCTTCTGAAATAAATGCTTTAAAATCAAAATTAAAAGAACTTCAAGACATTGAACTGGCATTTCAAGCCCAGGTGGGGGGGGGGGGGGGTTTTTTTTTTTTTTTTTGTGTTTTTTTTTTTGTTTTTATTTTTTTGTGATGTTTTTCCTTCTTTCTTTTCCCTCTCCCCCTTTTTCCCTCCCCGCCCTCTCTTTCTCTCCTTTTCTCCCTCCCCCTTTTTCTGGTGATTAAGTCATGGCTAGAAACCAAAAAGCCATATGATGCTGCAGTAAAACAATTTCCTGCTCAAAAACGTGCATACTTAGATGGAAATACTCATAGCATCATTAATACCAGTAATCGATCGATTACCAGAGGAGTTCAGGCCAACCACTGTTTATGATAAGCCTGTAACTCCCAAGACCAATTTTTACCCAGTTCTATGTCCAGAGGTTAAGACTGGAGCTGTCCAGATGACTGCTCCAGTTAAAAAGGTGAAGCAGAATAGACCTTTGCCTCAGACCAATCCCTTACCAAAGCCTTGGACTGGAAAGGCTAAGGTATCATCTGAAGAAGATATTTTGTCCAGGATTGAGAGCCAGATTCAAATTCTGACTCGTCAATCACAAAGTTTTAATGCAAGATTAAACTTTATTGAGGGTACTTCATCTGGCCCTAGACAAAATACAAAACCTTTTTCAAAGAAAGACAAATTTATTTCTCCAGTTGAGAAAAAGAAAAAGGTTATAAATCTATCAACCCCAGTGGTCTTTTCAACTAAGACCACTGTTGAAGAAAGTGAGCTAGACCAGATTGCCCCTGGAACCTATAAGGGAGGCTCCAGTGAACCCATCAGTCGATGGGTTCCCAAATCTAACTGATCAAAATCTGGTGTATGTGTAGGGCGATCGAAAGAAATATATCTGGTATCTTGACAGTGCAGCTGGCAGGACAATGACTGGATGTAAGACCCTACTGGAGGAGTTCACCATTTCTGATGGACCCTCCATCACTTTTGGAAATGATGGTTGTGGAAAGACTGAGGGATATGGTGTTCTGAACAATGGACAAGTAAAGTTCAGATGTGTTGCATTTGTGAATGGTTTGAAATATAACTTGATCAGTGTAAGTCAACTATGTGACGATGGCTATCAAGTCTTATTCAATGTTGCTCAGGGCATCATATTCAACAAGGACTGGAAGGTAGTGTTGATTGCTCCTAGAAAAGGGAATGTGTACGTGATGGATATGGAAAGCTCTCCAGATGAGCAGTGTTTCTATACTCAAGCTGATGAAGACACAAACTGGTTATGGCATAAAAGGTTATCCAATTTAAATTTCAAAAACATTAACAAGTTGTCCAGAAAACAACTTGCAGATGGGATACCTTCAGTTTCCTTCAAAAAGGAAAGACCATGTCCAGGATGTGAGATGGGTAAGCAAAAGCTTACCAGTTTCAAGACCAGACAGAATTTCAGCATATCTGAACCTCTTCATATGCTTCATATGGACCTCTTTGGTCCAGTGAACGTTCAGACTCGTGCTGGTAAAAGATACACCCTGGTGATCATAGATGAATTCTCCAGATATTGTTGGGTGATCTTTCTTAGGTCCAAAAGTGAAGCTGCTGCTGAAATCATCAGTCTTATCAAGCAAATTGAGCTCAAGTACAGTCGAAAAGTGTGTCAGTTAAGAAGTGACATGGAACAAATTCTAGAATGCAACTCTGGAGTCATTCTGTACTGACACTGGCATCTCCCAGAACTTCTCTTCAGCCCACTCTCCAGAACAAAATGGAGTGGTGGAAAGGAAAATCGAACGCTGATAGAAGCTGCCAGGAGTATGCTTGCTGAATCTGGTCTGTCTACCAGTTTCTGGGCGGAAGCAATTGCAACTGCTTGCCACACCCAGAATCGATCAAAAGACACAAAAAGACAGCCTATGAAGTCTTAAGAAATAGAAAACCAAATATTGGTTATTTTCACGTTTTTGGATGTCCAGTTTACATCCTGAACGACTCCAGTCAGCTAGGCAAATTTGATGCCAAAGCTGATGAAGGGTATTTCTTGGGCTATTCAGCCATTCGCAAGGCCTTCAGAGTCTATAACAAGAGACTGGAGAAGGTCCATGAGTCAATTCATGTAACATTCGATGAATCAAATGCTGCAATCAACAAGAAGCCAATCCTTGATACTCCCCCAGTTACTCCAATTGTCTTTTGTGAATCTGATCCAATAAACGACAAAATGGATGATTCACCAGACACAGTTTCCAGTCATCCTGATCTGGAACCTGTTCAGAAAAAGAAGCTCGCCAGTAGTACTCCATTCTATCCCTCTATTATTTTCAAACTACCCACTGAAATTAATATTGGTTCAGATGTGCGTACTACTCCCCCAGTATCAGTGTCAGTTGAGAACTTACCAGAAATATCTTCTGGTGACCAAACTGAACCAGTACTACAAGAAATGCCTTCATATGAAGAATTTCATGATGCAAATCGTGATTTGAATGAATCAGATGAAGATGTTGAAGTAGTTTATGAAGAACCTCCTCCTAAAGCAACTTCAGAGGAGACTCAACTGAATTCTTGCACTGATATTGTTGTCAGTAACAATCCTGGTCAGTACTCCAGATGGACAAAAGCTCACCCTATTGATCAGATTATAGGTGACTCCAGTCGTGGTGTTCAGACCAGAAGAGCCTCAAGTGATCAATGCTTATACGTCAGTTTTCTATCTTTGATAGAACCAAAGAAGATTGACGAGGCTCTGGAAGATCCAAACTGGGTGACTGCTATGCAAGAAGAGCTTCACCAGTTTGAAAGGAACAAGGTATGGTATCTGGTTCCTTTTCCAGTTGGAAAGAAAGAACCAATTGGAACAAGATGGGTCTTCAGGAACAAAGTAGATGAAGATGGCCACGTAATTAGAAACAAGGCCAGACTGGTAGCACAAGGCTACTGCCAGTCAGATGTCGACTTTGATGAATCATTTGCTCCAGTGGCTAGACTTGAAGCGATCAGAATTTTCTTAGCATTCGCTGCTAATCATCAGTTCAAGGTCTACCAGATGGACGTGAAGAGTGCTTTCTTGAATGGAAAGCTTGAAGAAGAAGTTTACGTCAGACAACCTCCAGGTTTCGTTGATGAAAAGCATCCACATTGGGTATATCGTCTGGACAAAGCGCTATATGGCCTCAGACAAGCCCCACGTGCCTGGTATGATACTCTGACTAAACATTTGTTGAAAAATGGCTTCAAACGAGGTGCAATTGACAATACCTTGTTCATTCTTCATGATAAAGGTAATCTGTTAATGGTACAAATTTATGTTGATGATATAATGTTTGGGTCTACTGATGAAAACATGTGCAAGAAATTTTCAAAAATCATGTCCACTGAATACGAAATGAGTTTGATGGGTGAATTAACATATTTTCTTGGACTCCAGATTAAACAAAACAATGATGGCATTTTTATTAATCAGGAAAAATATGTTAGAGATCTTTTAAAGAAATTCGATATGAATTCTTCACCATCTAAACCAACTCCAATTTCTGCACCACCTGACACTGGACTCTGATCCAGATGGCAAACCAGTGAACACCACTGTCTATAAAGGCATGGTTGGTTCACTGATGTATTTAACTGCCAGTAGACCAGATATTATGTTTTCAACATGTTTATGTGCCAGATATCAGTCTAATCCAAAAGACTCTCATATGCTTGCTGTAAAGCGCATACTGAAGTACCTTAAAGGTGTCCCCAGTCTAGGTCTTTGGTACCCCAAAGGCTCAGGCATGGATCTAATGGGTTATTCAGATTCAGATCATGCAGGTTGTAAGATAGATAGGAAATCCACAACTGGTGGATGTCATTTCCTAGGTGGCAAACTGGTCAGCTGGACCAGTAAGAAGCAAACTTCAGTTTCATTATCCACTGCCGAAGCTGATACGTGTCTGCAGCCAGTTGTTGTGCTCAGATACTCTGGATGAAGAACCAGTTGCTTGATTATGGTATTAAATATTCAAAGACTCCCATCTTTTGTGATAATACCAGTGCCATTGCTATCTCAAACAATCCAGTCATGCACTCCAGAACGAAGCACATTGATCTAAGGTATCATTTCATTCGTGATCATATTGTGAAAAATAATATTGAACTCCATTTTATTCCCACTGACAAACAACTCGCTGACATTTTACCAAACCACTGGATGTCAAAACTTTTGAATATCTTGTTGGTGAGTTGGGAATGTTAAATCCTTAAATCTGGTGATTGCTCAGATATTGAACGCCATTGTGTACTATCTTTGTAATTATTAGATTTCTGGAGCAACATTCCAGGGAAGACTTGAAAAATATTTTCCTATTAAAAGTGTTTTAAGTTCAGGGGGAATTTATTTTCTCACTGGACAAATTCTTCAGAAAATATTACTGGTGCTTTGTAAATATGTCCCTCTCACTGGTAACTAGATAGGTTGAAGTGCGTGTTTGAGTTGACTTTTGTCTTCTTGTAAATGTGTCCCTCTCATTTGTCTATATTAGTTGATGTGCAAGTTTGAGGTTACCAGTCTTTCAAAAATGGTATTCACTGGTACTTTACTGGAGTGTCCCTCCATTGTACCATCAGTACATGTTCACTGGACTAATCCACCAGTGATACTGGAGCGTCTAGTCAACCTCCAGATGTACTGAAATTTGTCATGATATTTTCAAATACTTGGTCATTGTGCGTGCCACGTAAGCAAACCTTTTAAAGATCTTTTTGGAGATATTTTTATCCTATGTGGCATGGATATTTTTCAAAACAATGATGGTCTTTTTACTTTGGGAACTCAAAAAGTACAAGTTTGTTAGTTTTTGTGGGCGGTGAACCATCAACCATTTATGGGTGATGTGATATAATTAAATGCGGATCTCAAAACACGATCAAAAATGTTATTTGATAAATTCAAATTAAACGTTTGAGTTCCACATTATCTCTCCTATAAATACCCACTTTCACTTTCAATTTCATTTACTTCGAACATTTACTCCCAAATCTTCAAATTCCTTCATTCAATTCTTCATTCATTTTCCAATCATAATACTCGCATATTAACTTCATTCATTAAATTCTTCATAAACCTTAAATATTCAATTTCATTTTCATCTATTCTCATTATGGCACCTAGACAGTCAAGATCTCTTCGAAATTTGCTTGCCAACGAATTTGTTCCTTCGGATAATGTTGTAAGGGCACCTCACATCAATCTTGAGGCAAGTGCATAAGAATTAATATGAATAACTGGATGGCAAAACTCTCACTATCCAGTGTTCATGATGCCCAATCGATCATTGGGAGATTAAATTCATTCTTTCTCTCCTGCCCATTATATGGTGCATTGACATTGAATCCTGGAAGGATGTACCATGAATACTTGTGTGAATTCTGGTATACTGCAACCTATGACGATGAAACCTCCAGGATCAACTATACTCTAAAGGGAGGTACCAGATCCCTTGGTTTCACAGTTAGTCTTCTCAGGTCTGTTCTTCAGTTAACCTATCATGAACAGAATGAGTTGCCAATAGAGCTTCCCACTGGTATCAACACAAGGGAAGTATGCAGGCTTATGGGGCATACAGATATAATGGATGAGCATGGCCAGCTATCCAGAAAGGGGACTATCTACATGAGTAAGCTTTCAGACTCATGGAGATATTTTTTCACTCATATTGTTGAGTGTCTAGGAGGCAGCTCTGGAGGATTAGACCAGATCAATCAAACACACCTCCAGATTGCCTATTGCTTGTGGTTTGGGCTAAGGGTGGATTTTGCCCAAATTCTTTTTGACGACCTGGTTGAGCGCCTAAAAGTGAAAGGAAGAAAACCATTTGTGCCTTATATTCGATTCCTTTCACTGATGTTTAAGAATGCACTTGGCGACCAGTATGATATGAATACTACTCACTTTTCTGTGAGTGAGTATATGAGGGACCTAGTCAATCTTAGGTCTCCAGTTGGTGAGGTAGAAATTCCTCAGTCCATGCTCTCGTTCCAAAGAGTGGAAGAGAATGTGGCGCCAGTACAAGATGTTGAAAGCACTGGTGATGAACAAGATGTGCAGGTTGTAGAAATGATACAACCAATAAGTCAAGTGGCTCCTGAAGAAAGTCAACAACCCACTGTTGAGCTTTCCAGACGACCAAGAACTCATAGGCGTCTGATGAGGGGAGGAGTCCAGGTAAACCCATCAACTCATCCTGGTGATACTATTAATATTGATGGGTCTCCCATTTGTGAAGAGGAGAATATTGAATCTCTTGTACAATTTGAACAGAGAGTGGATACTGAAGTCCAGGCTGTTGTACAAGAAGATGTTGCCCAAGTTATGGAATTTGTTGAAGATGTTCAAATTGAAGAACATGCTTCTGGTGAGCAAGAGGCTCCACTGGATTTAAATGTTGAGGTTGGTGTAGAGACTGGTGAACAGTCTGGTGAACAGACAGTTGGGAACATTCAAGAATGGAATGATGTTGACTCCCCAATGTCTGAAGGCTTCGATGTGAACTTAAACTTTCTGGGTGAAGATGTACAAGAAGAAGAAAATCTACCTGAAATGCCAACACCTTCACCAGAAATACCAACAAATACACCAGAAATGCCACCACCAGAATCAACTCAACCCCCACCAGAATCAAATATGCCACCACCACCACCACCTTCAATTCCTCAATCAACTCCATATTTCACTCCTTTTATTCAACCTTCTCAACCACCAGTCAACCCTTCTGAACAAAGTGTGCCAGACTCAACAAATGTTGAATCTGAAGAGGTCTGGGCACAAGTACCAGTAATGGGAGATTGACCTCTCATCTGGAACCACCCACTAGTCTCTCCACTTCTTCCTCAACCGAGGTCTAAGGCCTTCTTAGTAAGGTGGCGGACCTGGAGAGATCACTCCTTTCATCTTCCCAGGTTATTTCTGATTTCAAGTCGCTATTGTCAAATAATTTATCATCAGAAATGAACTTGTTTGCTGGGAATGAAAGTTAGTGTTCGAGAAGTTGGATGAACTGGTACTGGCCACCAATCAAAATTCTGAAAACTTTAAATTGGCAGTCCAGGGGTTGGAATCTAGACTGGTGTCTTCTGTTCAGACTGCAGTCACTGGCGAACTGGCAGGGCTGAAAGAAGAGGTTAAGAACTTGGTTTTCAGGGTAAGCTCTCTAGAGAGTAGGCCCATACTGGATCAAGGGTGAAGTTGTTAGTGTTATAAGTGATGAGTGTACAAGGAAGTTCAGAAACAACATGTTAAAGAGTTATGTGAAGAAGTTTCTGGGACTGTCCTTCGTAGTATTCATGATGGGGTGTTACCAAAAATTGAGAAGCTTCTGGATGAGAAGTTGCCTAAGCACTTGCCAGAAGAAGTTGAAAATTTGAAAAAGGAAGTGCTGGCACTAAAGAAAGGTATGACTGCTTCCATGCCAGAACAAGGCAGAACCTTTGGTTCACTGGATAGGCACATGATGGAAGAGTTGTGGAATGATCTAAAGTCCAGGACTAGAGATCAGTCCAAAGGGGAAAAATTGTCAATTCCATCATCTGGTGTCCAAGAAAGTTTAAGGAAGAAAAGAGAGGTTGTAAGGGCAGTCGCTACTGAAAGCGTTGTTCAGAGAAGGCAAGTGACTGGTACTGATGCTAGTGCACGTATAGCCCAGAGAGCACTTGGCACTGAAGCCATTGTGCAGACTGAAGAAGAGGCTACTGGTACTGATGCCAGTGAGCCCCAGTTTGAAACCTTCCCAGACATTCCTACTACACTGAAGGCAGTTAAAGGGAAAGAAAAGGTTGTGTCTGGTGAAGAGGAAGACCAGTTTGAAGATGTTGATAATGAAGCATCTAGGAAATTAAATCAACAATGTATCATGATAGAAATCTTTAAGACAAATCAAAAGAATGAACTGCTGGCCCATCATAGGGATATGGCTAATCATGGGACTCTGGATTCCTACAATGCTGGCAGGTTAGGCATAAACATTGAAGTATATAAAAGGATGAAGGAAGATCCCAGAGTTCATCAGTGTCTTGATGCATTGAATGATGTCCATATACGCTCGTTCTACGCTGAAGAAGAACAGGTATATGACTCATTGATTTATGGTGTGACCATTCCAGAGTTGATCAGACAAAGAAAGGAGGAGCTGGTAAGCCTCCAGAAGAAAATTAGAAGAAATGTTGGTGCTCTGGAGTTGGAATACAGGAAGAGAATGACTGGTCTGCCTAAGCTTACTGCCAAATAATTAAAGGCAATAAAAGATGGTGATGTTAGCACCTTTATTCCTCTGGATACTACTCTGAGAATAAATAGACAAGAACACCAGTCCACTGAAGGACAACAGAGTGGTGTATCCAGGGATACTGAAGAGATGGTTCATCTGGCTAAGCAAAAGGCAAAATTTGATGAAATGATGACGTTCAGGGCCAATGCAAGAAGGATAATAAATGCTGAAATCACACTGGCTGAAAATCATCAAGGTATGACCAGGTTCAATGTAAAGTTGACCAGAGAAGGTAACTTTACTGATGAAAGAAAAGATACTTCAGTCCAAGCTTTTGGATGGACTGAACTGAAGGAGATTGGAATGACTTTCAAAGGCAAGACTGATCTCTCTCCAGACGTGAAGGCCTTTATGAAGAGGATTGAGAAGGTCTGGAAGAGAATTAACAAATGGAAGCTGTGTTGGGTCTGAGACCACCAGTGTCTGTTCCATCATCTCCATCTCCTAAGAGGAAGGCTACTGAAGATGCACCAGAAAGGACATCAAGAAGAAGGGCCTGAATCTTTAATCATTGTACTTGTTGTAATTATTGTCTTTTTGATGAAAGTAATAATAGTTGCAATTTTTTTATTTTTACAAGTAAATGACCAGATTTAGTCTAAGTTAGAACTTAAAAGATGAAACTGAAAACACTCATGATCTATAAAGTGTTTTCCAGTAACTTAGATTATTTAGACTTAAATCGACCAAGTGTTTTCCAGGCATACAAATTTGTATATCTATAAGCCTGAAAAATACTTGCATTATTTCTAAACAAATAGGGGGAATTTGTTAGGTCCAGATTTAGTCCAGACTTACTGGACTGGTCCAGACTGGACTATGGAACCTTATCGAAGATAAGTCAAGAAACATGTTTTGCTGGACTCACTCCAGACCCGACTTCTGGAGCCTCACTGAAGATCTGACCAGAAAACGTGTTCGACTGGACCTACTCCAGACTTGGAATCTGGAGTCCCTCTAAGATTTGTCCAGAAATAATTGAAGACTAGTGAGCAATACTTGTATAGGTAATCTGGAGAATTCTCCAGATTAGCTCACTGAAGACTTCACCCCAGTCCAGATCTACTCCACTGAAGACATTCTGACTGAAGTCAAAGACTGAAGTCTGAAGGAAGAAGACTTTACAAAAGGCGGAGTCCACTGGAAAGTCTTACCAGATCTGTACACTGGAGGATTGTTAGTGTTCTAGACCTTACAAGTCTGAACACTGATATCGAGGTTTGACTTATGCCTAACACACTTTCCAAAGAACAATCCACTTGTTCTTTAACAAAGTAAACGTGTGTTAAGGTGGTTGGATAATAGGATACACTTGCACTTGATGTGACTTTATCCTTATTCCTTATCCAATACATTTAATGTTCTTGTCGGAGCATTAAATGTATGCAACCATATTTGTACGGCACAAAATTCACTGGTGAATTTTGTTGCCTATAAATACAAAGTCATATCCTTGAGTAAAATACTTTTAAGCATACACTTTGCATGAAAGTGAATTTGTCTAAATACTCTCGATCTTAAACAGGGATACTTCACAACTTTAAGTATCTCGATCCTAAAGAGCTATTTGACAAATATAGATCATTTGTAAACTCATAGGTTGTTAGGATACATACTTAATTGTATTATCTTGATTCCGCAACAACCTTGTATTTTATTTAAACATCAATAAATGAAATACCCATGAAAAAAAACATAATGTTCCACTTTACTTGTTTATTGCTTTAAGTCTTGTATTACTTTGTTTATACTCTTGCATATTTATTTACAAGTAATACTAGTCCATATCTAGTGATTATTAGACTTGTTGTATTTACACTTTCTAGGTTAACCATCTCGTAGTTATAAAGGGACTCACAATATATATGATTAATTAATGAAAATATTAGTTAAGTTTATAATTTTATAACAGAAAAACTTATCCTTTACATATTCTTAATTCTTTAATGAACATATTGTAGATGGATTCTGAAATTGACTCTCAAAATAATGAGGATATACAAGTTGAAGAGGTTGAGTCCGTGGATACGGAAGTAGGAGGAGGCAAGAGAAAACGTAAGGAACGGTCAGTTGTATGGACTTACTTTGAAAAAGATCAGAATAGTATAGTAAAAGGTAGCACCAAACTGAAATGTACGTGCAAAAAGTGTAATACTGTTTTCGTATATGATAGTATTCAAGGTACGGGTAATCTTCTCCGGCACAAGGATAGATGTTATGGTAAAAGTTATCGTGATGTTGGTCAAATGCTATTTAATAGTGACATGGCATTACGGTCTCGTAAATTTAATCAAAAGACTTTGCGTGAGTTGCTTGTAGCTTGTACCGTTAGGCATGAATTACCTTTGTCATTTGTTGAATATAAGGGTGTTAGAGATGTGATTGAATACTTGGAACCTGAAGCTGATTCTATGACTAGGAATACTTTAAAAGCTGATTTATTTGACATGTATAAGGTAGAAAAGGAAAAAATTAAAAGTATGCTTATGGAATCACCGAGAATGTTATGTTTAACTTCAGATTTGTGGTCTTCAATTAATACGGATGGTTATTTGGCAATTACAGTGCATTTTATTGATAAAGAATGGGTTTTGCAAAAAAGAGTCTTGTCATTTTCTCATATGCCACCACCTCATTCTGGTGTTGCTCTAAATGCAAAAGTGTTTTCGATTCTAGAAGAATGGGGATTAGAAAAAAAGATATTTTGTATCACTTTGGATAATGCGTCTTCTAATGACCGTTTCGTTCAACTATTACGTGATCAATTAGATACAAAATCGCCACTTGTTTCTAAGGGTAGGTTTTTTCATATGAGATGTTGTGCACATATTGTAAACTTGATTGTGCAAGACGGGCTTAAGGAAATTGATCAAGCTGTTGATAAGGTTAGAGAGAGTATCAAGTATGTTAAAGGATCAAGATCACAAGTAGGAAAGCAAAAGTTTTTGGATTGCGTTAAGTTGCTTTCTTTGAGTTCTACTAGGGGGTTAAAGCAAGATTGTCCTACTAGGTGGAATTCTACATTCCTAATGCTTGATAGTGCCATTTATTACCGAAAGGCATTTGCCCATTTAGAAATAAGTGATTCTAATTATACAAGTTGTCCAAGTGCTTATGAGTGGGATACCATTGAAAAGATTTGTGTTTTCCTTGCAGTTTTTTATGATGTGACTAATGTTTTCTCGGGTACCAAATATCCTACTGCAAACTTGTACTATCCTCACATTTTTATGGCTTATTTTACTTTGCTTGATAGTATGAGTTCAAAGGATGAGTATATGAGACGTATGGGAGCGTCTATGATGGAAAAATTTAAGAAGTATTGGTCTGATTTTAGTCTCACTTTAGCCATAGCCGTGGTATTTGATCCAAGATATAAGTTGCATTTTATTGAATGGAGTTATAAAAAGATTTATGGAGAGGACAACTGTCAATATAGTGATGTGGATTTTGTATTGAGTACCACTTTTGATGAATATGTGTTATATTTCGGTAATGCTTCCTCGACAACATCAAATCATGCAAGTACTTCAAGTAGCAAGGCTGATGAAGAAACAAGCAATGATACAAGACGTCTCTTTTGAGTTAGAGCAAAACTTTTGGTAATTTTAATTTGTTTATTATATATATAAAATATAAATTTTATAGTTTTTATGTTTTCTTCTAATAATGATTGAATTACTATTTATGTGTTATACTTTATAGGATTTCGATGAGTTTCAAAGCCAAGAGTCTACAACCAACAAAAAGTCAGAATTACAATTGTATTTGGAAGAGCCGAGAATGGAGAGGACATTGAAACTCGATGTGTTGGCTTTCTGGAAATCCAATGAGTTTAGATATCCCGTACTTGCAAGGATGGCTCGAGACTTTTTGACCATTCCAATATCTACTGTCGCATCAGAGTCTACATTTAGTGCCAGCGGAAGAGTACTTAATAAACATCGAAGTTCACTTGCTAAAGATACCGTTGAGGCTCTTATTTGCACAAAAGATTGGTTGTATGGAGGTTGCAATGAAATTGATCCTGATGATCTCGCCGAAGATATAATGTCATTGTCGCTTGAAGTTAGTCCTGAATCAGGTGCTTCAAACTCAGTTAACAATTCCGGATCGTTTACAAAGGTACTGTTGTGTCTTTTCTTTTTGTGCTGTTGTTTTGATCATGCTGTTTTTTCTTTCGTTTACAAAGTTACCGTGCTGCTGTTTTATCTCTTTCTGTACAGTACAGCCCCCGAGATTACTTGCTGTTTTATCTTTTGCTGTTTTATCTCTTTTTGTACAGTACAGCCCCCGAGATTACTTGCTGTTTTATCTTTTGCTGTTTTATCTCTTTTTGTGCTGCTGTTTTTGTAACACCCGTTTCGTAAAAATATGGATTTCCAAAAATTTTCGCCTAACGGCGTTAAATCATGCGGAAACGATTTAGGAAAATACTCAACTAAGGAAAACAGTTGAGAAACATAAGTGGTGTTACTAATAGCATCAAATCAGTAATAAAAGAAATCCATAAGATTGCCCAACATAAAGCAATCATAACATAGTCATTACATAAGTTCCATAAAGGAAATCATAACATAGTCATTACATAAGTTCCATAAAGGAAATCAATAACATAAGGTTTATGCGAAGCTATTGGGTAAACTAAAGCCAACTTGATCATCTACCCATCTCTCGCCAAAGCTTCACACGTCATCTCAATGCCTAACCTGAGGGGTGTCAACACATTAAAAGAAACAAGTGTTAGCTATAAAGCTAAGTAAGATAACACCAGGTTTAAGCAAAACATTTCATCCATTTAAATCGTCACTTTAAAGCATTTCGTCATTTTAATTAGGCATTCATACCACCGTATAAACATATCTACATCACATATAAGCATAGAGTTCATGACCCTAAGCGTGCCTAATCAATTTCGTCATTTCATCTCATCTCATTAAGTTGTGACTAAGTCACCGTTAAGTTGTAACCGAAGTTACCGTTACCACCGTTTCAACTCATCTCATTATTCATACCTATAACCACCGTCAGGCATGCCCGTACCTATTACCACCGTCAGGCACCATTTATACGTACCTATTACCACCGTCAGGCACCATTTATACGTACCTATTACCACCGTCAGGCACCATTTATACGTACCTATTACCACCGTAAGGCACAGGTTATGCATAACACTTAACATCTAATTAGCTCGAGCATTTATAGTATTTAGTTTAGATTTCCACCTTTAACCTAAACTAACCCATACTATCATCTTTTCACGTTAGGGCCCTTAAAACGTGCACGTGTCATGGCAACCTAAAAAGGTCTAGTGTTCTAGATGAACAAGCCACATATACATGCACATAACAACATTACAACATATCATTAACCACCGTCAGGCACCATTTATACGTACCTATTACCACCGTAAGGCACAGGTTATGCATAACACTTAACATCTAATTAGCTCGAGCATTTATAGTATTTAGTTTAGATTTCCACCTTTAACCTAAACTAACCCATACTATCATCTTTTCACGTTAGGGCCCTTAAAACGTGCACGTGTCATGGCAACCTAAAAAGGTCTAGTGTTCTAGATGAACAAGCCACATATACATGCACATAACAACATTACAACATATCATTAACCACCGTCAGGCACCATTTATACGTACCTATTACCACCGTAAGGCACAGGTTATGCATAACACTTAACATCTAATTAGCTCGAGCATTTATAGTATTTAGTTTAGATTTCCACCTTTAACCTAAACTAACCCATACTATCATCTTTTCACGTTAGGGCCCTTAAAACGTGCACGTGTCATGGCAACCTAAAAAGGTCTAGTGTTCTAGATGAACAAGCCACATATACATGCACATAACAACATTACAACATATGAAATATAAGTCATTTGGGACATTAAATGGACTTTCGTACGACTTTAGGACTCATAGAATCCGTCGAAACTCGACCTTCACTCACTAATTCAACCTTTCAGGAAACTTGACCTCAAAATCATCCTTTAAACTCATTACCATTAGAAAATAGACTCTCTCACGATTCTAGGGATAGCTTATTTGTCAAAAACGGAGTTACGGTTCAAAAGATATGGCCATTTGAAAAATCAAACGAATTTAGCTTCCAGAAAACGAATTTAACCTTAGAACATCTTAGACATCACTTAAGTTTCAAAACGAATTTAGCTTCCAGAAAACGAATTTAGCTTCCAGAAAACGAATTTAGCTTCCAGAAAACGAATTTAGCTTCCAGAAAACGAATTTAGCTTCCAGAAAACGAATTTAAGTCCAAACGAACTTAGGGATGTTTCAAACGAACTTAGGCTGATGCCAAACGAAGTTAAACTTCGTTGGTTTGAACGAACTTAAGCTTTCAATAAACGAATTTAAACCTTAGAACAACTTAGACATCACTTAAGTTTCAAAACGAATTTAAACCTTAGAACAACTTAGACATCACTTAAGTTTCAAAACGAATTTAGCTCCTTAATGCCCAACGAATTTAAGTCCAAACGAACTTAGGGATGTTTCAAACGAACTTAGGCTGATGCCAAACGAAGTTAGAAGCTTACAAACGAATTTAAGTCCAAACGAACTTAGGGATGTTTCAAATGAACTTAGGACTCCCAAACGAAGTTAAACTTCGTTGGTTTGAACGAACTTAAGCTTTCAATAAACGAATTTAAACCTTAGAACAACTTAGACATCACTTAAGTTTCAAAACGAATTTAGCTTCCAGAAAACGAATTTAGCTTCCAGAAAACGAATTTAGCTTCCAGAAAACGAATTTAAGACTCAATTTCGAACAGAATTCATAAAACGACTTTGTTCTTCGATTTTTCCAGAAACAAACGACTTGGGCTTCACCCAAAACATGATTTTGACATTTTTAAACATATTTTGATCATTCATATCGATTACAAACTCGTTTGACACCGTTTATGATCATTAATTTGCTTAAACACAACATAAACCCTAATTTATCAAAAACCCTTGTTATAATCAGATTTAATCCTTTATAAAACTTCATTAGATCTGAAAATACATCAATGAATCATTAGTTACCTGATAATACAATGGCCGATTAGATTCAACACCAAAACACACGATCGATTGACCCAAAAATCTTGAAGATTGCTTAAGAAATTACTTAGGGCTTGAATAGGCTTTGTATGTGTGTTTAATTATGATTAATGGCTGCAACTAATGAGAGATTAGGTTTCCCTAATCACTAAACCCGTTTTTAACTTTCCAACATTGGCAAAATTGGTCCCTGGACTTCATATCGACTTTATTTCGCTTAAAAACACCTATCGGGGATACATATAACACACTAAAGCACTTTCGCACACTACATAGGCCTTTTACACATCATTAAGTCCACTTTATTGTCACTCATTAAAGACATTTAAGTCTTACAATTAGGGCACATAAACATATAAATACACATTTCCACGTAAACATATCACGGACTTAGAATTTGACCTAACGACGTTAGTCAACATATACGTTTAAGTTTTGGGATGTTACAATTACCTCCCCCTTAAGAGGATTCCGTCCCCGGAATCACTTCAACATTAAAAAGGTGGGGATAGGTCTCCCGCATTACGGACTCGGTCTCCCAAGTCATACTTTCGCCGTGATTGTGTTTCCACTTTATTGTCACTCATTAAAGACATTTAAGTCTTACAATTAGGGCACATAAACATATAAATACACATTTCCACGTAAACATATCACGGACTTAGAATTTGACCTAACGACGTTAGTCAACATATACGTTTAAGTTTTGGGATGTTACAATTACCTCCCCCTTAAGAGGATTCCGTCCCCGGAATCACTTCAACATTAAAAAGGTGGGGATAGGTCTCCCGCATTACGGACTCGGTCTCCCAAGTCATACTTTCGCCGTGATTGTGTTTCCACTTTATGAGAACTAGATCAATAGTCTTTCGTCGTAGCTTCTTTTGTTTCCTTCCCATTATAGCAACAGGTTCATCGACAATCTGCTTGTTGGGATTAATACTTACGTCCTCGAGTGGAATGACATCCGTTTCATTCGCATAGCACTTACGTAGATAACACACATGAAATGTGTTGTGAATTCCATTAAGTTCTGGAGGTAAGTCCAGCTTAAATGCCTGTTCATTAACCTTCTTAATGATCTTAAAAGGTCCAATGAATCTGGGGCTTAACTTTCCACGTTTTCCAAACCGTAATACACCTTTCCAAGGCGACACTTTGAGTAAAACCATTTCGCCTTCTTTAAAATCGAACGGCCTCCTTTTCTTATCAGCATATGACTTTTGCCTTTCACGAGCAACACGTAAGGCTTTCTTTGCTACGTTAACTTTATCGGCCGTAAGTTGTACTAATTCGGGTCCAGCAAATTGCTTTTCCCCGGGCTCCAACCAACAACTAGGAGTCCGACACTTTCTACCATATAACATCTCATAAGGTGGCATTCCAATGCTCGCATGATAACTATTGTTATACGCAAACTCAATAAGAGGTAGGTGTTTATCCCACGAACCACCATAATCCATTACACAAGCTCTGAGCATATCTTCGAGCGTTTGAATAGTCCTTTCACTTTGCCCATCGGTTTGCGGATGGTAGGCTGTGCTCAGACGAACCTGCGTACCAACTTCCCGTTGAAAACTCTTCCAAAAGTTGGAAACGAATCGAGCATCACGATCTGACACAATCGATATCGGAACACCATGTTTAGAAACCACTTCATCAATATACAACGTAGCGAAGTTCTCCATAGGAGCAGTCTCACGAACTGGGAGAAAGTGAGCACTCTTCGTTAATCGATCGACAATAACCCATATCATATCGTGACCACGAGGCGTCCTCGGAAGTTTGGTCACAAAATCCATCGTAATGTGATCCCATTTCCACTCAGGGATCTCAAGTTGCTGAAATTTCCCGTAAGGCTTTTGATGTTCAGCTTTCACTTTAGCACACGTCAAACATTTCTGCACATACATCATCACATCGTTCTTAATACTGGGCCACCAATAAATCGGCTTCAAATCCGCATGCATCTTTGTGGCACCAGGGTGTACAGAATACTTAGTCTTGTGAGCTTCGTCCATCACTAACTCACGATTGCCTCCATATAGAGGAACCCATATCCTACCTTTGTAAGTTCGAAGACCGCGACTATTTTCTTCCATTTCAAGTCTATTTTTCTTCTTTTTCCCAATAGACTCCTCTTTCACATTCTCCTCCTTCAACGCTTCAATTTGAGCTAATCGAATAGGTTCCATTAAGTTCGACTCAACCTTCGTAATCATTGCACATAACCTACTCTTCGCATATCCTTTGCGGCTTAAGGCATCAGCAACCACATTAGCTTTGCCTGGGTGATATTTAATTTCACAATCGTAATCCTTTAATAACTCCATCCACCGTCGTTGTCTAACATTCATGTCCTTCTGAGTGAACACATACTGTAAGCTTTTATGATCCGTATAAAGGGTACACTTCGTACCATACAGATAATGTCGCCACAACTTCAGAGCAAAAACAACAGCAGCCAGCTCAAGGTCATGAGTAGGATAGTTCCGCTCATGAGGCTTCAGCTGTCGAGAGGCGTAAGCGATAACTTTGTCTCGTTGCATTAGTACACATCCTAACCCCGTGATGGATGCGTCACTATAAACCACTAGATCATCTGTTCCTTCGGGTAAAGCTAAGACTGGAGCTTCACACAACTTCTTTTTCAACGTCGTGAAGGCTTTCTCTTGAGTGTCGGTCCACACAAACTTCACACCTTTCTTCGTTAATTCAGTCATTGGCTTGGCAATGCGTGAGAAGTCTTGAATAAAACGTCGATAATAGCCAGCCAAACCGAGAAAACTCTTAATTTCCGTAGGAGACTTAGGCTGCCCCCACTTCGACACCGCTTCTATCTTCGAAGGATCTACTTTTATACCATCAGAGGAGACGACATGGCCGAGGAAATGAACTTCCTTTAGCCAGAACTCGCACTTGGAGAACTTAGCATAAAGCTTTTTCTCTCTGAGGACTTGAAGGACAGCTCTCAAATGCTCTCTATGTTCCTCTTCCGACTTTGAATACACAAGGATGTCGTCGATAAAAACAATAACGAAATGATCCAGAAAAGGTCGACATACACGGTTCATCAAATCCATAAACTTCGCTGGAGCATTTGTCAAACCGAATGGCATGACAAGGAACTCATAATGACCATAACGAGTTCGGAACGCTGTTTTGGCTACACTTTCTTCTTCAACCTTCAATTGATGATAGCCAGACCGTAAATCAATCTTTGAAAAATAAGAAGCACCTTGAAGTTGATCGAACAAATCATCAATACGAGGGAGTGGATACTTATTCTTCACCGTTCTTTTATTCAGCTCACGATAATCGATACACATGCGCATGGATCCGTCTTTCTTCTTTACGAAAAGGATAGGAGCACCCCATGGAGAGGAACTCGGACGAATGAAACCTTTATCTAAAAGTTCCTGAATTTGAGTCATCAGCTCCTTCATCTCTGTCGGAGCTAATCGATACGGAGCTTTGGCTACAGGAGTAGCACCAGGAATAAGGTCAATAGAAAATTCAACCTCACGATCCGGAGGAAGACCTGGAAGATCTTCAGGGAAAACATCAGGAAACTCGGAAACAACTTCGACATCAGAGACTGTAGGCTTCGCGATACGAGAATCGATGACATAAGCTAGAAAATGTGACTTAGTTTGCCGTATACAACGAAGGGCTTTCATCATCGAGATCACCTTAACATTTCCCGGCTTCTTGTCACCATAAACACAGACACCTTTACCGTCGGGAGTAGCGATACGGACTATCTTTTTCGAACATAGGACGACAGCATCATTCTTAGACATCCAATCCATACCGAGAACAACATCGAAACTAGGAATAGTAGCGGGTAACAGGTTAGCAGTAAATGAACGACCCTCTATTTCTATCGGACAATCAGAATAACCCTCTCGTATAATAGTCGTTGCACCGTTGGCCACTTCTACTTCTATAGGACACCGTAAGGAACTAGTAGTCATGTCTAACTTAGGAGCAAACAGAGTAGACACAAAAGATTTGTTCGCACCAGAATCAAATAACACATTAGCAGGTTTGGAGTTAACAATAAGGGTAGCAGTAACTACCTGATCATCGTCTTTTGCCTCCTCAGCCGTCATCTGAAAAGCACGGGCTTTGGCCTGGGAAGCTCCTGCCTTCTTTCCCTCATCTTTCTTCATCTGCGGGCAGTCTGCAATACGGTGCTTGGTGTCTCCACATTTATAACATCTAGCCTTGTCAGTGCATTGATCAATGGTATGACCCTGAGTTCCACACCTATTGCACCTGCGGGTCTTTGTAGAACACTGACCAGAATGGATAGATTTGCAGCCCGGGCACCATTTTCCATCCTTGTCTGTTTTTCCCTTGTCGGAGGACGAAGATCCCTTGAATTTCTTACCAAAACGATTTGATCCACCAAACCTCCGCTTATTGCCAGACTTCTTCTCATCCTCTTTCTTTTCAACTTTCTTATCCGCAGCAAAATCATCATCAAGCTTTTTAGATTCTTTGATTGCTTCAGTTAGAGTCTTATGCTGCCTACAAATACCTCGATAACTTGGAGGTAAACCATCGACATAGCAGGCGACTTGATCTGCATCAGTTCTGAATAGATGACCCACAAATTTCATCTTTTCCATAAAGGAACGAGCATAATCATTGACTTTCCCAATTTCAGCCGTCAAAGCACGAAACTCTTTTTCCATCTTGCGCTGTTCATGAGTCCCGATATACTCCTCAATAAACTTTTGCTTGAAGGTAGCCCATGTGATAGCAGATACCATATCTGGAGTCATCGAAATAGTAATGCTCTTCCACCAATCTCGAGCACCTTCTTTCAACATTCTACTCGCACACAACACCTTTTTATCCTCTGGACAGTCACAAGCTTCAAAGACCATCTCAGTATCATCAAGCCATTCCATACAGCCTACTGCGTTAAGTGTTCCATTGAATTTCTGAGCTCCACACTTCTGGAAACTTTCGAACTTAAATCGAGGAGCTTGAACTACATTAGGAGGAGCCACATCAACATTAACAGGGGGAACGACAACATTATCCACTGGTGGCTCAATGTGGTGAGATGGCACTGAGTAGTTGCCATCAGTTCCTTCAGCATTCTCAGCAAGAGCGTTGTTCAGTTGCTCTTGAGTCTGTGCTAACTGGGCTTGGAGAGTCAGCACAAGATTGTACAGTTCAGCTGCATTAGGGATTTGCTCCACCACTGCTTCGTTAACTCTAGGTGGATTGCCGGGAGGTGGAGGCATAGGACCTAATGGGCTTGGCTGATTTACTTGCTGGGGGTTTCCTCGATTTCCATTCACGTTAGCTGCAGTAGCAGTAGCAGCAGCATTAGTAGCAACTGCACCTGGATGGACAGGTGGAGTAACGCTGGCAGTTGCTCCGTCACGTTGGATGTTGCGGTTGCGAGTGTTAACCATTTTCCTTCAATAAAATGGTGGAGTCGATAAGCGCGAAATAAAACAAAAGTTCGTTGGGATAAGGCTAAATCATATCATCGTAACATAAACATCTCATAAGCCTTATCATACTCGCACTCATCCCAACCCATCCTACATCACATGTCATCACTAGCTAAGGCATCCTACGAATACCTAGCATGCGCATCTTAAGTTTAAGTCCAAATCCTATGGTCAATAGGCCTTGGTTCACTTAAACTACTTCTCTGATACCAACTTGTAACACCCGTTTCGTAAAAATATGGATTTCCAAAAATTTTCGCCTAACGGCGTTAAATCATGCGGAAACGATTTAGGAAAATACTCAACTAAGGAAAACAGTTGAGAAACATAAGTGGTGTTACTAATAGCATCAAATCAGTAATAAAAGAAATCCATAAGATTGCCCAACATAAAGCAATCATAACATAGTCATTACATAAGTTCCATAAAGGAACGAGCATAATCATTAATTTTGCCAACTTCAGCTGTCAAAGCACGGAACTCTTTTTCCATTTTGCGCTGTTCATGAGTCCCGATATACTCCTCAATAAACTTCTGCTTGAAGGTAGCCCATGTGATAGCAGATACCATATCTGGAGTCATCGAAATAGTAATGCTCTTCCACCAATCTCGAGCACCTTCTTTCAACATTCTACTCGCACACAACACCTTTTTATCCTCTGGACAGTCACAAGCTTCAAAGACCATCTCAGTATCATCAAGCCATTCCATACAGCCTACTGCGTTAAGTGTTCCATTGAATTTCTGAGCTCCACACTTCTGGAAACTTTCGAACTTAAATCGAGGAGCTTGAACTACATTAGGAGGAGCCACATCAACATTAACAGGGGGAACGACAACATTATCCACTGGTGGCTCAATGTGGTGAGATGGCACTGAGTAGTTGCCATCAGTTCCTTCAGCATTCTCAGCAAGAGCGTTGTTCAGTTGCTCTTGAGTCTGTGCTAACTGGGCTTGGAGAGTCAGCACAAGATTGTACAGTTCAGCTGCATTAGGGATTTGCTCCACCACTGCTTCGTTAACTCTAGGTGGATTGCCGGGAGGTGGAGGCATAGGACCTAATGGGCTTGGCTGATTTACTTGCTGGGGGTTTCCTCGATTTCCATTCACGTTAGCTGCAGTAGCAGTAGCAGCAGCATTAGTAGCAACTGCACCTGGATGGACAGGTGGAGTAACGCTGGCAGTTGCTCCGTCACGTTGGATGTTGCGGTTGCGAGTGTTAACCATTTTCCTTCAATAAAATGGTGGAGTCGATAAGCGCGAAATAAAACAAAAGTTCGTTGGGATAAGGCTAAATCATATCATCGTAACATAAACATCTCATAAGCCTTATCATACTCGCACTCATCCCAACCCATCCTACATCACATGTCATCACTAGCTAAGGCATCCTACGAATACCTAGCATGCGCATCTTAAGTTTAAGTCCAAATCCTATGGTCAATAGGCCTTGGTTCACTTAAACTACTTCTCTGATACCAACTTGTAACACCCGTTTCGTAAAAATATGGATTTCCAAAAATTTTCGCCTAACGGCGTTAAATCATGCGGAAACGATTTAGGAAAATACTCAACTAAGGAAAACAGTTGAGAAAACATAAGTGGTGTTACTAATAGCATCAAATCAGTAATAAAAGAAATCCATAAGATTGCCCAACATAAAGCAATCATAACATAGTCATTACATAAGTTCCATAAAGGAAATCAATAACATAAGGTTTATGCGAAGCTATTGGGTAAACTAAAGCCAGCTTGATCATCTACCCATCTCTCGCCAAAGCTTCACACGTCATCTCAATGCCTAACCTGAGGGGTGTCAACACATTAAAAGAAACAAGTGTTAGCTATAAAGCTAAGTAAGATAACACCAGGTTTAAGCAAACATTTCATCCATTTAAATCGTCACTTTAAAGCATTACGTCATTTTAATTAGGCATTCATACCACCGTAAGGCACATTTATACGTACCTATTACCACCGTAAGGCACGATTTATACGTACCTATTACCACCGTAAGGCACGATTTATACGTACCTATTACCACCGTAAGGCACGATGTACCTATTACCACCGTAAGGCACGATGTACCTATTACCACCGTAAGGCACGATTTATACGTACCTATTACCACCGTAAGGCACGATTTATACGTACCTATTACCACCGTAAGGCACGATTTATACGTACCTATTACCACCGTAAGGCACGATTTATACGTACCTATTACCACCGTAAGGCACGATGTACCTATTACCACCGTAAGGCACAGGTTATGCATAACACTTAACATCTAATTAGCTCGAGCATTTATAGTATTTAGTTTAGATTTCCACCTTTAACCTAAACTAATCCATACTATCATCTTTTCACGTTAGGGCCCTTAAAACGTGCACGTGTCATGGCAACCTAAAAAGGTCTAGTGTTCTAGATGAACAAGCCACATATACATGCACATAACAACATTACAACATATCATTAACCACCGTAATCATTACATATCATATCGTAAACATATCATTAACCACCGTAATCATTACATATCATATCGTAAACATATCATTAACCACCGTCATCATAACATATCATATCATAAACATAACTACGGGGAAGCATCATAGGCATCGTCATCATTATTCCCGAGTACCTCCCATATCAACCCAACCACATTATAGGTTATACATTACCGTTATGGAGGTTATAGTTTATGAAACCATTTATGTTGCACCCTCAGCGTGACAAAAGTAGTGTATCTTACCTCGTAGTAGTATGTGCGCGCAATCAAAAGCTAACAGTGCTTAATAGTAATCCCCGACACCTATCGTACATTAACATATGAAATATAAGTCATTAGGGACATTAAATGGACTTTCGTACGACTTTAGGACTCATAGAATCCGTCGAAACTCGACCTTCACTCACTAATTCAACCTTTCAGGAAACTTGACCTCAAAATCATCCTTTAAAATCATTACCATTAGAAAATAGACTCTCTCACGATTCTAGGGACTCATAGAATCCGTCGAAACTCGACCTTCACTCACTAATTCAACCTTTCAGGAAACTTGACCTCAAAATCATCCTTTAAACTCATTACCATTAGAAAATAGACTCTCTCACGATTCTAGGGATAGCTTATTTGTCAAAAACGGAGTTACGGTTCAAAAGATATGGCCATTTGAAAAATCAAACGAATTTAGACCATTATGAACGAATTTAGCAAGTTTTGAACGAACTTAGGACTCCCAAACGAAGTTAAACTTCGTTGGTTTGAACGAACTTAAGCTTTCAATAAACGAATTTAAACCTTAGAACAACTTAGACATCACTTAAGTTTCAAAACGAATTTAGCTCCTTAATGCCCAACGAATTTAAGTCCAAACGAACTTAGGGATGTTTCAAACGAACTTAGGCTGATGCCAAACGAAGTTAGAAGCTTACAAACGAATTTTAAGTTCGTTCCAGAGCTGAAGAACACAGAAAACGAATTTAAGACTCAATTTCGAACAGAATTCATAAAACGACTTTGTTCTTCGATTTTTCCAGAAACAAACGACTTGGGCTTCACCCAAAACATGATTTTGACATTGTTAAACATATTTTGATCATTCATATCGATTACAAACTCGTTTGACACCGTTTATGATCATTAATTTGCTTAAACACAACATAAACCCTAATTTATCAAAAACCCTTGTTATAATCAGATTTAATCCTTTATAAAACTTCATTAGATCTGAAAATACATCAATGAATCATTAGTTACCTGATAATACAATGGCCGATTAGATTCAACACCAAAACACACGATCGATTGACCCAAAAATCTTGAAGATTGCTTAAGAAATTACTTAGGGCCCCCCCCCCCCCCCCCCCCCCCCCCCCCCCCCCCCCCCCCCCCCCCCCCCCCCCCCCCCCCCCCCCCCCCCCCCCCCCCCCCCCCCCCCCCCCCCCCCCCCCCCCCCCCCCCCCCCCCCCCCCCCCCCCCCCCCCCCCCCCCCCCCCCCCCCCCCCCCCCCCCCCCCCCCCCCCCCCCCCCCCCCCCCCCCCCCCCCCCCCCCCCCCCCCCCCCCCCCCCCCCCCCCCCCCCCCCCCCCCCCCCCCCCCCCCCCCCCCCCCCCCCCCCCCCCCCCCCCCCCCCCCCCCCCCCCCCCCCCCCCCCCCCCCCCCCCCCCCCCCCCCCCCCCCCCCCCCCCCCCCCCCCCCCCCCCCCCCCCCCCCCCCCCCCCCCCCCCCCCCCCCCCCCCCCCCCCCCCCCCCCCCCCCCCCCCCCCCCCCCCCCCCCCCCCCCCCCCCCCCCCCCCCCCCCCCCCCCCCCCCCCCCCCCCCCCCCCCCCCCCCCCCCCCCCCCCCCCCCCCCCCCCCCCCCCCCCCCCCCCCCCCCCCCCCCCCCCCCCCCCCCCCCCCCCCCCCCCCCCCCCCCCCCCCCCCCCCCCCCCCCCCCCCCCCCCCCCCCCCCCCCCCCCCCCCCCCCCCCCCCCCCCCCCCCCCCCCCCCCCCCCCCCCCCCCCCCCCCCCCCCCCCCCCCCCCCCCCCCCCCCCCCCCCCCCCCCCCCCCCCCCCCCCCCCCCCCCCCCCCCCCCCCCCCCCCCCCCCCCCCCCCCCCCCCCCCCCCCCCCCCCCCCCCCCCCCCCCCCCCCCCCCCCCCCCCCCCCCCCCCCCCCCCCCCCCCCCCCCCCCCCCCCCCCCCCCCCCCCCCCCCCCCCCCCCCCCCCCCCCCCCCCCCCCCCCCCCCCCCCCCCCCCCCCCCCCCCCCCCCCCCCCCCCCCCCCCCCCCCCCCCCCCCCCCCCCCCCCCCCCCCCCCCCCCTTACCAGTTGTTGTGCCCAGATTCTCTGGATCAAGAACCAGTTACTAGATTATGGTCAAAAATACACAGAACCCCAATCTTTTGTGACAACACCAGTGCAATTGCTATATCTCACAACCCAGTGATGCACTCAAAGACAAAGCATATTGACATCAGGTATCATTTCATTCGTGATCATGTTATGAAAGGAGATATTGAAATTCATTTCATCCCCACTGATAAACAGCTTGCTGATGTTTTTACAAAACCTCTTGATGAGAAAACTTTTAAACATCTCATCAGTGAGTTGGGAATGCTAAATCCTTAAAACTAGAGACTTTGTTATGAACGCGTCAGTGACACTGATGAAGTTCTCCAGTTGAGGAAATCCATATAATCTTTGCTCGCCTTGCTATCGAACGCCTTTGTGATACTATCTTGGCACTATTGATTTATGGATCATCATTCCAGGGGGAAAGACTCAAAATATTTTTCTGACTAAAATTATTTTTGTTTGAAAAATTGTCACTGGAGAGCTCTCCAGTGGAAACTGGCACTGGACTAACCCTCTAGTGTACTAGTTTGGTCTTATCTAAAACTGGTGGTCAACCAGATTTCATAATGTTATAAAATACTTGGTCAATATTTGTGACACGTGATGGTACTCAAGTACTTTTTCCTACTTGCAACCGTCGGCTGACGTGTCAAAGACATTTTTGTAAAAGAAAGCACTTTTTATTGGGATTATGAAAAGATAGTGGGCGCGTGGGAAGTTAAGCCGTCGTAGCATTTAATGCTGACACGGAGAATTAAATTTTATTTTCAAAATTCAAATTTTTATTAATGAAAATATCAAATCAATTTGTATTTTGGAATAAAATATTCTTGGTATTTACATTGAGAATTTCATTCGCCTATAAATACCCCTTATTTACTCCGAAACCCAATTACTTCTTTTCACATTCCTTCATTCAATTCCAATCATCAACATAGCTTCTTTTCTCTCTCTGCTCAATAAATCACAAACCCTAATTCCCAAATTCTATTCAGTTTCAATTTCAACTTGTAGAAAAATGGCTCCTAAATCATCTAAAAGTAGAGACATAAATCTACTTACTGTCCCTTATGCTCCATCAACAGATGTCAAACAGGCAACTGGTGCCCCATCAAACCCCACTCTAATTAAATTAAATCTAAACAATCCAATGGCAAGTTTGACGGGATCTCAAGATGCCGATACTCTTATTGGACGAATCCAAAAGTTTTTGAGGGATTCTCCAATCGGTGCCTCCTTCTCTGCAAACCCACGCAAGATGTACCATGATTACTTGTGTGAGTTTTGGTACACTGCTTCTTTATCCCGTGACTGTTCTTCTATCTCTTTCACATTAAAAAGTGGAACAGTCCAGTGTACCCTGTCGGCAGAAACTTTGAGGGATGCCCTTAACCTCAATTAGTGGTTACCTGGGGAAGATCCAGTTGTCATCTCCCCAAACATCAATTTTAGGCAAGTTCTCCTTGATATGGGACACAAGGAGTGCCTTGAAAATGGGGTTCTGAAAACCAAGGGACCCATCCATCTGGTGGAAAGCATGGGTGGGAGCTCTGGTGGCCTTGACAAGATAAACTCCCCACAAGCAGAAATGGCTTACTGCTTGTGGAATGGACCGAGAGTGGATTTTGCTCATATCCTATACAGAAGCCTGGTACAGAAACTGAAGGGCTCCAGGGGACTTTGCATTCCCTTCTCCAGGTATCTATCTCTCTGTTTCCAACTGATTCTGGGCACTGATGAATATAAAAATACAACATCACTTTACACTGTCCCAGAACTGTTAAGGAATCTTGACTCTCTGGTATCTGAACCTGGAGAGGTTGAGATTCCTCAAAGAATGTTGTTGGCATTCGCTAAAACCGACGCACCATTACCAGGTGGCTCGGAAAGACAACTGGGCGGGCCACAAAATAATGTGGAACCCACCAGTTCGTCTACTGGAAATGTGACAGTTGTTGGGCCTGAACAACAGTCTAACCCTTCTAGTTCCAGCAGGCCAGTTCCTACAGATGCAACTGGAGATTTCAAACAGGTCTTCCAGTTTCCCAAAAGGCTAAATGAACCCGTCGCCCTAGGCAAAGGTCAGCACTAGCCATAGACGATAGTAACCCAGCTAGCCCTCCAGCCTCCTCCTAACAGGATGCTAGAGAAGGTCAAAGGGATATACAACAAGCAACCACTTCCGAAATTTCTGTAGGAGGAAGTGATGAAGAGAATACTGGGTCCGCCCAACCCATAGTAGAGTTAGAGTCTGCACAACAAAGTGTCGATGGCCAAACTTCTAACACTACTATTGCACGAACTAATGATGTTGCTGGCCAGTCACAACTAGCAACTGAAGTTCCAACTCTTCGGCCGATGAAGTTATGACTGAGGATAGAGCAGTTGTAACTGAGGCAACCCCAGTGACCTCTATTCCTGGCGATGATGTCACCACGACTGAGCCAACAACTGATGCAACTATCCAGGAAACTGGAGAAGTTCATTAGGAGACTGAACAACTTGTTCAGCCACCTGAAACGTTCATGGATCTGGACATGGATGTTAATGAAGGTAAAATCCAAATATAGTCTTCGGACTCTGAAGGAACTGCTTCAGATACTGATATTGATACGTCCCAAGGTGTATCAATATACCAAAGTATATTGTACACAGAACAGTTGTAGAGGGGGGGGGGTGAATACAACATTAAAGCAGTAAATAGAGTGAAACATTCTTAGACACAGATTGTGGTTTTCAATGTAATCCTTTATTAAGAAATAATCTATACAAAGAATTACAGGGTTGTTGCGGAATAAAGATAGCCTATAGATATCTAAACAACCCTTGAAATGACAAACTACAATCAATAAGTTTCAGCTCAAGAGAATCAGCCAAAGCTGATCTCCAACAGACTAAGCTGTGTCTAAGAGCAGAGAAAACTTGTGTGAAGAATGATTCTCAGGAATGCCACACATATGCAATCAAGGAATGAGGCTTTTATAGGCGAAAGCCCTTCTTCTCTAAAAAAAAAAAAAAAAAAAAAAAAAAAAAAAAAAAAAAAAAAAAAAAAAAAAAAAAAAAAAAAAAAAAAAAAAAAAAAAAAAAAAAAAAAAAAAAAAAAAAAAAAAAAAAAAAAAAAAAAAAAAAAAAAAAAAAAAAAAAAAAAAAAAAAAAAAAAAAAAAAAAAAAAAAAAAAAAAAAAAAAAAAAAAAAAAAAAAAAAAAAAAAAAAAAAAAAAAAAAAAAAAAAAAAAAAAAAAAAAAAAAAAAAAAAAAAAAAAAAAAAAAAAAAAAAAAAAAAAAAAAAAAAAAAAAAAAAAAAAAAAAAAAAAAAAAAAAAAAAAAAAAAAAAAAAAAAAAAAAAAAAAAAAAAAAAAAAAAAAAAAAAAAAAAAAAAAAAAAAAAAAAAAAAAAAAAAAAAAAAAAAAAAAAAAAAAAAAAAAAAAAAAAAAAAAAAAAAAAAAAAAAAAAAAAAAAAAAAAAAAAAAAAAAAAAAAAAAAAAAAAAAAAAAAAAAAAAAAAAAAAAAAAAAAAAAAAAAAAAAAAAAAAAAAAAAAAAAAAAAAAAAAAAAAAAAAAAAAAAAAAAAAAAAAAAAAAAAAAAAAAAAAAAAAAAAAAAAAAAAAAAAAAAAAAAAAAAAAAAAAAAAAAAAAAAAAAAAAAAAAAAAAAAAAAAAAAAAAAAAAAAAAAAAAAAAAAAAAAAAAAAAAAAAAAAAAAAAAAAAAAAAAAAAAAAAAAAAAAAAAAAAAAAAAAAAAAAAAAAAAAAAAAAAAAAAAAAAAAAAAAAAAAAAAAAAAAAAAAAAAAAAAAAAAAAAAAAAAAAAAAAAAAAAAAAAAAAAAAAAAAAAAAAAAAAAAAAAAAAAAAAAAAAAAAAAAAAAAAAAAAAAAAAAAAAAAAAAAAAAAAAAAAAAAAAAAAAAAAAAAAAAAAAAAAAAAAAAAAAAAAAAAAAAAAAAAAAAAAAAAAAAAAAAAAAAAAAAAAAAAAAAAAAAAAAAAAAAAAAAAAAAAAAAAAAAAAAAAAAAAAAAAAAAAAAAAAAAAAAAAAAAAAAAAAAAAAAAAAAAAAAAAAAAAAAAAAAAAAAAAAAAAAAAAAAAAAAAAAAAAAAAAAAAAAAAAAAAAAAAAAAAAAAAAAAAAAAAAAAAAAAAAAAAAAAAAAAAAAAAAAAAAAAAAAAAAAAAAAAAAAAAAAAAAAAAAAAAAAAAAAAAAAAAAAAAAAAAAAAAAAAAAAAAAAAAAAAAAAAAAAAAAAAAAAAAAAAAAAAAAAAAAAAAAAAAAAAAAAAAAAAAAAAAAAAAAAAAAAAAAAAAAAAAAAAAAAAAAAAAAAAAAAAAAAAAAAAAAAAAAAAAAAAAAAAAAAAAAAAAAAAAAAAAAAAAAAAAAAAAAAAAAAAAAAAAAAAAAAAAAAAAAAAAAAAAAAAAAAAAAAAAAAAAAAAAAAAAAAAAAAAAAAAAAAAAAAAAAAAAAAAAAAAAAAAAAAAAAAAAAAAAAAAAAAAAAAAAAAAAAAAAAAAAAAAAAAAAAAAAAAAAAAAAAAAAAAAAAAAAAAAAAAAAAAAAAAAAAAAAAAAAAAAAAAAAAAAAAAAAAAAAAAAAAAAAAAAAAAAAAAAAAAAAAAAAAAAAAAAAAAAAAAAAAAAAAAAAAAAAAAAAAAAAATAACACTTGCTTCCATAAGATTTTACAATTACAAAGTATGAAGCATGATCTGGGTCAGAAACAGATCGTAAGCTGTGTCAGCTTAGTCTGACCCAGATCAGATTACAAGAACCAAAAGATTACTAAGTGTTTACAAGTCAGATTTGTCATCACCAAATTTACAAACCTTTATCAATGAACATTGGGACTCAACAATCTCCCCCTATTTGATGATGACAAAACCCAACAATACTTCTAACTATCAGCTTACAAAGAATCAAAGTAAAATATGACTAACAGATTGTGACCCTTTGAATCTTTTGGGTTCTTTTGAACTGATATGAAGTTCTAACAAAGAAACTGAATTTGTACAACTACTTTTGCATATATAGAAAAATGAAAAACAATATATTACAAGATAGGTAACTATTCCCCAAGCATTTCTACAGCTTCTTGTTTAACTTCAAATGATGGGGTAATTTTCACATCTAACTGCCTATCTAAACCCTCATCAATAAGGAACTGCTCATACCCATTACCTTCTTCACTAAAATTTCTGCAGAATCTGTATAAGGTAAAAAGGTGCATAGCTGGTACCTGTTGTAGTTCAGCAGTCCTTTGGAAAACCAATTTCCCTCTTGCATTCACAAAATACATAAAAAAAAAAAAAAAAAAAAAAAAAAAAAAAATAAATTATAAAAAATAAAATAAAATAATATAAAAAAAACACTTGCTTCCATAAGATTTTACAATTACAAAGTATGAAGCATGATCTGGGTCAGAAACAGATCGTAAGCTGTGTCAGCTTAGTCTGACCCAGATCAGATTACAAGAACCAAAAGATTACTAAGTGTTTACAAGTCAGATTTGTCATCACCAAATTTACAAACCTTTATCAATGAACATTGGGACTCAACAATCTCCCCCTATTTGATGATGACAAAACCCAACAATACTTCTAACTATCAGCTTACAAAGAATCAAAGTAAAATATGACTAACAGATTGTGACCCTTTGAATCTTTTGGGTTCTTTTGAACTGATATGAAGTTCTAACAAAGAAACTGAATTTGTACAACTACTTTTGCATATATAGAAAAATGAAAAACAATATATTACAAGATAGGTAACTATTCCCCAAGCATTTCTACAGCTTCTTGTTTAACTTCAAATGATGGGGTAATTTTCACATCTAACTGCCTATCTAAACCCTCATCAATAAGGAACTGCTCATACCCATTACCTTCTTCACTAAAATTTCTGCAGAATCTGTATAAGGTAAAAAGGTGCATAGCTGGTACCTGTTGTAGTTCAGCAGTCCTTTGGAAAACCAATTTCCCTCTTGTATTCACAAAATACATCCCATGTTCAGGTTCAGTGATGAACAACCCACATCTTGCATTTTCAACACCAGCAGGCAGAGACAGATTGAGATTATTAAGAATCTTGTAGTTTTGGTCAAACATTTACCTAAGATAATCTACGTTGAAGACCTAGATTAATTATGTAACCAAACTTTCATTCATGAGGTTGTGTGCTTAAAGATCTTGAAAGGACAGTATACTGAGATGTTGAAATAATTGCGAAAATGTAACGTATTTGCTAAGTATTGAATAATTTCGTAAAATAATGCTAAAATGATTGTTTTTATCAAGATAGGACTGTAAAAGTAAAGATCTACTTATAAAACTTAACAAATGAACAAATAGAGTGTCAAGATCTTGAATAAATAATGTTAAAACGTGATAATACTTAAGAATTCGTTGAGAAACAGTATAAAAGCATAAAATATGATTAACTAAAGTACTTGAACGTGAATAAAAAGATTACTTTGTAAAAGTTGATCAAAAGTAAGCAAAATGTAAGGATATTAGCGATAATCGTAAGAAAAACGTTATATAAAATAGAAATAAAGTAAAATGCATAAAAGGAGTAAGAACACTGTGATTTGTTGACGAGGAAAAGCCCTTAATCCTTCTGGATTGCCGGCATAAAAACCCCGGGAGGAAGCAATCGTCCCTCCGTGCTACTTTTATTATTATAAATCGAAGTTAATTACAATTCGAGAGCCCAAGTGATTGATCTAAGTGTTACAATGATGAAAAGTGATAAGTGTAGTGTGTTTACAGAAGAAATTAGAGAGAAATAAGTGTGTTTTCAGAGGAAAAACGGAGTGAATAAACCTAGCAATCACTTGCCCCTTTTATAGGGAAAATAACCAACTAACTATCCTAAAAATCTGGGATCTTGAGCTGGAAATCAGGGATCTTGAGCAGATTCTTCTCTTTGACTTGATGGCTTGGTAAATGGACGTTGTGAAGCCATTTCCACACGTTTTCAACCATAAATTCCGACTTTGGGGCAAGTCTTACGTTTTACCTGTTCCTGTACTACTAAGTCAAAGTAATAACGGTCAGATATCTTAGAGCCCCAAGATCTTGGGCCACGAAGATCTTGGACCACGAAGATCTTGGAGATAAAAATCTCAGGCATAACAATTGTCCCCAAAACTCTGACTCGCGTTTAGCTCCTTAAACGGAGTTATAATTTTCCAGAAAACATATTTAACAATGTCAAAATCAAAGTTCAAAATGATAATCAAAAGTATAAAGGATAGAAGTAACCGTGCATGGGAGATTGTTTCCCAATTCGCTTTGGTGTTCCCTGTCTGTCTTGACGATCGTTTAGGAGGTCATAATTGGCTGGAACTTTTTCTTTTGTTGTCCCCTATGAATCGTTAGGGACAAGACAATAGTAAGATTTCCACTTGGAGGTCATGATCTCTAGTTCCAACGTCTTGATAGTGACTAAACTTCAACAACTTTCATCGACGATCTGCATTAAAATAGTATATATGTATATAGATATAGATAAATCCTTGCGTCCAGGATTACAACGAGTGAGCCAAAATTAAGAGGGGAGACCCTTAATTTCAACGGATCATTGCATTTGGGATGTTGGTATCCAAGATCTGGAGGGTGTCCCCAGTCCTTGAATATTAATGGGTGGCAGTTAGCCAATTCGTGTGAATGAGTATTGGGTGGCATGGTTAGCCAATTCGGGAGATCGATGGTAACATCGAGAATCGGTAGAATTAATTTCGACGACCTTGGAATTTAACCCTTCAGCCATGAAATTAACAACGTGCGACTAGGGGCAAATAGAAATCGATGGTCACATCGACAACCAACAGATTAATTTCTAACACCTTGGAATTTAACCCTTCAGCCAGAAATTAAGAACGTGCGACCGAGGCGATAAGGTGAAAACCTTAGACAAAAGTTGGCGTGAAAGCCAAAAGGTGAAGACCTTGTTCCACGATGCTATGCTTGCTTTTGTTGGTAGTGATCACTCTTCAAGCTTAACCTGCAAAACTAGACTTCGATAAAGAGAAACTGACATTAGCCTGTTGGCTAACGCCACTCCGACGCTCAAGTCAGTATTGTGATAGAAACAAATGAAACTCTATAAAACTGAAATAGATTAAAATAATAAAGATACTATCTTTAATTAAATATAAAGTTCCGACATAAATATGATTGCATGAATATAAGATCCGAGATCCTAAGGATCCTGGGTTGTCCCCAGTATCTTGAAGTTCAGGATCATGATTGAAATTTTCCATAGGTTTCTTTACTAAATGTAATGATAATTTGATACCTTTAATAACTAAGGCAATTTTAAAATAGATAAAAATTAATCATACATCTAAAGATTTATGAAATTCATATTCCAAGTTAATAACTAAGTCTTCAAGGTTCATCATCTTTTCCAAGTATGTTGCTAAAACTAATATTATCAATGTCAAGATCTTAGCATGTAAGAGTCTTGGTACTTCAGGATACTGGTGCTCAGAATTTCACACATAACAATTCTTCATATTAAGTTCGCTTAATAACATCTAATAAATTGGGGTATTATGTCCCCTGTGTAAATTTTAGCATGACGTCTAATCTTGTTCCTTTTTATTTGTCTACTTCTATTAGTAGAATTTCTAAATTTATTTCATGTTAGAGATTACTACTAAAATTAGTCACAAGTTTACTAATACATGGGATTCTATTATTGTTCTATGACCATATTCTAAATCATAAGCGAATCATGCAGTCATCCTATTGGTGATTTCTAGTTGCTATGTATTTTATAATATATTAGCCTTTATATACGTAGCATGCATTTCAAATATTGCCTATGTTTTATAGAAGACATAAGTAATAATAAAGTAATATTTTTAAGAAGAGAATACCTCGTTTCCGCATATGATAAATTCTTACTTGGCATTTGATGTTATTCACGTAGAAATCACGTCTTATTTCTACTCAAAATCTCATTGAGGTATCCTTTGCTCACGAGAATGCTTACTTCTTTCCTTAAAGCAAGACAATCTTTAGTCATGTGGCCGAAATCCTCGTGAAAAGCGCACCAATCGGGTCTTCCGTTCCATTTATGAATTTTATTTTTCAATTTTGGCCATCTCACTTTGTTCCCAAGTTGATATCTGAAATGTCAACAGAAAAATCATAGTCATTTATCCTAGGATATTCCTCATTATCCTTATTTTTATCCACGCCATCGACTCTGTGGTTGTCAGATCTTGAATAGGGTTTAGCCCTAAAAGATTTGGAAGATGAGGTTTTCAATTTTCGGTTAGGACGATCATAAGCAGATTGCGACTTAATCCTCATCCTATCCTCCTCATCTGCATATCTTGAACCTCGGATCCTTGCCTCCAACAAGCTCTTACACGGATTTTCTGAAAGATCATCATAGAGTGGAGAATTACTATGCAAACCTATATGGAAAAAAGGTAAAATCTGTTCTCTAGGGCCGATTTATCTCCTCTTTGGCCATCTTTTGGCTAGATCCGGCCAATTTTGGCTGGAAATTCATCTTGATTTTCTCACCAACGTCTTCCTTTTTCAATTCCCTACAATTCTATGTAACATATTATGTCTCAATCACGAAAAAATAAAGGGAAAAAGAAGAAATCCGATGAAGCAAATATGAATGGTTTGCGAAAAACTGATGCATCCTCTATATATAACCTTAGATCATCGTTGAAATCCATTGATTCACTCAAATATGGTCCGATTGGCCCGCTGCTGGTTTCTGTCCATCAGCCTCCATGCGCACCTGTTTTGATATCTGATCAGGCCGCTGATGCAGAACCTGTGCAGTCCGAATTTTATGCAGAACCTGTTCCTGATCAAGCTAATGCTGAACAGTCTGTTCAGTACGCTACTGCTGCTGCATCTGATCAGGTTGATGTCGCTGTCTCTGATCAGACTGTGTCGGGGGATGATGAATTGAATAAAAACCCTAATCCTCAAGAAAACCTTAGCCGACCACTGCCTGATAAAATAAATCAGTTGTGTGATGATGTTCAGAAAATGGATGATTTTATGATTCCACAGGGATTAGCTTCAATGAGTGATGGTGATAAATTGATATCGAAAGAAGAAGTTGTTGCTTTGTATCGATTGTTGGTTGAACAATTAACGGAAAACCCTAATTTTGATACACCAAAAAAACAATTAAAGCCGACTACCTCTGCCTCCCCTACTGTTCTTCGTCACGACCCACTTGATGTACATGAGGGTCCGGGGTCTTTCTCTCTACCAAGGACTCTAAATCTGAATAAAGCTCGTATGCATGTTGGTATTTCGCTTGATAATGACATTGTCAATGCACGTGTTCAACCATCTTGTGAATCGGCCACCATTAAAAAAGTGGCGGATTCGTGGGACAAAAATGTTATTTCAAGTGTTGATGTTGATAGAGATTTGGAGGAATCGGAAGGTGATGATCAGAAATCACAAGATGAATCTATGTCATATGAAGATTATGAACATAGAGATGATGTATTTGCCATTCTTAGGGATGGAATGGAAATGATTAATGCTAATGTCAACCTACTCTCTAATGACCAAGTGTCCGAATTGAATAGGATTTTAACTGAGCATTTGGCTAAATTTTCTAATGTTGAAGGCTCGTGTTCACTGCAACGACCTAAGCATCCAGATGAATTTGAAAACCACGTTGGGGTTCATGCAAAAGGAGGTGCTCCTCTTTCTCCTATGCTGGATCCTCCTAAGTTTCCACCTGGCACTTCTTATTTTAAGCCGGCTTCTGATCAGGCTTATGACATTCCTTCTTAAGATGTCCCTAAGTATGATGTTTCTCCTAATGATCTTGGTGGACAACCGGACAATCCCAAGGTTCAGCAACCAATTAATGCTCCTCATGGAATCAATGGCATTACAATTGGTGTCAATGAAACGATGACCTTAGATGAAAATGGTGTTCCACCTATCACTGATGAGCATTTTGCTAATACTAGTCCGAAAGGTAATCAAACTCCTACTTCTTTTGCCAATCTCTTTAAAGAGGCGGCAAACATTCGAAGGACTGGTAAGCTTAGATTCATTCCTCCCGTGTCACTGAGATAGGCACTAGACATGCTGTTATCCCAGATGATCTCATAGTGAAACAAAGTGAGCAATGGTTATTGACTTTGGTTGGTTGTTTTGTTGGAAAGAGACCTGCTTTTCCATTTGTTCGCTTTCATGCTTTTCGAATGTGGAAAAAGTATGGTTTGGTTGATGTGGTTTTGAACAACCAAGGTAGATTCTACTTTAAGTTTGATAGTGTTGAGGGTTTGGATTTTGTTATTAATAATCGCCCTTGGTTATTTAATGATGTGCCTGTTTTGTTGAAGAAATGGGAGTTTGGCATTGAGTCTGATAAGATTAGGCCTAAATCAGTCCATATGTGGGTGAATATTTATGATTTGGATTCTACCATGTGGGGTTATGATATTTTGAGTCACATCACTAGTGTTATTGGTGTACCCGTTGCTTTGGATAGATTTACTGAGGAGATGATTGAAAAGAAGTCGGGTAGGGCTATGTTTGCTAGGGTGTTGATTAAAGTTAGTGCAGATCATGATATTCCTGCTTCTGTTGAGGCACTTGTGTTGGGCAAAATGCATAAATTTAGGCTTCAGTACTTCTGGAAGCCGGATAGATGTTCTCATTGTGATGTCTTTGGGCATAAGTTTCTTGATTGTGTTGATAGGCCTAAGTCTTCTGAGGAGATGGAAGCTGGGGCAACTAATATTGTTCCAGCTAATGAGGCAGGTCTTTCAGGTACTAACACACAAGATATTCTGGGTTCACAGGATAAGCAGGGCTTTCAGCAGCCTATGAAGAGACGTAGAAGGGCCAAGAAGGCCCAAGGTGTATCGGGCTTTCAGATTCCTAAACCAAAGTTGCAGTATGTCCCTAAGAGACCAGATAGGCCTGCCAACTCATTTGGCAAGGCTCCGATGATTGCTCCAGATACCTCAGCATTTACAGATCCATCACAGACTATGAGGGTCACTCCAGATACACATACCGGTTCACGTGCTGCTTCTCCGAAGGATTTTCCTTCTACTTCTGTACCAGTTATTACTACTGGTAACCCATTTGAGGCACTATGTGCCTTAAATAATGATGATGTTCGAAAACCATCTGCCCCCTCTATACTTCAGCAGGACCCAGATCCAGGCATAACATTATCAACAGATCCAGCAGATATAGAGGAGTTTGAGTCAGATACAGGAGAGACTGCCCAGTTCATGAAGAGGGATATATAGACTAGCTTTATTTACATTCTTGTTAATTAGATTGCTAGTCATAGTTTCATTTGATAGATTCATGTGTTCTTGATATTTTGGGTGATCTGAGCCTGTCCAGTCACCTAGCTGGTTCATTTCCTGCATCATGGGTCTCCTTTATTTACTATGAGGGGGCCTATGAGGGCATTTCTTTTGAATTGGTTGACACTCTGTCAATCCACTTGTACCTAAACTTCTTGTAATAATCCTTTTTGGGTGATTTATAAAAGCTTACCGGGGTTTAAATTCCCCTTTACCCAAAAAAAGAAAAAAAAGAAAGCGTGTACCGCCGAAGTGATCTCAAGATCTAGGATAGGAAAAGACTTTTGGAGAAACCTGTTAAGATAACTTCCAAGAGATTCATTAGAACCCTGGGTGATCTTATAAAGGTTTTTAATTAATTTTCTATAAAAATGATTGTAAAACAAGTTAATCATATGAGAGAATGAAGTAATTGAGTAGGGAGGAAAACTTAGCAGCCATTCCAACGCGGAACCCGTAAGAGTAGATTCGAAACCTTTGCACAAGTATCCTTCCTTCAAATGCGTAGGAATAGGAAATTTTTCCATCTTTTCTCTAAATCGGGCAACATGCTCTTTAGGACCTTTAGTACCATCGTATAGCTTCAATTTGAGAAGCTGGATACATTTGGGGATCTCCATATCACATATCGGAGGAGCAAATCTGGAGATATAGCTTCTTGGTGGAACTTCTTCAGAACTGATTCCATGATCCTGCAGATTGTTAGTGTCCAGAAAGTAATAAGGGTTAAAAATATTATGACCTGGGTTCTGGTATGAAGATTCCAGAGTTACGTCAAAATCCTTAGCGTCAACATCATGAGCTTTAAGATCCTGAGCTTTAAGATCCGGAGCTTTAAGATCCAGAGCTTTAAGACCCGGAGCTTTAAGATCATGAGCTTTAAGATCCGGAGCTTTAAGATCCTGAGTGACGTCCAGATCATGATTTGGTAGGATCTTGATAGCCTCAGTTGGATGATGCATCAAAAATGGCGGTTGCCTGGTTAGAATTTCTCCTTGATATTTGCTTGAAGATTCCATGACATCGGAATCCAAGATCTCGGGATGCAAAGATGTGGTTGTTGCTCTAAACGGCTTTCTGGTTCTTGATCTTTGCATTTCTATCATCATTTGGACCTGTTCTTTAAATTGAAAAATCATAGAAACAAGATCTTGGTTAGAATAAACAATGGGATCCAACATAGTTATCCCGGATGTCAATATCTTGGCTAAATCACCATCTTCCTCCTGAGATGATTGGATATGAAGAGGAGAGCCATCTGTCCCTGAAATTGAAGATGATAAAAAAGAAGAAGAAGATCTGGATTGAAATGACATTTTCGCAATAAGTTTGTAAGATAATGTAATCGCGAATTTAAAGAAAATTTTTGAGAAAAGCACCACTTGCCCCACGGTGGGCGCCAAATTGTTTTGGTCAAAAATTTACCTAAGATAATCTACGTTGAAGACCTATATTAATTATGTAACCAAACTTTCGTTCGTGAGGTTGTGTGCTTAAAGATCTTGAAAGGTCAGTATACTGAGATGTTGAAATAATTGCGAAAATGTAACGTATTTGCTAAGTATTGAATAATTTCGTAAAATAATGCTAAAATGATTGTTTTTATCAAGATAGGACTGTAAAAGTAAAGATCTACTTATAAAACTTAACAAATGAACAAATAGAGTGTCAAGATCTTGAATAAATAATGTTAAAACGTGATAATACTTAAGAATTCGTTGAGAAACAGTATAAAAGCATAAAATATGATTAACTAAAGTACTTGAACGTGAATAAAAAGATTACTTTGTAAAAGTTGATCAAAAGTAAGCAAAATGTAAGGATATTAGCGATAATCGTAAGAAAAACGTTATATAAAATAGAAATAAAGTAAAATAAAAGGAGTAAGAACACCGTGATTTGTTGACGAGGAAAAGCCCTTAATCCTTCTGGATTGTCGGCATAAAAACCCCGGGAGGAAGCAATCGTCCCTCCATGCTACTTTTATTATTATAAATCGAAGTTAATTACAATTCGAGAGCCCAAGTGATTGATCTAAGTGTTACAATGATGAAAAGTGATAAGTGTAGTGTGTTTACAGAAGAAATTAGAGAGAAATAAGTGTGTTTTCAGAGGAAAAACGGAGTGAATAAACCTAGCAATCACTTGCCCCTTTTATAGGGAAAATAACCAACTAACTATCCTAAAAATCTGGGATCTTGAGCTGGAAATCAGGGATCTTGAGCAGATTCTTCTCTTTGACTTGATGGCTTGGTAAATGGACGTTGTGAAGCCATTTCCACACGTTTTCAACCATAAATTCCGACTTTGGGGGCAAGTCTTCCGTTTTACCTGTTCCTGTACTACTAAGTCAAAGTAATAACGGTCAGATATCTTAGAGCCCCAAGATCTTGGGCCACGAAGATCTTGGAGATGAAAATCTCAGGCATAACACTTGTCAAGAGCATCAGAAGATAATTGAGCAAACAACTCTTTAGGATTCAAGTTCTTGAGGAAATCTGTGTGATCACCCTCAGGAGCATTGATTCTTTCAAACCTTCTCCTTTTCTTTTTAAGTGGCTCAGCTGACTCATCTTCATCATCCATATCATATGCTTTTGGTCTTGGAAGGCCAGTGATATCAATCTTGAATTTCACAATTATAGCCAACTTCTTTTCAATGACTTCCAAGACTGTCTCTCTATGGATTCCAGGCATACTAGTTATGATATTATGCAACTCCACCCACTCAGCGTATCCTAAGTCAAACAGATTATCAAGATCATAGGTTTCCCAGCTTGTTTCATATCCTTCTCTTGTAAACCTGATGCTGGGAATGTTCTTTCCTCTTTTTCTTTTGAGTTGAACCTGGGTGATTGGCTCTGGATGCCTTCTATAATTAAGATTATCAGTCACCTTTCTTTTCTCCAGAGCCTCCCAGCTATCATGGGCTTCAGCACTTTTCTTCACATCTTTTACTTTCTGTGATGGTTTAGTGTGAACCACCTTCTTCTTGCCTTTGCCTTTGCCCACATCTTTCTTTTTGGATCCAATAGCTGCAAGGTCTTCTTCATCTTCCTTGTTCAATGTTTCTGTTTCTTGGATGACCGAGCGCAAGGTGGAGGGAGGAGTAGGGTGGCTTTGGGTTGCTGTCGCGCGCGCTTAACCAGGGCAGAGGGAAAGAGGTCCCGCGCCCGGCGCAATTTCGGCGTCGGGTGGGAAAAGCGGGAAGGTGAAGGAAGGGGGGGTGAGAGTAACTGAGCGAGAACGATGGAGTGAGAAAAGTCCATGGATGTGGGAATAAGAGAAGTGATGAGAAGGTTAGTTGGGGGGTGGAGGATAGGAGTGCTAGGGGGGAGAGACGTGGAGGGGTGCAGGGGGAAGGGGGGCTAGGAGAAAAGGTGAGGAGGGGTATGGAAGGGGGGAGAGGGTAGGTGAATAGTCGGAAAAGAAGTAGTGGGTATTGCAATGAGGTGGCCGCGAGTGAAAGTAGGAGGGAGGGGGGGGGAGGGAAGTCTGCTGCGTGGTGAAGAACAGAGGGGGGAGGATGAAGTTGGTGAGGTTTGTTGGTTGTTGGTGGGTTCGGGGGGGTTTATTTAGGGTGGAGGGAGGCAGGGGGTATGGGTCGTGGACAAAGAGGGGGGACCGTAGAGGTGGGAAGATAGATATGACGTGGAAGGTAACGTGTGTACAGAGGGGAGACGTAGGGCAAACTCTGCGATTTGATCGTGTCGTAGGGTGCCATTATTTTCCTTCATGTAACAGTCCCGCTTGGCGGCGGCTGGGGTGCTGGTGAGGGCCGTGCGCGGGAGGGGTGCATATTTTCCCGGTTGTGTGGGCCCCTATATCGTGACACTCGCCTTTTAGTATTCCTGTATTCTTGTTGGGAATGATTTCGGGTTGCTGAGGTGTAGAAAGGCTTTCTTACGATTATACTCTTAACCATCTGACTGCAGCATCTGGACTCTCGAGTAGTAAAGAAAAAGCTCAAGACTATGTTGTAACCGGTGTTGGGTTGCTAGGTGGATCTTCAATATTACTTCTCACCGTTCTATGGGGAGTATGCTTCATCTGCGGCAGAACAAAGTTTTATGTGAAACCCGGCTCTAAAGAGAAAAACAAAGTGCTGCAATTTTTTACTGGTTTGCATATTTCTCTTGACTGTCATGATCAAAAGGCAGTGGTTTTGTAAGATTTTTAGATATGTGATCACTAATTTAAGTTTAATATCCTTATATCTTTCCAGGTTCGGGTGTTGTTACAGATGCAGAAACCAGTTATCATGCCAAAGTTATGTTCTTTTCGCTAATACCATTTTTAGTCATTCTACTACCGACCTTTTTGTGTCTGTCCCCTATCATCCTAGCGAGGAGCACCTGGTGATATGGTTCCCCGAGGTTCTCGTTGCGGTAATTTTGGTTTTTGGGGTTAGGTCGGGTGTAGCTCGCGTGCATGAGGTGCCTCGTCAATATGCCGCTCCTCCTGTGGGTAGAGCCCCTCATCTTGTTTTTTGGATACTTGGGGAGGTAGGCGAGGAGCTAGCATATAATTCCCTGATTTTTTTTGCGCGATATTCCTCTGTTTTTGCGCCTGCCGTGTTACCATGGTCGTTTTCCAACCTGGGTAATACAGGAGGGAGTGAAGTTTGAGGAAAGAAGGATAAATGGGGGTGCTGGTTGGAGGGATTGGAGTAAGTTTGATTTGTGCGTGGCGGATAGTGGAAAGGAGGAGATGGGGTGGGGGAAAGGAGCGTTAATAAGGGGGGGAAGATCGGGGAAGCGGGTCGATCCTTTCTCCTTTTCGCTGTGTTTTTGGAGGATTTTGAACTTTCTTTGAGATGTTATCAACGACGTGTGGTACTGTCGGCAGTCCTTGAGCTATGATTGGGTGAAGATCTCTGCGTCCCGCCCTCTGCTCCTCCTTTTTGGGGTCCTTATAGTGTTTTTGCGCTTTTTTGTTCTCAGGGCACTCTGTTATCTTTATATCTCCCCCCCGACGTGATCCTCCCCCCATGTCCAAGGTCACAGACGAATTCTTCACTGCCGCCATTCCAGTTACAATCGACCCTCCCATATGTAATCCGGGGCATGACCATTCCTCTGTACCACGGTGACTTAAAACTTTTATTATCTTCTTGCTCGCGGCGTCGCTAGGAGGCCAGGCGATAGGTTCAAGTGTTAGGCGTTTCAAGCGCTTTTTCCCCCCCTCTCCTTCGTTACATATTCCGTTAACCCACCCCTGCTATGTGCGCCCCCTTCTGCCCTCCATCTTCCCCTTGCTACCCCCATGCCCCGCACTGGGATCATCCGCTTTTTCATACGTCCTTCCCCGGCCGCTTGGGTTGTTGCTTGCTTCACCAGACCCGCTCCCATTTCATTTCAGTTACTCGCCATCCTTCTGATGGAGGATGGGGTAGGTGGTGGAATGAGTTTCTACGCACTAACGAAGCGTTACGCCGTTAGGGAGCATAAGCAAGTACGTGTCTCACTCCCGATTCGTTCTTTATCGCACGGGAGGAGGAGATGCGCTATGAGCACCGCCCTCGGGCTTCGGCTTCTTCGCGCGCGTGTCTTTGTAATACTCCAGGGGCCGTACTTACATTCGAACTAGGTGACAAGGTCATTTATATCGCTGTCCCGCTTCGACGATGTAGGTGGTAGGAGCGGAGTGGCAGGGCCATTAGATGGCCCCAGACTCAAATCTTGGTTGGGGGGGTTCGGAAGTGTGTGCGTGTCTGACCTAAAAAGCTCTTTTTCCCCGCGGGTTGTTCCTTTTTTTGGATAGATTTCCTCCTGGGCTGGGTCGACCATTCTTTTCCTGCTCTGTCACGGCCTCCAGCAGCCGATAATCTCAGTCGACCAATCGCAACTACTCCCGCAAACAGAATCATGGTAGCTGCGTTGTGGCCCGGGTGGGGGGTGGGCGAAAATAGGGAAGGGATGAAGAGAGGAGGGGGCAAGAGTAAATGTATCTTGTGGTCTCGGCTTTTGCGCCCCCTTGGGAGGGATGGCGGGGTTCGCGCTTCCTACCTTTCTGCCCAACAAGTCTTCGTTCCTCTCTTGTCGCAACTAACAGGCTCTTTTTCTACCCCCGTACGGCGGACGGGGTAAGAGTGCGCAGATAGGTGAGACAAAGCTACTTTGAAATGCATATCAGGGTATATAACGATTATTGGGTCTAACTTTAACCTCCATTTTATATTTCTAGATTCTTTGAACGTATTGATTCCAACCATGATGGATCTATTACACGAACTGAACTCAAAAACTTCATTATGGAAGTCAACTATGATGAGATACTAATGGAAGATGAAATAGCAGAAATCATAATGAGACATTTAGACATTGATGGAAATGGAGACATTGATAAACAAGAATTCAAATCTGGGGTTGCAAAATGGCTCAAAGAGATGGACTATGTAGTTTCACGTAACCAGCAAAGGCAGTTACAGAACAACAACCGAGTAAGAAATATCATGATCACAATTTCAAGAATGTTGCTTTGTTCTATTAATTTAAAGGTCAAGTATTTATCTATATTGTCCAGGGAACAGATAGATACCAACGGGCTGAGGCAAAGGCAAAAGCCAAAGAAAAATTCAAGGCAATAGCATTATTGATAGTCGGCATCTTTATGCTAACAGCCTTGGCCGAGCCTCTGGTGGAAAGTGTTCGCCAATTTTCAGAATCAGTAAGGATTGAGCCTTTTTATGTCTCATTCATCTTAGTCCCATTGGCTACAAATGCTAGAACAGCCATTGCGGCCATAAATGCTGCAAGTCAGAAGAGGCATCTAACAACATCTTTAACTTTCTCCGAGGTTTGTCCCACCCTTTATGATACGTGTGTTACTACTGATGGAAAAATGGTCAGCTCAAGAAGTTTAGCAAAAAGTTCATATTATATTGGAATCAAATGGAGTCATTTTATTATAGGTCAAAAGAGGACAGGTTGGGTTGACCAGGGAAATTGGTATTCTATTTGTACTTTTTTCTTAAACTTATTTCTTTTACAAAGTTATAAATTATGCTAAGAGTTATTATAATACTGACACACTAATGTAATATGTTTTCATAAGGCAATTTAAGAGATTATAAGTTTATCTAATCATTAGGGGTCACTTCAACAATTTCGACCCGTTCCACTCTTACCAGGTTTTAAGTTTTGACTTTTGACCCATTTGACTAAAATGCAACCTGAATCAACACATTCACTAAATGGGTTGTAATTGCGACCTTTTGCTTACACTATCCAAGTATTGTACTCTAATAGTTTGCTTATATTTGCAGTTATACCACAAAGTATTCATGAACAACATCTTGAGTTTTGCTGTTCTTGTCTCGGTTATATACTTTCGCGGCTTGACATGGCATTTCTCAGCTGAGATTCTAGTTGTGGTCATCATTTGCATCATTATGGGACTTCTTGCAAGTTTCAAATCCAAGTTTCCAAATTGGACATTGCTCATTGCTTTCCCTCTCTATCCATTATCTTTGGTAGTGGTTTACTTATTTGATGATACTTTCCAGTACTCCGCTTGAAACATGAGCTATATATAGCAAGGAACCGATTCTTAACGTTGTAATCCTTATACAACTTCAACAACAAAAGCTAGTTTGAACGTAAAAACCATGCTTATATGAATTCCAAACAATGTTGTATATATTGGTTCGGTTCAATGGAAACCGTTTGTCTACAACTTTTATTGACCATTTTTGTGTCACATTATGTTGGAAGATCTCTTGTTACAGTTCATTGTGTGAACAAGTTGACTGATGCATTCAAGTTATCTCATTTGGCTGACCATATTAATTTAAGACCTCACAATTATTTTATTGATATTAGCAGAAAATTGGTTTCTTGGTAAAAAAAGATTGACTTATTCTTCAGCCACCACGAGCTGCAAAAAAAGCCGTTGACTATGATTAGTCGACTATACTACTATCCTATGAATCTGGAATAACAAATAATCTGAACACCAAATATCCATTCCCTAAGTTTTTACACCCACATTGTTATTGTTTATCTGCCAGATTTACTGGGTAAGTTTGTTTGGCATACTCAAACTTCTGTTCAAATCCACACAAAACAGAACAATAAAGGAAGAACTTGCGTAGTTTGTTCAGATCAATGGATCCTTGGCCAAACTTGAAACATATATAAAATTTGTAAGATTTGATGTATATATGAAGTATCATGCTCAAACTTTAACAGAAAATCTCTATAGAACATGACTAAATTTTACAATATTTCCGACTTCAGTTGAAACTTTTGATTTTTTACAACAGTCTAGAAGATGGGAGATGTGAAACGATAATGATTATTATAGGACTTAAAAGGAAAATTCATTCAGTGGTGTGTAAGGATGACTTCAATATAGCATTAGTTATAAATAAAAAAGACTTACTAGAACATAAGGATCTATATATTGCAGAATATCTTCAGACGAAATTCAATCAACCGAATTACTATTTTAATTTAAAGATGGGAAAATTATCTGTAAGAATTGCAGCTTATGATATTTTATTCTTTTCGTGTTAGCTTGGAACGTTACAAGTCGTCATTTGCATTATGATGAGTTAGTGTCTGATGGTGTTAGTGATGGTCATGCTGCTCGAGAAAAAGAATCATTTCTACATCTCAAAGGAATGATATTTGAAGAGCATAATTATGAGGAAATGTACGGCTTTTTGCCATGTTCAACAAGTCTACCGGGTCATATCTTTCTCATAGTAATATATGAGTACCTATTATATCATGCTGAATCCTATGCTGGGGGTGATGGAAGACTTTTCCGTTTGTTTGGCAAGAACTTTTGTGTTTCAGTTTTTTATCAGCTTCTCGATGCCCTTCCTGACTCTTTGATTCTTCTTGGTGAGTATTCATTTTCAACCATCCTCTAATTTCTAAATTTATACCATACATAGTCTTTCGTTTGATGGTCAATACAGAATGCATATATTATATATAGTATTGAGATCACGTGTTAAGCTAGCTAGACATACTTGTGTTGATGCATAAACTTACTCCAATTTCCTTGTACTTGCATTTTCAACAATGCTATAGTTTTTTAACTTACAAAACTTATATTTCATTTCACCGGCCTAGAAAAACAGGTGTAGTTTTCATAATTAGAGTAGTGATGCCATAATTATCTATTCTCAGAATGCGGGATCATTGGATGTATATTAGTAAGAGTGGTCACAGCACGATACTCATCAAGAAAGACTAGTCTTTGTCAACGTCACATTAGCGCCACATCAGAAATCTAATCAATAACTAATCCCTAAAAACATGCATGTCTTATGTGATGACTAATATAGGACTTGCCTTTTATCTAATTCTACACTTTTAAATATAAACGGGAGGGGGTTCCCTAAAGTTATCCCAACTTGACTAGTCAAGTTGGGAAGATCTTGACCCTTGGATGAAAATCAAGGGTCAAGATTTAAAACTTATCTTTAAATCTTGACCCTTGATTTTCATCAAGGGTCAAGATTTAAAACTTATCTTTAAATCTTAACCCTTGATTTTCATCAAAGGGTCAAGATTATCCCAGCTTGACTAGTCAAGTTGGGATAACTTTAGGGAATCCTTTCCCAATATAAACACACAGATAAAAAAATACACACACTCGCCACGGAAGGACTACTCAGTAGTAACCCAAGGATGGACCAAGGACTAGTCACACGTAATGGTGTGGACTCGTCGATCCTTGGTTGAAATATGAGTCAAGGGTGAGTGAGGGACGAATTGGGAGGGGTAAACATTATCTTTTATATGATCGTACACCACAGGGTTGACGATTGCAAATGAGTATATAGGGTGTGAGGTCAAAGTAATATCTTAAATGTCATTTTAAGGCATTTTTACATTCAATATATAGGGTGCAAGTGATAATTCTTTGTTTAAATTACTAATGAACTGATCTGGCATTTTTACCCTTGGTTTCTGATTCAGCAACGGGACTGTCAACTAGTAAAGAAAAAGCTCAAGAGTATGTTGTAACGGGTGCAGGGGATCGTCAATATTACTTCTCACTCTTTTGTGGGGAGTATGTGTGCGAAATCTAAATACAATCAAATAATACGAAGATATACCCGAAGGAAGTCGGTGCGATTCACCCCTTCTTTATTATTATTATAGATTTAAGAGCAATACAATACGAATCAATCTAAACGAATGTGTTTAGATTGAATAACAAGACCAGAATCGTATTACGATCTAGATGATCGTAATAGACAGAAATATATATTGTAAAATATATATACAGACGAATATATATGTATTGAATATATCGATAGACTGAAAGAATGAAACCCTAAAGGGTTATAAGTTTGTTTATATAGGCTGAGAAGTTTCATAATGCCCCATCCATCTTTCCCTTCTTTCTCTCTTCAAACCAAACTTCATCAGCTTCCAGACTTTGACAGAAATGGTCCTTGTACTTTACCTGCATACATCTCATACACAAAACATAAGTATAAACACTTATAAGATTAAGTTTGATACATTTATACATTTCAACATGCCCCCTCAAACTTAATCTTGAAAAAGATCTTTCATTTTAAGTTTATTACAAAGATAATGATGAGTGCTTATATTCAAACCCTTTGTAAAGATATCTGCAGGTTGCTCATCAGAATCTATCTTAATTAGTTTAAGACATCCTGATGCAACCTTTTCTCTTACAAAATGAATATCAACTTCAAAATGTTTTGTCCTTTCATGAAGGACAGGATTTCCTGCAATTTGAATTGCAGGTTTACAATCACAGAAAACCTGAACAGGTAACTTTTCATGATACTTCATATCCCTTAATAACTTTTGAATCCACAAGATTTCACAAGTAGTAGCAGCTAAACATCTATATTCAGATTCAGCAGATGATCTGGATACAGTGGGCTGTTTTTTACTTTTCCATGAAATCATATTACCATCTAAAAAGATGCAGAAACCAGAAACAGACCTTCTAGAGGTAAGACATTTACCCCAATCGGCATCAGAATAGGCTATTAAGCCTTCATCATTGTTGGATTTCTCAATATTTACACCTTTACCAGGAGAACCTTTAAGATATCTCAAAACTCTCATAGCAATTTTAAAATGAGACTGCAAAGGAGCATGCATATATTGGCTCAAACATTGAACAGCATAGGATATATCTGGTCTAGTAATAGTCAGATATATCAATTTACCAATCAGTTTTTGATATGCAGAAACATTGACATTTAACTTGTCATCAACAGATTCATGAGAAGCAAGAACAATATTAGCTTCTAATGGAGATTTCATAGGTTTACAACCTAAGAGACCAAACTCATTTAGAAGTTCAAGACAATACTTCCTTTGAGATAAACAAATTCCATTCTCAGTTTTAAGAATTTCAATACCAAGAAAAAACTTTAACTCACCTAAGTCTTTAATCATAAATTTATCTTTAAGAACTTTTTTAAACATCTCAATCTCATTCTCATTGTCACCAGTGATAACTATGTCATCAACATACACAAGTAAAGCAAGAAAACAATTATCATCATTCTTAATAAACAAAGAATAATCATTCTTACTCTGTTCAAATCCCATTTCAACTAAAGATGAAGTTAACTTTTCATTCCATTTTCTTGGAGCTTGTTTTAAACCATATAATGATTTAACTAGCTTACAAACTTTAGTATCATCTTTATTGAAATATCCTTCAGGAAGAGACATATACACATCTTCATTCAAATCACCACAAAGAAAAGCATTATTTATATCTAACTGATATAATTTCCAATTATTTCGAACAGTTAGGTTAAGCACATCTAACAGTTACCATTTTAACAACAGGGGCAAAAGTTTCTTCATAATCTACCCCTTCTCTTTGATTATACCCTTTAGTAGCTAACCTAGCTTTGTATCTTTCTATCTCCCCATTAGCTTTATATTTAATTTTAAAAATCCATTTACAACCAATAGGTTCTCTACCTTTGGGAAGATCAGTAATAATCCAAGTGTTATTCCTATTTAATGCCTCCATCTCATTATTCATAGCATTAATCCAATTTATATCACAACAAGCTTCCTTAAAACTTTTTGGTTCAACACTTTTATTGAGACATGAAACAAAACAGAAATTATCTTTAGATAGTTTAGAATAATTAACAACTTTTTCTAAACCATATTTAACTTTGCTTTCAACGACATAGTCAAGAAACTTATTAGGCATATAAGGCTCTCTATTTGATCTTCTAAGACCAACTTCATTATTTCTAGATTCATGAAATTGATTTCCCTCATAAATATTAGTAGTATTAATACCACCTTCATTGTAATGACTATCACTAGTGCCATCATCACTACTGGTAGCTGCAGGTGTATTGCCAGTAGGTGTTGCACTTGGTTCATTACTTTCAGAGTTTTCTCTTCCTTCATCATTGGGAGTATCATAAGTTTTGGTTGCATTTTCAGTATTAAACAAATCAAAAAAATTCAGTTGGTTTAAACCATTTTTTGAACTATCAAAACCTTTATCAATAGTTTTAAGAGGAAAGATTTGCTCATAAAACTTTACATCTCTAGAAAAGAAAATGCTTTTATTTTCTAAACTTAAAAGTTTATAAGCCTTTTTAACACCAGAATAACCAATTAGGACACATTTTTGTGACCTTTCAGAAAACTTATCATTATTATTCAAATTTGTAGAAAAACATAAGCAACCAAAACTTCTAAGATGGAAGAGATTAGGTTTAAAACCATGAATTAATTCATAGGGACTTTTTCCATTAAGAACTTTTGTTGGAAGCCTGTTAATGATATAAACAGCAGTTAGAACACACTCACTCCACAAACTAAGAGGTAATCCCCCCTGAAACATAAGAGATCTAGCAACATTTAAGAGATGTCTATGTTTCCTCTCTACAATACCATTTTGTTGTGGAGTATATACACAAGAGGTCTGATGAATAATACCATTACTATTAAGAAAAGTGTTCATTTTATGATTAATAAATTCAGAACCATTGTCACTTCTGAAAATTTTAACATCTTTTTTAAATTGATTTTTTAAAATTTTCACAAAGTATTCAATATTCTCAAACACTTCTTCTTTTGATTTAAGTAAATATAACCAGACAGCTCTTGTATAATCATCTACAACAGTTAAAAAGTATTTAAAACCATCTCTACTAGTTACCCTATGGGGACCCCAAAGATCAAGATGAACAATATCACCTAGAGCACTGGTTTTATGGTCACTTAAAGGAAATGGTTCTCTATGTTGTTTAGCTTTGTGACAAACTTCACAAGGAATACTATCAGTATTAACCTTAAGATTTAAATCATTTTTAAGAACATGTAAGACTTGATCAGCAGGGTGACCAAGCCTACAATGCCACACAGTTTGAGACTCACAACAAATAATAGCATTACAAGAAGCAAAATTACCACAATTAGAAGGTTCATCAAACATGTAGAGACCATCTTTAACACTACCAGTCCCAGGACTGTTTTGAACTTCAAATCCTGAATGTGACATTTAAATTCAGTAAAATTAACACTTAACTTACTATCTCTAGCTAGTTTGTTAATAGATAACAGATTAACACAATAACCAGGAACTACCAGAACATCAAACAAAACAATATTAGAAGACAATCTTAAATTCCCAATTTTAGTTATTCTAGCTTTAGTTCCATTTGGATGTGCAACAGAAAGATTCAAATCTGAAATATCTACTACATTAAATAACCCTTTCTCAGAACCAGTTAAATGTTGATTAGCCCAGAGTCCATAAGCCAACCCAAAATTTTTTGAACAATACTTTGATTGTTAAAGAATTTTTCAAAATTTTCATTAAAAAATGCATTAGCATTAAAAATAATACCTGCCATATTGGCATTAGAAGAACAACCAGAAGGAACAGAAGGTTTGTCATTAAGAAGACTCATCAACTTCATCATCTGTTCATTTGTAAAAGAGAAAGTAGGAGCAGAACTAGAACTAGCAGGATTAGAAGAAGTAGAAACACCAGAAACATTGTTATTAGCTTGATCAGAAACAGTATTATAAGATGAAACATTTTTAGAACCAGATTGAAAACCAAACTTTTTCTTTTGACCATTAGGATATCCCACAAGTTCATAACATCTATCAATAGTATGACCAAGAAAACCACAATGAGTACATAACAGATTAGGATTAGGTCCTTTTTTATAGTTATTACCATTATTAAAATTTTTCTTTTTGAAATCATTGGTTTTAGCAACAAAAGCAGAAGTATGACCTTTTTGAACAGTATGATTAAAAACTTTATTAGACTCATCTCTAGAAATCAAGGCAAAAGCAGTTTTTACACTTGGTAATGGTTCAGTAGTTAAAATCATACTTCTTGTATTAGAAAAAGAATCATCAAGTCCCATTAAAAATTGCATCAGTTTCATCACATTAGTATGGTTAACAATACTCTTAGAAGCTTTACAAGTACAGACAGGTAATTTGAGAAGAGCATCATATTGTTTCCACAAAGAGTTCAGCTTATGATAATATTCAGATACAAGCATACCATTCTGTTTTAATGAATTTATCTTAAGATGCAAATTATAAGTAACAGAACCATCAATTTTATCATATGTTTCTTTTAACTCTTTCCAAACAATAGCAGGATCAGTAGAGAAAATTTGACCAAGATATAACTCATCAGAAATAGATCCAAGAATCCAAGAAAGCACAACAGCCTTACACCTATCATATTGATTAGCAAGAACATCATCATCTTCAGGTTTTTCATAAGAACCATCTATAAAACACACTTTATTCTTAGTTTCAAGAGCCAATTTTAAAGCACAACTCCACACATTATAATTTTCTGTCCCTTTAAGTTTGAAACTGATTAAAGGTGTATTAGTAGTATCACTAGGATGTAAATAGAGAGGATCACTAAAATCCAGTTTACTTATTAAAGTTTCATTAGAACCAGACTCATCAGATTTAGGAGGTACAGTTTCATCAGGCATAATGACAAATTTTCAACAAGAACACAAAATATCACAAATATTGAAACAACTTAATCAAACAATATCTGTAACATCCGTGAATTTTGACCCGTTGACTTTACGTGTAATTTGACTAACAATTTTGTTGAATGAATTAATTGGGTCCATTTTGTGATTATATGACTATATGGTATGTTACTTGGGTCGATGGTGTGTTTAATCGGCGTTTAATTGTGTTAATGTTAGTGTTTTGGCTTGAGAGGAGAAACGGGTCGGCCCGTGGGTCATCCACGACCCATCAGCCTTGACCCATTTCCCCTCCCTTATCCCCCCTTTACCATTCACTTTCTATCTATCTATCTACTTCCATTTCCTCTCAAGTAAAAGAGCCATCTCCATTCTTCATCTATTCTTGCATCGATTTAGTGTTAGAACTGAAATAACATTAGAATCATAGTCACTTTCATCTCATTATCGTCATATCGAAGAATCAAAAGCCAAGTTCTAGCATTTTTACCCATTTTGACCTAATTTCGGGTTCTAGCTCAAGGAGGAGTTTTGGTAAGTCTAATTCATCTCATTTGTACCTACTTATGTTTGTTTATGCATTTCTAGTCATCTTGAACATTTACAAGTCCTAAATCGGCTTAAATCTTGTTTTAGGTCAAATTAGGGTTAAATTAGGGTTTGGAGGTTTTGGGTGTGATTTTGATGTTTTGGTCGAAATTGTGGATCGGGTTATGTTTATTTATGGTTAATGGTGTTTAGTTATGCTTCAATTTGAGTTACAACCTCCTACTAGTCGTTTTGGATTGGTTTGGGTCGAATTTGGATGTTGTGGGTTGGTTTTCCTGCACTTTGAACTGCAGGTGCAGACTGCAGGGGGTGGCCACTGCGGCGCAGTGAGCTCAACCCTTACTCACTGTGGCGCAGTGCCTTGGTTCTGCCCTTTTGCTTCGTTTGAGCCCACTGCGGCGCAGTGAGCATGGCTCTGGCTCACTGCGGCGCAGTGGATAGCTTCTGTGAATGTATGCGCGTCAATTTTCAAACGTTAATAACTTTTGATCCGTAAGTCCAATCAAGTCTTATGACCTATCGTTGGAATCATAAGAGAGTCTAGTTTCTAGTAGTAACACTCTTTTTGTATGAATCTCTTCTCATTTCTAAAAAGGTCGAGTCGAATGCGTCTTGTTCTACTCGTTAAAGTTGTAAAGGTGTTTAGGGTTTGTGACTTGACTTAATTGTGCTAAACCAACTTGTTTATGATTGTAGAGTTGACATTACGGTATTATGATGTATAATTATAGGTTGTGGACGTGTGGATCCTAATACTCGTTTGTAATCTTATACTAGCTTCTTTGCCGGACAAGGTGAGTTTCGTATCTCCCTACTCGCTTGAGATTCAGGCTGAAAAGTGTAAACTTGCGTGCTTACTTACGTTGTTGATTGATTGATGGATTTGGTTTAAATGTTTGACTGATGAGACGGTTTATCACGTTGCTTGACTTAGTTTATGGTGGTTAAGTATTTCATTTATATTAGGATAGACGTACATACATGGAAGTCGGTTATGCCTTCATTGGGTTTTAGATGTGGTGGGAAGGCTGCGGGTGACCCTATATATAAGCATCTGGGACTCGAAGAAAGTAGAATCCTCTTAAGTGTATGTACGTATAGTTGGTTTAAATTGTGGTTAGTTGCTTATGTTTGTTGAATGTTGATCGTTGGCTTATGTTTGTCGAATAATGATCGTTGGCTTATGTTTGACGAATATTGATTGTTGGCTCAGGTTCATTATATGTTGATTGTTGGTTTATGATTGATGCATTTACATTTGATTGTAAGCATTGCATACATTGCTGATGAGCCCTCGGCAGGGGATTGCCGACATCCTGGTGTATAGATGTATGCACCCATTTTGGATGTAGATCTTGACCCCGAGTATATAGACATATATATCTCGATGTTTTTGAGATGCGCTTTGTTCATGGTGATGACAAGCGAGTATCGTTGCATTGGTGACCGGAGATCACGCATAAGATAGGCATTTTGGCTTACTTACGCATATGGCATTGCATTGATATTCATATCATTTATGCATTTCTTATTACACGCTTTTAGTACTTGTGTAATCTTGTTGTTGGACATTATTGTGTTTCTTAGAGGCTCACTGTAAGTCATGTTTAGCCTCCACTTGTACATTATGATTATTGTCTATGGTTCCTTATGGACCATTACTACGAACTCACCAACCTTGTGTTGACTATGCTTAGTACACTTTTCAGGAAATCAGGTTATCCCTGGACGTGGAGTTTGATTGTTGCATGCTGTTAACCCAGGCTTTGGACTTTATGGATCAAGGATTCATTGGCCTCTTTTGCATTATACTTAGGATCGTTTTGCCATCATCCGGATGTTCTTTTGTTAACTTTGATGGTTATTTTCTCCCTATGTATTTTGGCACTTGTTTCGTATTGTTATGGATTCACTGAATCCTTATTTGCATTTAGTTGTTCTATTGTAATTCCACCTTGCGCTATGTGATTTCCGTGATATTCCGAGCCTCGGCTTGGGGTGTTACAGAATGGTGGCCCATGCGTGGTCGTAGAGAATTAGGCGGTTTGACCTAGACTACGGCTTAAGTTAAAACTTTTCATATAGCATGCATGGTTAGGAAATTTGTGTGCAATGTGAATTATGTGAATCCCCGTGTGAGTTCGTAGTTAAGACCACTTGTGTGATAACTTGAATTCAATGTGATGAATGTGGATTATGGTTAACATGGTTTGTTGTTGTTAATTGTTGAGACTAATTTGATGATTTAGGGCAAAATGAAGGGATGCCATTAACTTAGTATAATATTGTGGCAACCCTAAAAGAACCCGATCAACTCTTTTATGGTTACCCGATATTATAGCAAATTCATGACATCGTGGATTGCGCACGTGTGGCTTAAAGTATAATAAGGAACCGATATGCTTAATGGAAGTTGATTAGGTGGAAGGTTAGCCGTTGGTACACCTTGTATACATACCCGGTCAATAACTAGAGAGCATATCGAATTCGGATTATACCTGGAATCATTCGTGTTAGTTGTTTGATTGCATGATGTAATGAGCATGATTACTTGAATAATGATGATTTATTGTAATAAATTCAACTTGATGTTATGATATGTAAAAATCCTTTATGATTCTAACACTTTTGCCTTAGCATAATGTTATGAAATGAGTATGTGTATCGGTATGAGGGCATTGACTACTTGTGTGACTAACATGTGAGCATTTGAGACTAACTCTCGAGTCATCGTGTCACTTGTTTTATAGAATATGGTGAGACCCAGGAGAACGGAACGAACTATAGGGCTGAAGAGGAAGAACCTCAACCGGAAGCCCAACCGGAAGTACAAGGAGGTAGGGGCCGTGGTAGAGGTCGTGGTAGGGGCCAAGGAAGGGGTCATGGTGAAGTTCCTAAGCCAAATATGGCTGAGGTGATCGCTCAAACGATCGCCAATATCATGCCAACCATTGTTGCTCAAGTCACGGCAAATCTTGGGCAAAATAATGTGGCTCAAAACAACGAAGCTCCAGAAAATGAAAATAACGAAAATGTTCAACCTCATGCCGAAGAAAATGAAGAAGAGGGACCAGTGGGAGTTGGTAACGGTATGCCCATGTATAATCGACATGGAGGATACCGTCAAGGGTGTATATTTAAAGACTTTAAAAGTTGTGGGGCACCGGAGTTCGATGGGAAAGGGGGTCCCACGGAATGTATAAGGTGGTTTGAGGCGATAGAGGCGGTGATTGAAAGGAGTCATTGCACCTATGATGACCGGATTTCCTATGCATCCGGCATGTTTAGACATGACGCCTTGAGTTGGTGGAACCAAGAAATAACGTTGGGGCGGACTCATAATTTGGAATGGATTGACTTCAAGAACAAAGTGAAAGCAAAGTTTTGTCCTCCGTATGAACTACAAAACTTAACCATTGAGTTTGCAAATCTCAACATGGAGGGAGCCGATTACAAGGGCTATGTTAGACGATTTCAAGAGTTGTCTACCCTCATTCCTCACTTGGTGGGTACCGAGCCTCAGGCCATCCAGAAGTTCGTATTGGACTTGAATCCTCAAGTCCGATCTTATGTAAACTCCAACATGCCTACTTCTTTGGCTAATGCGTTAACCAAGCCGGGAGTGTGACTGAAGATTTATTGAGAAGTGGTGTTTTGAGCAAATCCTCATCAAACAAGAGGAAAGAAGTGGGAGACGAGTGGGGTAAAGAAAATGGGAAGGTTTGACCCCAGAAATGCTCATAGGGGTAGGGTGATGGCGGCGGTGGAACCGGCCAGGAAAGCTTATCCTGGACTCCATCCTTTCTGTGGGAGATGCAACCAACATCACCCCGCCAATGCCCAATGCAGAGCATGCTTTAATTGTCACCAAGTGGGGCACCTCTCCAGAGATTGTAGGGCTTCAAGAGCGGGCCCAATGAATGTGGCTCCCGTTCGGGCCGTTCCTCCTCAAGGCAACCAACGAAGAGGAGAATGTTTTGAATGTGGTAGTCGTGACCACTACCGTAATAATTGTCCTCGATGGGTGGGACAACAAGTTTAAGTAGCCGTCCACCCCAATCAACTCCAAATGGTCGGGCTAACCAAAACCGGGGACAACAAGGCCATCAAGTGCAACCACGCGGCCGAGCTTTTGCGGCCAATGTAAATGAAGCCCGCAACGACCCCAACGTAGTAGCAGGTACCTTTCTCCTTAATGGTCACTATGCCACCGTCCTATTTGATTCCGGGGCCGATTATAGCCTCGTGTCTTCTAATTTTGTTCCTTTGATTGGTGTGAATCCTTGTGCTTTAAATTATGTGCTTGACATTGAAATGGTAAACGGGTCACTAACAAAAATTAGTCAAATACTTCGCGATTGTGTCTTGACCTTGGAAGATGTCGATTTCTTCATAGACCTCATGCCTTTGGATATTAGGAGCTTTGATGTTATTGTGGGTATGGATTGGTTGATGGCGTAAATGCAACCATTGATTGTGGCGAGAGAGTTGTTAAGATACCTTTGACTAACGGTAGAATTCTTAGGTTCAAGGTGAAATCTCCGATTCCTCTAATTCTAAGGTCTTTAGTGCTACCGTCACAAGGGTAGAATTGAAGACCGTTTCTATTGTTTGTGAATTTCCCGATGTTTTTCCGGATGACTTGCCGGGATTACCTCCAACTCGTGAACTAGACTTTCGTATTAATCTTATCCCCGAAGCCGCGCCCGTAGCAAAGCTCCA
>CM067170.1:40908755-40945591 GCA_034093135.1 Erigeron breviscapus | reverse complement strand
AAATGTAGTTCTAGATTAAGTCGTTACTATCGTATATTATAGTAATGAAATTGTAACACCCAAACTTTAAATATTCCGGATTTCAAAAAAATTCAAGAGAAAGACCACACAAGGCGGAAAAGGTCTTATTAAATGTAAACATTGCCAACCGACAAGTCAAGTTGAGTAATAAATGTTTCAAAAAGGTGTTACCAGCTAATCTCATACATCAATCAAAGAAACCCGAAATAGAAATCCATGGACCAACACAAGCCCGAAATAAAGACAGTAACTAAATGTCTAAGCATAACTAGTAGCTAAGGCCTCCGTAAGACTATAAGCACTAGTCTACCCGCAGCTCCTCACACGATCCTCTATCCATGCTACTCTGCGAGACACAATCGACAAAATAGAAACAAGTGTCAGCTTATAAAGCTGAGTAAGATAAAGGCTATTATAATTATATTCCCAAAAACAGTTAATTGAAACAGGTTATATGTTATATATATTTCATCATGGGTCGCCCTACTCATGTAACCCGCCCACACAATCCTATGAATGTGCCTATCTGTTTCATCACATTTGGGTTGCTACACACAAAGGAATCCTATCTCAGTCGCACCACAATATAGCATAGTGTCAATTATACGGTACACTACGGAATAGCAAAGTTTCACTTACGCAATATACTATGGGATAACATAGTGCCAATTACACGATACACTATGAGATAAGATAGTATCAATCACACGACACACTATCCATTATCAAGAAATCACCATTTCTATAGGCTAGCAACAACACAAGCTACCTATACACATTTCAGGTCCTATCACGTGCACAAGTGATCGTAGAGATCCTATGGTTACTAGTGATACTACAAGCAACCAAATCAATCACTAAAGCTCAATGACATACAATTACACGATCAATGTCAATGTATATATAGCATAATAACACAATTTATGGTATAGCACAAGTACACTATGCATATCAAGCAAATACAATCACCTCCCGTCATAGTTCAATACCCACGATTGAACATAAGGTGAGTCAAAGCAATAAGATGGGAAACTATCAAACCCACACGACACATTCATATCAAACACAATCTCGTATACTTTCAAAAATTAATTCCCTTTACTACCCTCCCACATTAGCCAAGCATCAATTGGACATAAGGGTAACTATATACATGCAATCACTATCAACTACAAACAGGATGATATATGGTAAGGGACAACAACTCAAATACCTTCCATTTAGACTTTACTTCATAAGTTTCCCTTTCAATTAAACCCACCTGAACCCTCCCAACATAGCGCATAAATATAAGGACACAAGGGTTCAATTATCCGATTCACATTTAATAGAAAAACACATTTTGATTATGTCTCACAGGGGAAATCCGATATCTTACCTCGAAGGCAGCTTAAGAACACACAAACAATGATAATAAGCTTGCTAGATGTTCCCACAGCCTATGAATAAAACGTACAAGCTTATGTTAGACAAACAATCAAGCAATCAGCATAGCGACTAGTTCAGTGACTGATCAAAAGAGTCGCTAATGAATGTGAGCTGATGGTTCAGCTTAGCGACCAGGTCAGGGACTGATCAGTAACGGAATAGACTCAGCAGAGACTAGTCACTGACTAGGTCAGTGACCAGGCCAGCGACCAAAACTCAGCAACCCAAAGACACGGTTCATAAAACTAGGCTCTCTTTGAGAGGCTTTTTAGTGTGGATCTTAAGTGATTCAAGCCATGAACTTTTTGCACCATCTAACACTATATCTTAAGAGTATTCTTGAATTTTTCCAGAATTTTTCAATAAGTTTAACTTGCTCAAAAGGTCTATCATACCCAGCCCTATCAGCATTCGTCCAAAATCTGACCCTTTCTGGAAATCGACATTTTCGAACCATTTGTAGGCAAAATCAAGAAAAACATTGTTCTAGACGGATTTAACCAACACATAGACCTTTTCAAAAACATAAGATTCATCATCTATCTCGTTCATATGTATTTACTATGATTCTTACAACATGACTGAAATCCCTGACATTCGAAACCCTTGGTTTTTTAACAACAAGTCGACCCTCAAACCAAAACCTAGAACCACATATACTTGCAGATCTTGTTTACACATAAAAATGACCATTTTGATGATACAAAACCAACCCTTACTCAATCATAGCATTTAGATTACAAACGGTTTACCAATTGACCCAAAACGAGAGTTTTCGATTATCAAATCGTTTAATCAAACCCTAACCTTAATTGTAGAGACTCCTATCATTATAGGACCTGTAATTGACACAATAATAGTATAGAATCATTACCTTAGGTCTGTACTTACTTAAGGGACGATCCATCAAGTGAAAAGACAACGATTTCCTACCAAAAAGCACCCAAAATCGAATGGAGAAGCAAAGGAGATTTATGGCTGCTCTAATTTCGTGATTAGAGGCTAAGGAATGATTAGAAACTGACCTAATCTCATTTTATCCAGCCACAAGGTTAACCAAATCGACACTCTAGTCCCCGGAGTTTCTAATATCACACTTTAAGGCTCTAATTATGCAATTAAGCACCACTAGCTAACTTACGACATATTAATTATGACATATTCACATAATATAGCATTACACATGTAACACATATTACTTATCACATATTAATTACTACATATTAGTTGTACACATACGAAGTGATCACGAAGCATCTTACCGACACAAGTCAACGAAGACGAAAATAAGATTTGGGATGTTACAATTCTCTCCTCCTTAAAGGATTCTGTCCTCAGAATCTTCTCACGACATACCATCGGTAACATCTATCCCTCTCATCGTTCCTCTTTGTCACAAGCATAAGGTCAAGTGGAACCCAATATCTCACCACTTTATCACCAACAACGTTGTCGACCTCAACCTCATTACATCTTTTGCCTATGTTTACCCGCATAGTCACATAGTTCACCCAACTTATTCGTCACATCAACAACTATCTAATCATCAACATAATATCGTCATCGCACTATCACGTTGTTTCTACACATAAGGTTAAGTAACATATGCTACTCAATTGACACATAGAGTATTATAGTTTACACTACTTAATAGTTAGGATCCACCTTCATCCTAATTAGTGTCTATCACTCATTTCACTTTACATAAATCATCTGCCTCACACATAGGCTACTCATTAAGGAAAGATAGAAAATCCAAGAGTAAAGAGTTTCATCCGTCTAGTGGTTAGTCACGCCACTCGTAATACTCACATTCACATACCTATCCATAAGGAGGATCACCACGAATACCCCCAAGTGGTCACCATATCACACTAACTCCATTAAGTATGAGCTAAGCTTATCACTTTCATCATAGACTATACTCGAGTTAGTCATAGTTCATCACAATTTGTCACACATTGACACACATCATTGCCACACATCATTCGCATTTCACATTTACACAGAATTCACATTTTTTTGCAACATTATTACATATCAAGCATCTTATAATCCTAGAATGCTCGTAGACACGTCAGATGACATACTATTACATGATGCACTATAGAAATATAGTGTCAATTACACGATGCACTATTGGAAAATATAGTGCCAATTACATGATGCACTATTGGATAATATAGTGCCAATTACACGATGCACTATTGGAAAATATAGTGTCAATTACACGATGCACTATTGGAAAATATAGTGCCAATTACATGATGCACTATTGGATAATATAGTGCCAATTACACGATGCACTATGGAATGATATAGTGCCAATTACACGATGCACTATTGGATAATATAGTGCCAATTACACGATGCACTATTGGATAATATAGTGCCAATTACACGATGCACTATTGGATAATATAGTGTCAATTACACGATGCACTATGGAATGATATAGTGCCTGTTAGGACCAGTTCACCTGGAACTGGCCAGTCACCAGTTCACACTTGCCAGTCACCAGTTGCATCTGGAGACTAGTGAAACTGGTGACCAAGATGATTTGTCGAGAATATATTGAAGTCCAGTTGCACCGTACAGTTAACGCAACTGAAGACTTCCTCCAGTTGAGAACTGACCAAGTTGAAGAAGCATTCCAGTTGAAGTCGAAGACAACAAATGGAAGATAGAAAATGGCAATGGCAGCGAAGCCCAGTTGACATTCTAGTCAGTTACAAACTGGAGACCATCAGTGGAAAGCCCTTACAAAGCTTTACACTGATTACGAGGAATTGACTTGTATGCTTTATGTACCTTTACCCGGATAATAAGCCTTGTCTTATTATTTAAGTAATAAAAGGTACATAAAGGTGGTTGTGTAAAGTCACTTTAACATGCGACTTTACACTGCTTTTTAAGGAATTAAATGCTATTCCTTAAATGCTCCAACCACATTTGTACGGCTAAAGTTAACATCCCAATGTTAACTTTGCCTATAAATACAAGTCATTGCACAACCAAGAAGATTAATTATGTCGAACAAGTTCTCTCAAAGAAAACTCTTCGAATACACTTCGATAGAATTCACACTTTGCAAACCTGCAATATTCTTGGTGAACTTGTGCAATCTTCTCTCAATCGCTAAAAGGAACATTTCACAACTTTAAGTGTTTCAATTGTCTTGAGAAATTCCTGAGTGTAGATCAATTGTATTTCATAGGTTGTTAGGATATTTACATTCGTGTATTATCTTGGTTCCGCATCAACCTTGTAATTTGTTTAATATCAATAAATAAATTACACAATGAAAATTACATATTGTCTCATCAAGTTTCTTTACAAGTTATTTGTATTATTGCATTGTTCTTTACTTATTGTCATTTATATAAGTAATCTATCTAGAACTTGGTATATACACACTTCAACTGGTCGTCTCTAGTTCAGTGCATATATTGCAAAGTAACTCCACCATCGACATAGAGGTGTCTTCAGTAGTACCATCTAACGAGTTGGGACTTACAAGTGGTATCAGAGCAGAAGGCTAATAAACTTGCCTAGATCTGCTAAGATGAACACTACTGAAGGTGGAGATGGTTCTGGTTCAGGTGAAACCCCCTTGAATAATAATAACCAACCTTTTCAAAATGTTAATGCTAATGGGAAAACATGGTTCTTGTCTTGAGACAAGGTAAAACCTTGCACACCCATACCCTTGCATCGCTCTATGGAGCCTTCAGATTCACTGAAGATAATAATGCTGCAAGGCTGGTGGCTGAGCAAGATGCCATGAACCATGCCCAGAGTTCCAAGGTTGCTAGTGTACCTGAGCGACCTTGTGCTGCTTTAATGTCTGCTGAGAGTGTCCAGGCACACTCGATGAAGGAGATGTTAAACAGTTTCTTGAACTCTGGACTGACCACTGAAAACAGTGATGGTTGTAATGAAACTGACGATGATGATCTGGTCGCCATGATTGCTAAAACCTTTAACAGGTTTAAGCATAAATCTAAAAGATTTAATGGCCCCAACAATGCTTCCAGCTCCAGCTCTCTGGATAAGACCAATCTTACATGCTATAAGTGTGGCAAGAAGGGTCACTTTATGAAGGAATGCAGATCTAGTCAGTTGAACAACCAAACTGGCCCCCCTGTCCCTACTTACAATCGGCCTGATGATAGCTACAAAGCTAAATACAAGAAGCTTAAGGCCCAGATTGCCCTCCTGTCCATGGCAAAGGAAAAGGATCAGTGCTTAATGGCACAAACTGAGGGAAAATGGGAGTACTCTGATGACTCATCTGATGATGAAGAAGAGGAAAGGGACATGTGTTTCATGGCCTTGGAAGATCAACAGCAGCAACACGTGGCAAAAGAAGATGTCATCACTGGAAGATGGGTGGACATCATTCTAAAGAAGGTATGTGATTATGATCACCTGGCTGAATCATTAAGTGGTGATTTAGCTTTTGTTGAAACAGTAAGAGCTGATAGTGAAAGATATCTTGACACTATCTTAATTGAACTGAACATCGTTAAGCCACAACTTAATGATTTACAAAGTGTCCAGTTGGCTCTCAAGGAGTCAGTTTTAAAGATTGAGGCTTTAGAACTTGATAATCAAAAACTGTTTTCTGATCTTGAAAAAGAACAAAAGATTATCAAGTCATGGGTAAAAGCACCTGGCAAAAACTATGATGCATTTTCAAGAACTATCGATGCCCAGAAAAGTGCATGGAAATCTGGAGATCTGGAGATGGCAGCTCTCATACCAGATATTCATGCATTGCCTCCAGCTCTCCAGGTTGAAACACCTTATGATCAACCTGAAGCTGTTGAAACTGAAACCATTGAGACCTCCCCCATTGAGGTTAAAACTGGAGCCAAACAGGCTAAAGCTCCAGTCAAAAAGGCCACTGGTAACAAGCCTTTACCTCATAAGTCTAAGGTGCCCAAGACCCGACAGACTAAAGCACCAGTTGAACCTAAGTCCAAGGTTCAACTGCCTGATCAAAATAATATTTTGGTTAATCTGGAAAGTCAACTCCAACTTTTGTCTCGGCAGGTTCAGAGTTGCACTGCCCGGATTAACAATCTGGAAGGAGGTTTATTACCTCCAGTTTTCAAACAAAATATTAATCCACTCCCCTCAAAACCTAAACTAAAGAATGTTCCATCTGGAACAAAATCTGGTAAAAATAAGGGGAGTAAGTATCAAATACCAATTGTTTTTACTCCTGCACCTGGAGCTGGTGAAAAAGCTCCAGATGTAGCCTCCAGTTCAACACCACAACAATCAACTGTGGCTTCTGTAGAGAAGTCCAGTGGACCCATCAAGAAAAGATGGGTTCACAAAAAGAACTAATGATTTTTGTGTGTGTGTAGGGCGATCAAAAGAAGAATATCTGGTATCTGGACAGCGCTGCTGGCCGGACTATGACCGGATGTAAGCCCCTACTGGAAGAGTTCACTGTCCAAGATGGACTGACAGTGACGTTTGGTAACGATCAATCTGGAAAGACTGAAGGATATGGTGTGCTCAATAATGGACAAGTCGAATTCAAAAGAGTTGCATTTGTGAATGGTTTGAAATACAACCTGATCAGTATCAGCCAACTTTGTGATGATGGCTTCAGAGTTTTGTTCGATATTGCACAAGGCACCATATTTAACAAGGATTGGAAAGTGGTGATGATTGCACCAAGAAAAGGAAATGTGTACATCATGGATATGGAACCTGCTCCAAAAGAGCAATGTTTCTATACCAAGGCTGATGAGGACACCAACTGGCTATGGCATAAGAGGTTATCCCATCTTAATTTCAAGAACATTAACAAGTTGTCTCGCAAGCAACTGGTTGATGGGATACCTCAGATTTCTTTCAATAAAGAAAAACCATGTCCAGGTTGTGAGATGGGCAAGCAGAAAAGAGCTAGTTTCAAAACTAGGCAAATTTTAGCATCACTGAACCTCTTCACATGCTACATATGGATCTTTTTGGTCCAGTGAATGTTCAAACTAGAGCTGGAAAGAAGTACACTCTGGTTGTGGTTGATGAATTCACCAGATACTGCTGGGTGGTATTCATCAGATCCAAAAGTGATGCACCTGCTGAAATCATCTCTCTCATCAAAAGAATTGAGCTCAAGTATACTCGAAAAGTTGTCAGTTGCGAAGTGATAATGGTACTGAATTCCAAAATAAAGTACTTAAAACATTTTGCAATGACACTGGCATCTCTCAAAACTTCTCATCAGTTCACTCTCCAGAGCAAAATGGAGTTGTGGAAAGGAAGAATCATACACTGATAGAAGCGGCCAGAAGTATGCTATCTGAATCTGGTCTTCCCACCAGTTTTTGGGCTGAGGCAGTTGCAACTGCTTGCCACACCCAAAACCGGTCAGTCTACATCAAGAGACATAAGAAGACTGCCTATGAAGTACTTAGGAATCGAAAACCAAATATTGGATATTTCCATGTATTTGGTTGTCCAGTTTATATACTGAACGATTCTAGTCAGCTTGGAAAGTTTGATGCAAAAGCTGATGAAGGAGTATTTTTAGGCTATTCAGATATTCGAAAGGCCTTTAGAGTTTATAACTATAGACTCCAAAAGGTTCATGAGACAATTCATGTCACATTCGACGAATCAACTGAAGCAATCAACAAGAGACCAAGCCTTGATATCTCTCCAGTCATTCCAATCAATTTTGGTGAAACTGACCAAGTTCATCGGTCAGTTGTTTCACCAGATGATGCTTCCAGTTACAACAAACTGGAACCAGTTAAGAAGAAGAAAACCTCCAGTGACACTTCATTCTATCCCTCCATCAATTTCAACTTACCACAAGAATTGGTGATTGGATCAGATGTACGTGCCACTCCAATATCAGCACCAGTTCAAACACCTACTTCTCCAGTTCTTCATGAAATGCCTTCTAATGAGGAATTTCATGATGTTAATCGAGACCTCATTGACTCTGATGAGGATGTAGAAGTTGTTTGGACTGATCCTTCTCCAGAAGCTGTTGCAACTGAAGAAGATCCCCAGGTGACTTGCACTGATATTGTAGTTCACCAGCCTAGTCAATACACTAGATGGACTCGAGCCCATCCAATTGAACAAATTGTGGGTAATCCAACTAGTGGGGTTCAGACTAGAAGAGCCACCAGTGAGCAATGCTTAAACGTCACCTTCTTATCTTTAATTAAACCAAAGAAGATTGACGAGGCTATGGCAGACCCAAGCTGGGTGGAAGCTATGCAAAAAGAGCTCGTCCAGTTTGAAAGGAACAATGTTTGGGAGCTTGTTCCTTGTCCACCAGGGTTAAAGAAAGAACCCATTGGTACCAGATGGGTCTATCGAAACAAAATGGATGAAGATGGTCATGTTGTAAGAAACAAGGCCAGACTAGTTGCCCAGGGTTATTGTCAAGCAGAGGGCGTTGACTTTGATGAGACTTTTGCTCCAGTTGCAAGACTTGAAGCTATACGAATATTTCTGGCTTATGCAGCCCATCTGCAGTTCAAGGTCTTCCAGATGGATGTCAAAAGTGCGTTCCTGAATGGAACATTGGAAGAAGAAGTTTATGTTAAGCAGACTCCAGGTTTCATCGATGAGAAGCATCCTCATTGGGTTTACAGACTAAACAAAGCATTGTATGGTCTAAGACAAGCCCCAAGAGCCTGGTATGATACTTTAACTAAACATCTTCTTAAAAATGGCTTTCAAAGAGGTGCAATAGATAATACCTTGTTTATCATGAAAGAAAGAGGTAATATCTTATTGGTACAAATTTATGTTGATGACATTATTTTGGTTCAACTGATGATGCAATGTGTAAAAAGTTTTCTAAAATCATGTCATCTGAGTATGAGATGAGTTTAATGGGTGAATTAACATTTTTCTTAGGTCTTCAGATTAAACAAACTGAAAATGGAATTTTCATAAACCAAGGAAAATATGTCAGAGATTTGTTAAGAAAATACAAATATGATTCAATCCCATCAAAAAACACACCTATTGCAGCACCATTGAATTTGGACTCTGACCCAACTGGCAAACCAGTTAACATAACTGACTATAGAGGTATGGTTGGTTCACTGATGTACTTAACTGCCAGTCGACCAGATATTGTTTGCAACATGTTTATGTGCCAGGTTTCAGGCTAACCCTAAAGAATCACATTTGCACGCTGTAAAGCGTATCTTTAGATACCTAAAAGGGTGTCCTAATCTTGGTCTTTGGTACCCCAAAGGCTCAGGATTAGATCTAATGGGTTATTCAGATTCTGATCATGCAGGTTGTAAGATAGATAGAAAATCAACAACTGGTGGTTGTCATTTCCCTGGAGGAAAACTGGTAAGTTGGACCAGCAAGAAGCAGACTTCAGTCTCTATGTCCACTGCTGAGGCAGAGTACATTTCTGCGGCCAGTTGTTGTGCCCAGATTCTCTGGATCAAGAACCAGTTACTAGATTATGGTCAAAAGTTTACTAAGACTCCAATCTTTTGTGACAACACCAGTGCAATTGCTATATCTCACAACCCAGTGATGCACTCCAAAACAAAGCATATTGACATCAGTATCATTTCATTCGAGATCATGTTATGAAAGGAGATATTGAAATTCATTTCATCCCCACTGACAAACAGTTAGCTGATGTTTTTACAAAACCTCTCGATGAGAAAACCTTTAAACATCTCATCAGCGAACTGGGAATGTTAAATCCTTAACTGGAGCTTTCTTTGTTATTGAACGCGTCAGTGACACTGATGAAGTTCTCCAGTTGAGGAGGTCCAGATAATCTTTGCTCGCCAGGCTATCAAACACCTTTGTGATACTATCTTGGCACTAATTGATTTCTGGATCATCATTTTAGGGGGAAAGACTCAAAATAATTTTCTGACTAAAATTCGTTTTTTTGTTTGAAAATGCAACTGGAGAACCCTTCAGTTGGAAACTGGTACTGGACTGATCCTCCAGTTACCAGGTTCAGTCTTTGTCTTATTTTTGTTAACGTTATAAATACTTGGTCAATATGTGTGACACGTGATGATACTTGAGTGTTTTAAACCACTTGATATCGTGATCTGACATGTTTACAACCATTTTAGTACTTGACAACTGTTTGTATTGGGAAAATAAAAAGTGAGTGGGCGCGTGGGTAATATAAGCCGTCGTAGCATTTAATGCTGACATGGTAGCATTTAAGGCTTACATGGCAAATTATTATTTTATTTCAAAATTCAAACCAACTTTTGTGAAAATATCTTCAAAAAGGGATTGTTTTTGTTAAAATATAATTTTGGTGTTTCTTTGGGATCTTAAAACCCCTTATAAATACCCTTATTTACTTCGAACTCATTTACTTCTTTCATTTACTTCCTTCTACATTCTTTCATTTACTTCCAATCATCATCAAAATTGCTTCATTTTCTCTTTGCTTCATAAATCAAAAACCCTAAATCCCAAATTTCATTTTCATTCTTCAATGGCTCCTAGATCATCTCGTTCAAGAGATGTAAATCTCTTGACTGTTCATATAATCCCTCACCAGATGTCAAAGCGGCACCTGGTGCCCCTAGCAATGCTTCGGTCATCAAACTTAATCCTAATAATCCGATGGCAAGCTTGCAAGGTTCTCAAGGGTCCAATACCCTTATTGGTAGAATTCGAAAGTTTTTGAAGGATTCTCCAATAGGACCCTCATTCTCTCGAAACCCACGCAAGTTGTTTCACAACTACTTGTGTGAGTTTTGGTACACTGTTGTTCTTTCTTCCGATTGTTCCTCCATCAGTTTCACATTAAAGGATGGAACAATCCAGTGTACCTTGACCGCTGAAGTGTTAAGGGATGCCTTACACCTTAACTACTGGAGAGAGGATGAATCTCCAGTTGTCTTGCCCCCGAATATCAATTTTCGTCAAGTACTCCTTGAGATGGGTCATAAGGAGTGTTTGGATAATGGGGTGCTGAAAACTAAGGGTGCTATGACCATGAAGGGTCTTACACCTTCATGGAGGTATTTCTTCATACACCTGGTGGAGAGCATGGGTGGGAGTTCTGGTGGACTTGACCAGATTAACTCCTCACAAGCAGAGATGGCTTACTGTTTGTGGAACGGATTGAGAGTAGATTTTGCAGACATTTTGTATAGAAGCCTAGTACAAAAGCTGAAGGGCTCCAGGGGTGTGTGTATCCCCTTTTCAAGATTTCTCTCTCTCTGTTTTCAACAAATTCTGGGCAATGAAGAGTATAAAAATACAGATTCACCGTATACAAGGCCAGATTTGTTGAGGAATCTAGACTCTCTGGTGTCTGAAGCTGGAGAGGTCAAAATTCCAGAGCGAATGCTACTGGCATTTGCTAAAACTGATGCACCTTTGGAAAGTGAATCAGAAAGACAATTGGGCGGGCCTCAAAATAATAAGGGACCCTCCAGTTCGTCTCAAGTTGTGGTTGATGATAGAACAACCATAACTGAAGCAACTCCTATCACGTCTATCCCTGGTGAAGATACTTCGGTATCTGATCCTCCAACAGATGCACCCATCCAGGTAACTGGGGAAGGTCATCTGGAGCCTGACCAGGAAACTGGTCAGCCCTCTGTCACATTCATGGATCTGGACATGGGTGTTAATGACGAGGAAATCCTGATTGAATCTTCGGATTCTGAAGGAACTGAAACAGACATGGAGATTCTTGATGCTTCTGTACAAGCTCAAGACCCTTCATCTCCAGTCTGCCCTCCAGACGCATCAATTTCAATTTCACCACCTAAACAAAATGTGCCTATAGATATATCTTTACCAATATATTCCGCTCCTTTACCAACTGGGCAATTCTCACTTGCTCGAGAAATGCCCCCACCACCGTCGCTGTTGTTCACACCTGAGCATTCTCAGCATGAACAACACATTGATTTTCCTATCCTTCTTTCATCCACCACTCCAAGCATATCTTCAACTGCTGGTTTGACAACTGGGGAGACTTCCTTAAATATGCCTCCTCCAGTTGCTCCAGTAGTAACTGCTCGTGGTCCAGTGACACCTTCTCCTTTGTCACTGGACAGTCAAGTTGTCTTCATTCAATCCGATCTCCAAAATCTTCTAACCAGGGTGGAGGAGATTCAGAAGACACTTGATAAAAACACCAAGTCTTTCTCCAGATACCACAAGGATTCTTTGACAAACATCAAGGTGGTCGATCTGGGGATAAACAAGTTTTCTTCAAATGAAGACTTGGTGTTCAATAAATTGAATGAGTTGGTCACTGGCTGCAACAATCTGGCTGGTACTCTAAAGGAAGCCTTTGACCTAACTCACTCCAAGGTATCCAGTTCAATCTCCAACCTGCTCGGAAATACTGTTAGAACTTCAGAGGTTGACTTGAAAGAGATTGAAAGGCAGGTAAAAGAACTTATTGAAAGACCTGGCCTAGATGTAACTGGCCTTGGAGAGCAGTTGATGACTTCGGTTGGTCAGAAAATAGAGGATACGCTGGGTGCTAGAGAAGAGCATTTGATTAAAAGGGTGATGTCTGAGATCACCAAGCTGGCCACTCCTCAGGTTGATCTGGCCCCACTTACCAGTGAGATCAACCAGTTGAGAGGCAGCATAGAAAGTTTGACACCCAGGTATCTCTACATGCTCAATCTATAGAGAAACTGACAACTGAAGTGGAAAATCTGAAGAAGATGGATGATGAGGTTAAAGATAAGGTTGTCTCTGGATTGGATGAAGACTCCAAGATCCTCAATGAATTGAAAACTGGTCAAGAACAAGTAACTGCAAATGTTTTGACTCAGTCTAAAGAGACGAACCATTTATGGAGGTCCTTCAGGATGATGTGTGGAATTTTTAAGGAGTGCAAGGACTTGCAAACATGGCAGCCTCTTGACCGGTTGCCATCACACCCCTCTGAATGGGAAGCAATTAGGGCAGGTCTAGATGCTGCCAAGGGGGAAAGAAGTTCAGTCCTTGCACCAGTTGCACCTGGAAGGACTCCATCTGGAAGAGAAATGATTGTGGCTACCAGTACTGAAGCTGGTGAGCAAAGGGTTGGTGGATCTGGTGATGGTGAAAGGGGGAATGTTGTGTTAGATAAGGGCAAAGGTTTAGCTGTTGATGCATCTGCCCAGCCGGCCACTGATGTAATGCTTGAAACTGGTAATGCTGATGTACTTCCTCCAGTTTCAGATAGTGATAGCAGAAGACTGGCTAGACTTGGAAATGACATCAAAGAAAGAAAGAAAATGAAACAACAAAACCAAGTCGAAGCCAGGGCACATCTTACTCAGCTCAAGTTGCTTGAAATGAGTGATGCCAATCTTTTGGGCATCACTAAGGAGGAGTACCTTAGGATTAAGAATGATCCTAGGATAGTTGACCAGTTAAATGAAATGCTTGAAGTAGAACTGGACAGAAATAGAGGATACGCTGGGTGCTAGAGAAGAGCATTTGATTAAAAGGGTGATGTCTGAGATCACCAAGCTGGCCACTCCTCAGGTTGATCTGGCCCCACTTACCAGTGAGATCAACCAGTTGAGAGGCAGCATAGAAAGTTTGACACCCAGGTATCTCTACATGCTCAATCTATAGAGAAACTGACAACTGAAGTGGAAAATCTGAAGAAGATGGATGATGAGGTTAAAGATAAGGTTGTCTCTGGATTGGATGAAGACTCCAAGATCCTCAATGAATTGAAAACTGGTCAAGAACAAGTAACTGCAAATGTTTTGACTCAGTCTAAAGAGACGAACCATTTATGGAGGTCCTTCAGGATGATGTGTGGAATTTTTAAGGAGTGCAAGGACTTGCAAACATGGCAGCCTCTTGACCGGTTGCCATCACACCCCTCTGAATGGGAAGCAATTAGGGCAGGTCTAGATGCTGCCAAGGGGGAAAGAAGTTCAGTCCTTGCACCAGTTGCACCTGGAAGGACTCCATCTGGAAGAGAAATGATTGTGGCTACCAGTACTGAAGCTGGTGAGCAAAGGGTTGGTGGATCTGGTGATGGTGAAAGGGGGAATGTTGTGTTAGATAAGGGCAAAGGTTTAGCTGTTGATGCATCTGCCCAGCCGGCCACTGATGTAATGCTTGAAACTGGTAATGCTGATGTACTTCCTCCAGTTTCAGATAGTGATAGCAGAAGACTGGCTAGACTTGGAAATGACATCAAAGAAAGAAAGAAAATGAAACAACAAAACCAAGTCGAAGCCAGGGCACATCTTACTCAGCTCAAGTTGCTTGAAATGAGTGATGCCAATCTTTTGGGCATCACTAAGGAGGAGTACCTTAGGATTAAGAATGATCCTAGGATAGTTGACCAGTTAAAAGAAATGCTTGAAGTAGAACTGGACAGACACTATCCTGAGGATGAAGCTGAATTCGATGCCAGAATTTTAAACATTTCTGTGGAGAAGGCTAATGTTAAGAAGGTTGTGAAGGAAGTTATGAATCCACCAAGAAGAAGGATTCCACAACCAAGAAGACCACTGACAAGAGATGCTAGAGATGCTGACCTTAGCACATTCGTTGAACCAACTGGCGAGATCTCAAATGAAGACATCAAGTCCGCTGTACTGGCTGCTGGTGCTGGGAGTATTAAAATCTCAAATGAATCTGAAGCAAGAAACTACTACTCCCAGATCATGTCAACCAGAAGACATAGTGGTCGTATAAATGGTGTTAATGTCACAATCAAGCCAGGCACCAAAGTCTTTCAAGTTCAAGTTAGTTATACTGGAGGACCACTCTGGACAACTGACAATCCTGGTGTAATGCAATATGGGTTCAGTGAATGGGTCGAGATGGTGAATGTGCTGGATGCTAAGGCACAAAAGAATAGGTTTGAGAAGGCATGGGCAAACTTCTTAAGGGGCAAGATTCAACACAAGGAAAATCTGGAACTAAAGCTGAATATTGACCCTGAAGACACTCAACCTATTTCTTTGGTGACCAAGAGAAGAAGAACTGGCGAAGGGCCATCTGTTTAAGTTCTTTCTTCAGTTATCTACTTGTAATTTGTATTTACATTCTGTAACTTGTATAAATTTCATTTCCTTGTATAAATGAAGTTACCAGTTTGTAACCACAAGGTAGATAATAGATTAAAATCTAACAAACATAAAAGAAAAATCCTAAGGCATTTATTGATCTATAAAAATGCCTTAGAAACTTAGATAGATTTAAATCAAATTAAGTCTCTATAGTTCACACTTGTATAGATACATGAACTAGAAAAAGACTTTATATTTCTAGACAAATAGGGGGAATTTGTTAGGACCAGTTCACCTGGAACTGGCCAGTCACCAGTTCACACTTGCCAGTCACCAGTTGCATCTGGAGACTAGTGAAACTGGTGACCAAGATGATTTGTCGAGAAATATATTGAAGTCCAGTTGCACCGTACAGTTAACGCAACTGAAGACTTCCTCCAGTTGAGAACTGACCAAGTTGAAGAAGCATTCCAGTTGAAGTCGAAGACAACAAATGGAAGATAGAGAATGGCAATGGCAGCGAAGCCCAGTTGACATTCTAGTCAGTTACAAACTGGAGACCTTCAGTGGAAAGCCCTTACAAAGCTTTACACTGATTACGAGGAATTGACTTGTATGCTTTATGTACCTTTACCCGGATAATAAGCCTTGTCTTATTATTTAAGTAATAAAAGGTACATAAAGGTGGTTGTGTAAAGTCACTTTAACATGCGACTTTACACTGCTTTTTAAGGAATTAAATGCTATTCCTTAAATGCTCCAACCATATTTGTACGGCTAAAGTTAACATCCCAATGTTAACTTTGCCTATAAATACAAGTCATTGCACAACAAGAATATCAAGTGAATTCACACAGTGAAAAACATACAAACACTTCACTTTGCATACCTGCAATATTCTTGGTGAACTTGTGCAATATTCTCTCAATCGCTAAAAGGAACATTTCACAACTTTAAGTGTTTCGATTGTTTTGAGAAATTCCGAGTGTAGATCAATTGTATTTCATAGGTTGTTAGGATATTTACATTCGTGTATTATCTTGGTTCGCATCAACCTTGTAATTTGTTTAATATCAATAAATAAATTACACATTGAAAATTACATATTGTCTCATCAAGTTCTTTACAAGTTATTTGTATTATTGCATAGTTCTTTACTTATTGTCATTTATATAAGTAATCTATCTAGAACTTGGTATATACACACTGCAACTGGTCGTCTCCAGTTCAGTGCATATATTGCAAAGTAACTCCACCATCGACATAGAGGTGTCTTCAGTAGTACCATCTAACGAGTTGGGACTTACTGTTTGTGTTGATTGCCCTTCAACAGAGGTGTGTTGTTGCACCAAAGTATCCTTAGGGAGAATTATTGAGGCCTGTACCCCTCCTTGTGATCTAGAAGGGGCATTGGTAGCCTGTGCAGACTCAGAGTGTAAGAAGGAAGGAGTCTGATCAGCTTGGGGAGGAGAAGCAGTGTCACAAGTGCGTTCGATACTTCTCTCCTTTGGCTGACCATCCTCAGAATTGATGTGCATAGACTCTGACTCTTGTTGGATCTGGGCTGGATCCACTATTGTCCCTTTAATGATATCATCAACCTTTTGGGAGGTTGATGATGGCGATTTTGGTACAGACTCAGTATGACCTTGGGAGGAGGTCTTTGTTTCAATACCTTCACCCTTTTTGGAGGGTTGGGTAGCAGTAGTTGTTCCCTTTAACTCGTCTACACTCTTTTAGGAGAGTGCAGATGGGCGTGGTGATTTCGGCTTATCAGCTTGGGTGGCAGAGTCAGCTTTGGAACGTTCCTTAGCTGCCACTGCACCTTGGGGGATCTCTAAATTTGATGTTGCAATATCAACCCCAGAAGCTGATTCAGATTTCCTTTGTGTTCTTTTCTTTTTAGCACTGTGAGGTACTAAGTCCTCAACAATGGGTCTTTTAGATGCGGATTTTGAACGAAGGGATGAGGGTGTGGCTAGGGTGGCTGATGATTTGGCCAACCCTTCACCCTCTTTAGAAGGAGAAGAAGATTGAATAGATTGAGAAGAGTTTGAGGGTTGAGAAGCATGTGTACCTTGGTCCCCCTGATTGGCAGATTGAGTGTTAGACTCAGATCGCGTCGAAGTAGGGACAACTTCCTCATTAGCAGCCTCCTCTCTCTCCCTTTGCCTGCAATAATCAAGGTAAATATGCATTGCTTGGGTCAGACCCTGCGCAGTTAACTTGGAACTGTTGAAAATGTTATTATTTATGGCCTTACATTCCACAGTTTGACCAGTTGCCAAACTGAAATCATTATCAAGGATGGCTTCAATAATGAGTGCAAGAATCCTACCATAAGGTATGGTAAGGTTCTTATTATTGACTCGGCCAGCTAAGTCTCTAAAAATTATCTCAGCAAAGTCTATTCTGGTCATAGTGACCATAGCATGAAAAATCTGCAATTCTAAGGCATTAGGTTGATCAAAGCTGCCTGCCTTTACTTGTAAACATTTTGATATTGTGCTCAACAAATAATTCCAAATACCAGTTAAATATTTCATTTTAACCACTGAAGTCAATGGACCAGTATATCCAACTTCTTGCAAAACACTTTTGGCTTCAGTGTGAGACACAATGCTTTCATAAAGATCATCAGGCATGTATGACAGCTCAAAAGCAGACCTAATCCTTTCTAAAGAAATATATACCCTTTTCTTACCATTGAGAATGGTGCCAAAGATTGCAGGATCTCCTTTCTTGTTCTTACCCACATAACAGCTTGCCCAAAATTCATACAAAAGATCCTTAAACACCACATCAGGCTTCTCAATCAGCATCTTGCCGAATGGATGGTACCACAAGAATGCTACAATCTCATCATATCCTTCAGCCCAAGAAGGAGGATGAATATTGGCAGAAACAAGACTGCCAATCTTGATTTTACCAGTATCAAGATCAGCCGGAACTACTACTACATTATTACCCACCACATAGGGTGTAAGTTTATTTACGCTTACAGGAGCTGGGTATAAGACTTCAGATTCAGACGAGGAATCTGATTGAGAATTATTAGCAGGAGAAACAGAAGATGATGATGCCATTTTCATAAACAGATTTTTAGAAGAAGAAATTAGAAGAGATTAATAAAACAGTATTCAGATTTAGAAAAAAAAACAATTGATTTAAAAGAAATGAAGAAGTGATTTGGGATTTAGGGTAAATTGAGATTATATACACTTTATTTATATTTTAACCGTTTGAAAATAGGAGAGAGAAAGATTTTGATTGGTGTATAAACAAGTAGTGGAGGCACTTTTTCAGTAACCACCAGTTTTCACTACACGTGTCAGTCACCAATTTAATAGACAGTGAATAAAGAAGTAAACTAAATAAAATATTGTAAATAATAAAACGCACTGAGATATTTAATAACAAAAATCACCACGAAGTTGGGTCAGACTCAGCTTACCCTCTTTTACTTGGAAATACACCAAGTATGAAAGGGTAGTCTGGGTCAGACACAGCTTACCCTCAAAATTGAGAATAACTTTAAGGGGTCAGATTTGTTATTACTTAGCTCACTGCCTTTTACATATTTAGCATACCTAGCTTACTTATGAGATAATTGAACCTTGATTCATCCAATGGCTTTGTAAACAAGTCAGCAAGCTGATTATCTGTTGGAATGAAGTGGAGTTCAACATCTTCTTTCATCACATGATCCCTAATGAAATGATATCATATATCAATGTGCTTGGTCCTTGAATGAAGTACAAGATTGTTTGAAATTGCTATGGCACTGGTACTGTCACAAAAGATTGGAGTTTTTGATGCAGTGACACCATAGTCTTGAAGCTGATATTGCATCCAAGAATTTGAGAGCAACAACTTCCTGCAGCAACATATTCAGCTTCTACAGTAGATATAGAAACTGAATGCTGCTTTTTGCTGGACCAGCTTACAAGTCTATTGCCAAGCAATTGACAAGCTCCTGAAGTACTTTTTCTGTCAATCTTACAGCCTGCAAAGTCAGAATCTGAATAGCCAATTAGATCAAATCCTGAGTCTTTGGGATACTAAAGACCCAGATTGGGACTACCTTTAAGATATCTAAAGATTCTTTTCACAGCCTTAAGATGAGATTCCTTAGGACTAGCTTGATATCTTGCACAAAGACAGGTAGCAAACATAATATCTGGTCTACTAGCAGTTAAGTAAAGTAATGATCCTATCATACCCCTATAAGATGTGGTATCAACAGATTTGCCATTTTTATCTTCACCCAGCTTATCACCAGTTCCCATAGGAGTTTTCATAGGTGAGCAATCACTAAAACCAAATTTGTTAAGAGATCTTTGACATATTTTCCTTGGTTTATAAAAATTCCATTTTTAGTCTGTTTAACTTTTTGCCATCATGCTCATTTCATACTTTTTAGACATTAATTCAGAAAACTTTTTGCAAAGTCTTTCACTACTAGACCCAAATATGATATCATCTACATAAATTTGTACAAGCAGGATATCACCATTATACTTTCTCACAAACAAAGTCTTGTTCAACATTACCTCTTTTGAACTTATTAGCCAAAAGAAATTTAGACAAAGTATCATACCATGCCCTTGGAGCTTGCTTCAAGCCATAGAGAGCTTTGTCAAGCTTGAACACATGGTCAGGAAACTTTGAATTTTCAAAACCTGGAGGTTGTTCAACATAGACTTCTTCTTCCAATTTTCCATTAAGAAATGTACTCTTCACATCCATTTGATAGACTTTGAAACCTTTGTGAGCAGAATAGGCCAAGAACATTCTGATTGCCTCTAATCTTGCCACTGGTGCAAAAGTCTCATCATAATCAATTCCATCCTCTTGTCTGTAACCAAGAGCTACCAATCTTGCTTTGTTTCTGGTCACAATTCCCCTTTCATCCATTTTGTTTCTGTAGACCCACTTGGTTCCAATCACAGTCTTGTGATGAGGTCTTGGAACAAGTTCCCAAACCTTGTTTCTTTCAAACTATGTGAGTTCATCTTGCATAGCATTTACCCAAGATGGATCTGCCAGAGCTTCATCAATCTTAGTTGGTTCCACCTTACTCACAAAATTAACAAACATGCAAAAATTGCCTGTTGCCTTTCTTCTTGTTTTAACACCAGAAAGAGGATCACCAATGATTTGATTGATTGGATGACTCCTTGTCCATTTGGTAACATGAGTTGAATTATTTGCAACTGGGACAATGGACTGATTCAGATTAGAAGGTCCAGCATGATCAGCTTGAGGAAGAGGCTGATCAGCTTGGACTGGAATGAAGGAATCTGAGTCAGCTGGAGCATCATTAGATGGATTAAAAATAATTTCTTCAGGAGTAATTGGATCAGCTTGCACATTTTCAAAGATTGGAACACCTTTTTCTTCTTCAATGAGTTGCTCCCCCTGAGTTTGAGCATTATCAGCTCCAACTGGAGGATTAGTTGGAGGCTCATTCTCAGGTACAGCCAGTTCTTCAAAATTGAAATCTTCTTCTTCAGGAGGAGAGCAGTCTGGCTTAGAACAACCTTCATCTATGCTTACATTCACAGAGTTTTCAATAGCTCTAGTTCTTTTGTTATAAACTCTGTAGGCCTTCATCATTGTTGCATATCCAAGTAGGATACCTTCATCTGCTTTCTCATCAAACTTTCCAAGATGGTCTTTCTGATTCAGAATGTAACAAGGACTTCCAAACATTCTTAGGAAACCAATTTCAGGTTTTCTCCCCCTAAGAACTTCATATGCAGTCTGTTAGGACCAGTTCACCTGGTAAACTGGCCAGTCTCCAGTTGCACCTGGAGATCCAGTGAAACTGATGGAGGAACAATCAGAAGAAAGACTGGCAGTGTACCAAAACTCACACAAGTAGTTGTGATACAACTTGCGTGGGTTTAGAGAGAATGAGGGTCCTATTGGAGAATCCTTTAAAAACTTTTGGATTCTACCAATAAGGGTATTGGACCCTTGAGATCCTTGTAAGCTAGCCATCGGATTATTAGGATTTAGTTTGATGACTGAAGCATTACTAGGAGCACCAGATGCCGGTTTGACATCTGGTGAAGGAGCATATGGAACATTTAAGAGATTTACATCTCTCGAACGAGATGATCTAGGAGCCATAGGAAAATGAAATTGAATTTTTGGAATTAGGGTTCTTGATTTATGAAGCAAAGAGAGAAATGAAGCAATTTTGATGATTGGGAAGTAAATGAAAGAATGTAGAAGGAAGTAAATGAGTTCGGAGTAAATAAGGGTATTTATAAGGGATTCAAGATCCCAAGGAAATACCAAAAATTATATTTTAATAAACAAAATCCTTTTTGTAGATATTTTCACAAAGTTGGTTTGAATTTTGAAATAAAATAATAATTTGCCATGTCAACATTAAATGCTACCATGTCAGCATTAAATGCTACGACGGCTTATCTTACCCACGCGCCCACTCACTTTTTATTTTCCCAACACAAACAGTTGTCAAGTACTAAAATGGTTTCAAACACGTCAGATCACGATATCAAGTGGTTTAAAACACTCGAGTATCATCACGTGTCACACATATTGACCAAGTATTTGTAACGTTATAAAAATAAGACAAAGACTGAACCTGGTCACTGGAGGATCAGTCCAGTGCCAGTTTCCAACTGGAGGGTTCTCCAGTTGCATTTTCAAACAAAAAACGAATTTTAGTCAGAAAATTATTTTGAGTCTTTCCCCCAAAAATGATGATCCAGAAATCAATTAGTGCCAAGATAGTATCACAAATGCGTTCGATAGCCTGGCGAGCAAAGATTATCTGGACCTCCTCAACTGGAGAACTTCATCAGTGTCACTGACGCGTTCAATAACAATGAAAGCTCCAGTTTTAAGGATTTAACATTCCCAGTTCGCTGATGAGATGTTTAAAGGTTTTCTCATCGAGAGGTTTTGTAAAAATATCAGCTAACTGTTTGTCAGTGGGGATGAAGTGAATTTCAATATCTCCTTTCATAACATGATCACGAATAAAATGATACCTGATGTCAATATGCTTTGTTTTGGAGTGCATCACTGGGTTGTGAGATATAGCAATTGCACTGGTGTTGTCACAAAAGATTGGGGTCTTGGTATACCTTTGACCATAATCTAGTAACTGGTTCTTGATCCAGAGAATCTGGGCACAGCAACTGGCCGCAGAAATGTACTCTGCCTCAGCAATGGACATAGAGACTGAAGTCTGCTTCTTGCTGGTCTAACTTACCAGTTTTCCTCCAAGGAAATGACAACCACCAGTTGTTGATTTTCTATCTATCTTACAACCTGTCATGATCAGAATCTGAATAACCCATTAGATCTAATCCTGAGCCTTTGGGGTACCAAAGACCAAGATTAGGACACCCTTTCAAGTATCTAAAGATACGCTTTACAGCGTGCAAATGTGATTCTTTAGGGTTAGCCTGAAACCTGGCACATAAACATGTTGCAAACATTATATCTGGTCGACTGGCAGTTAAGTACATCAGTGAACCAACCATACCTCTATAGTCAGTTATGTTAACTGTTTTGCCAGTTGGGTCAGAGTCCAAATTCAATGGTGCTGCAATAGGTGTGTTTTTTGATGGGATTGAATCATATTTGTATTTTCTTAACAAATCTCTGACATATTTTCCTTGGTTTATGAAATTCCATTTTCAGTTTGTTTAATCTGAAGACCTAAGAAAAATGTTAATTCACCCATTAAACTCATCTCATACTCAGATGACATGACTTTAGAAAACTTTTTACACATTGCATCATCAGTTGAACCAAATATAATGTCATCAACATAAATTTGTACCAATAAGATATTACCTCTTTCTTTCAAGATAAACAAGGTATTATCTAATGCACCTCTTTGAAAGCCATTTTTAAGAAGATGTTTAGTTAAAGTATCATACCAGGCTCTTGGGGCTTGTCTTAGACCATACAATGCTTTGTTTAGTCTGTAAACCCAATGAGGATGCTTCTCATCGATGAAACCTGGAGTCTGCTTAACATAAACTTCTTCTTCCAATGTTCCATTAAGGAACGCATTTTTGACATCCATCTGGAAGACCTTGAACTGCAGATGGGCTGCATAAGCCAGAAATATTCTTATGGCTTCAAGTCTTGCAACTGGAGCAAAAGTTTCATCAAAGTCAATGCCCTCTGCTTGACAATAACCCTGGGCAACTAGTCTGGCCTTGTTTCTTACAACATGGCCATCTTCATCCATTTTGTTTCGATAGACCCATCTGGTACCAATGGGTTCTTTCTTTAACCCTGGTGGACAAGGAACAAGCTCCCAAACATTGTTCCTTTCAAACTGGAGGAGCTCTTTTTGCATAGCTTCCACCCAGCTTGGGTCTGCCATAGCCTCGTCAATCTTCTTTGGTTCAATTAAAGATAAGAAGGTGACGTTTAAGCATTGCTCACTTGTGGCTCTTCTAGTCTGAACCCCACTATTTGGATTTCCCACAATTTGTTCAATTGGATGGGCTCGAGTCCATCTAGTGTATTGACTAGGCTGGTGAACTACAATATCAGTGCAAGTCACCTGGCGATCTTCTTCAGTTGCAACAGCTTCTGGAGAAGGATCAGTCCAAACAACTTCTACATCCTCATCAGAGTCAATGAGGTCTCAATTAGCATCATGAAATTCCTCATTAGAAGGCATTTCATGAAGAACTGGAGAAGTAGGTGTTTGAACTGGTGCTGATATTAGAGTGGCACGTACATCAGATCCAATCACCAATTCTTGTGGTAAGTTGAAATTGATGGAGGGATAAAATGATGTGTCACTGGTGCTTTTCTTCTTCTTAACTGGTTCCAATTTGTTGTAACTGGAAACATCTTTTGGTGAGACAACTGACGGATGAACTTGGTCAGTTTCACCAAAGTTGATTGGAACGACTGGAGTAGTATCAAGGCTTGGTCTCTTGTTGATTGCTTCAGTTGATTCATCGAATGTGACATGAATTGACTCATGAACCTTTTGGAGTCTATAATTATAAACTCTAAAGGCCTTTTGAATATCTGAATAACCTAAAAATACCCCTTCATCAGCTTTGCATCAAACTTTCCAAGCTGACTGGAATCGTTTAAGATATAAACTGGACAACCAAATACATGAAAGTATCCAATATTTGGTTTACGATTCCTGAGTACTTCATAGGCAGTCTTCTTATGTCTCTTGATGTAGACTGACCGGTTTTGGGTGTGACAAGCAGTTGCAACTGCCTCAGCCCAAAAACTGGTGGGAAGACCAGATTCAGATAGCATACTTCTGGCTGCTTCTATCAGTGTGCGATTCTTTCTTTCCACAACTCCATTCTGTTCTGGAGAGTGAACTGATGAGAAGTTTTGAGAGATGCCAGTGTCATTGCAAAATGTTTCAAGTACCTTATTTTGGAATTCAGTACCATTATCACTTCGCAACTGACAACTTCTTCGAATACTCTTCGATAGAATTCACACTTTGCAAACCTGCAATATTCTTGGTGAACTTGTGCAATATTCTCTCAATCGCTAAAAGGAACATTTCACAACTTTAGGTGTTTCGATTGTCTTGAGAAATTCCGAGTGTAGATCAATTGTATTTCATAGGTTGTTAGGATATTTACATTCTTGTATTATCTTGGTTCCGCAACAACCTTGTAATTTGTTTAAACATCAATAAATAAATTACACATTGAAAACTACATATTGTCTCATCAAGTTATCTTACAAGTATTTTGTATTATTGCATTGTTCTTTACTTATTGTCATTTCTTCTGATTGTTCCTCCATCAGTTTCACTTTAAAGGATGGAACAATCCAGTGTACCTTGTCTGCTGATGTATTGAGGGATGTCTTACGCCTCAATTACTGGAGAGAGGGTGAATCTCCAGTCGTCTTACCCCCAAATATAAACTTTCGCCAAGTACTTCTTGAAATGGGACACAAAGAGTGCTTGGAGAATGAGGTGTTGAAGACTAAAGGTGCGATGACCATGAAGGGTCTTACACCTTCATGGAGGTAGTTTTTCATCCACCTGGTGGAGAGCATGGGTGGGAGTTCTGGTGGACTTGACCAGATTAACTCCTCACAAGCAGAGATGGCTTACTGCTTGTGGAATGGATTGAGAGTGGACTTTGCAGATATTTTGTATAGAAGCCTAGTACAAAAGCTGAAGGGCTCCAGGGGTATGTGTATCCCCTTTTCAAGGTTCCTCTCACTCTGTTTTAAGCGTATTCTGGGCAGAGAGGCTTATAATAGTACAGATTCACCGTACACTACTCCAGATATGCTAAGGATTTTAGACTCTCTAGTATCTGAAGCTGGAGAGGTCGAAATTCCAGAACGAATGCAACTGGCATTCGCTTCAACTGATGCACCTCTTGAAGGTGAGTCAGAAAGGCAACTGGGCGGGCCTCAAAATAATGAGGGACCCTCCAGTTGTCTAATGTTGTGGTTGAGGATAGAGTAACCATAACTGAAGCAACCCCAATTTCATCTATCCCTGGTGAAGATACTTCGGTATCTGATCCACCAACAGATGTACCCATCCAGGAAACTGGGGAAGGTCATCTGGAGCCTGACCAGGAAACTGGTCAGCCCTCAGTTACATTCATGGATCTGGACATGAATGTTAATGACGAGGAAATCCTTATAGAATCTTCGGATTCTGAAGGTACTGAAACAGACTTGGAGACTTTTGATTCTGCTGTACCAGATCAAAACCCTTCATCTCCAGTCTCACTTCCAGACGCATCAATTTCACTTTCACCACCACAACTAAATGTGCCTACTGATATATCTTTACCAACATATACCGCTCCTTCACCAACTGGGCAATTCTCACTTGCTCGAGAAATGCCCCCACCACCGTCGCCATTGTTCACACCTGAGCATTCTCAGCATGAACAACACTTTGATTTTCCAGTCCTTTCTTCATCCACCACTCCTATTATATCTTCAACTGCTGGCATGACAACTGGGGAGACTTCCTTAAGTTTGCCTCCTCCAGTTGCTCCAGTAGTAACTGCTGCTGGTCCAGTGAAACCTTCTCCTTCGTCACTGGACAGTCAAGTTGTCTCACTTCAAGCCGATCTCCAAAACCTTCTAACCAGGGTGGAGGAGATTCAGAAGACACTTGACAAAAACACCAAGTCATTCTCCAGATACCACAAGGATCACCTGACAAATATCAAAGTGGTTGATCTGGGGATAAACAAGTTTTCATCTAATGAAGACTTGGTGTTTAAAAAGCTAAATGATTTGGTCACTGGCTGCAACAATCTGGCTGGTACTTTAAAGGAAGCCTTTGACCTAACTCACTCCAAGGTTACAACCTCAATCTCCAACTTGCTGGGAAACACTGTCAGAACTTCAGAAGTTGATTTGAAAGAGATTGAAAGGCAGGTTAAGGAATTAGTTGAAAGACCTGGCCTAGATGTAATGGGACTTGGAGAGTAGTTGATGACTTCAGTGGTCAGAAAATAGAGGATACGTTGGGTGCTAGAGAAGCACAATTGGTTGAAAGGGTGATATCTGAGATCACCAAGCTGGCCACTCCTTAGGTTGATCTGGCCCCACTCACCAGTGAGATCAACCAGTTGAGAGGCAGCATAGAGAGTTTGAACACCCAGGTATCTCTACATACTGAATCTTTGGAGAAACTGACCACTGAAGTAGAAAATCTGAAGAGGAAAGATGATGAAGTAAAGGAGAAGGTTGTCTCTGGTTTGGATGAAGACTCCAAGATCCTAAATGAATTGAAAACTGGTCAAGAACAAGTAACTGCCAATGTTTTGACCCAGTCTAAGGAGACGAACCATTTATGGAGGTCCTTCAGGATGATGTGTGGGATCTTTAAGGAGTGCAAGGACATGCAGTCATGGCAGCCTCTTGACCGGTTGCCATCTCACCCCTCTGAATGGGAAGGTATAAGGGCAGGTCTAGATGCTGCCAAGGGGGAAAGAAGTTCAGTCCTTGCACCAGTTGCACCTGGAAGGACTCCATCTGGAAGAGAATTGATTGTGGCTACCAGTACTGAAGCTGGTGAGCAAAGAGTTGGTGGATCTGGTGATGATGGTGATAGGGGGAATGTTGTGTTGGATAAGGGCAAAGGTTTAGCTAGTGATGCATCTGCCCAGCCGGCCACTGATGTAATGCTTGAAACTGGTAATGCTGATGTACTTCCTCCAGTTTCAGATAGTGATAGCAGAAGACTGGCCAGACTTGGAAATGATATCAAAGAAAGAAAGAAGATGAAACAAAGAAACCAAGTCGAAGCCAGGGCACATCTTGCTCATATCAACTTGCTTGATATGAGTGATGCCAATCTTTTGGGCATCACTAAGGAGGAGTATTGTTAGGATCAAGAATGATCCCAGGATAGTTGACCAGTTGAATGAAATGCTGGATGTAGAACTGGACAGACACTATCCTGAGGATGAAGCTGAATTCGATGCCAGAAGCTTAAACATTTCAGTGGAGAAGGCTAAGGAAATAAGGGCCAGTGGGATTCTTAAACGTATTGCAAATGTTAAGAAGGTTGTGACGAATGTTTTGAATCCACCAAGAAGAAGGATTCCACAACCAAGAAGACCACTGACAAGAGATGCAAGAGATGCTGACCTTAGCACATTTGTTGAACCAACTGGCGAGGTATCAAATGAAGACATCAAGTCTGCTGTACTGGCTGCTGGTGCTGGGAGTATTAAAATTACAAATGAATCTGAAGCAAGAAACTACTACTCCCAGATCATGTCAACCAGAAGACATAGTGGTACTATAAATGGTGTTAATGTAACAATCAAGCCAGGCACCAAAGTCTTTCAAGTTCAAGTTAGTTATACCAGGGGGCCACTGGTTAAAACTGACAATCCTGGTGCTATGCAATATGGGTTAGGAATAAATCTAACAAACCTAAAAGAAAAATCTAAGGCATTTATTGATCTATAAAAATGCCTTGGAAACTTAGATAGATTTAATCGAACAAGTCTCTATAGTTCACACTTGTATATATACAAGAACTAGAAAAAGACTTAGACTATATTTCTAGACAAATAGGGGGAATTTGTTAGGACCAGTTCACCTGGTAAACTGGCCAGTCTCTAGTTGCACCTGGAGACCCAGTGAAACTGTCCAGTGAACTGTCCAGTCTCCAGTTGCATCTGGAGACCCAGAAGATTTGTCGAGAAATATATTGAAGTCCAGTTGCACCGTACAGTCAACGCAACTGAAGATTTCCTCCAGTTGAGAACTGACCAGTTGAAGAATCATTCCAGTTAAAGTCGAAGACAACAAATGGAAGATAGAGAATGGCAATGGCAGCGAAGCCCAGTTGACATTCTAGTCAGTTACAAACTGGAGACCATCAGTGGAAAGCCCTTACAAAGCTTTACACTGATTACGAGGAATTGACTTGTATGCTTTATGTACCTTTACCCGGATAATAAGCCTTATCTTATTATTTAAGTAATTAAAGGTACATAAAGGTGGTTGTGTAAAGTTGCTTTATCATGCGACTTTACACTGCTTTTTAAGGAATTAAATGCTATTCCTTAAATGCTCTCAACCACATTTGTACGGCCAAAGTTAACATCCCAATGTTAACTTTGACTATAAATACAAGTCATTGCACAACCAAGAATATGACTTCTTCGAATACTCTTCGATAGAATTCACACTTTGCAAACCTGCAATATTCTTGGTGAACTTGTGCAATATTCTCTCAATCGCTAAAAGGAACATTTTCACAACTTTAAGTGTTTCGATTGTCTTGAGAAATTCCGAGTGTAGATCAATTGTATTTCATAGGTTGTTAGGATATTTACATTCTTGTATTATCTTGGTTCCGCAACAACCTTGTAATTTGTTTAACATCAATAAATAAATTACACATTGAAAACTACATATTGTCTCATCAAGTTATCTTACAAGTATTTTGTATTATTGCATTGCTCTTTACTTATTGTCATTTATATAAGTAATCTATCTAGAACTTGGTATATACACACTGCAACTGGTCGTCTCCAGTTCAGTGCATATATTGCAAAGTAACTCCACCATCGACATAGAGGTGTCTTCAGTAGTACCATCTATCGAGTTGGGACTTACACAGTCTTCTGGTGTCTTTTCACAATAAGGGATCTATTCTGGGTAAAGCAAGCTGTGTGTACTGCTTCAGCCCAGAAATGAGACTTGACATTGTTTTGAGCCATCATGGATCTGGCAGCTTCAATAAGTGTTCTGTTTCTTCTTTCTGCAACACCATTTTGTTGAGGAGTTCTGGCAGCAGAGTAGACTTGTGAAATTCCTTTTTCACTGCAAAATGAATTAAGAGTGATATTCTTAAATTCAGTACCATTATCACTTCTTAATTGCCTAACAGGCCTTTTGTAGAGAATTTCAGCTTGCTTGATGAAATGAATAATGCTGTCAGCAGCTTCACTCTTGTGCTTGAGAAAGAAAACTCAGGTGTATCTTGAATATTCATCAACAATGACCAAAGAGTATCTCATTCCAGTGAATGAAGGAGTACTAATTGGTCCAAATAAATCCATATGAAGCAGATCCAAACAATTATCAATGGTTGAACATGTTTTAGACTTAAAAGTAGCTTTGTGTTGTTTGCCTTTCTCACAAGCACCACACAGCTTGTCCTTCTCATAATTTATCACAGGAAGACCAGACACCAACTCTTTCTTACACAGCTTGTTGATGTCTTTGAAATTCATATGAGACAACCTTTTATGCCACAACCAGTTCAACTCACCTTGAGTCTTTGACATGAAACAAACTTCTCTTGTGACAGTTGGATTTCTCATGTCAAAAGAATACAAAGACTCATCCCTCTTTGCAATAAGAACCACATTGCCTTCTAAATCAAGAACAATACCCTTATCAGACCTGAATCTCACTTCATAACCAACATCACACAACTGACTCACACTGATCAAATTGTGCTTCAAACCATTTACATATGAGACCCTTCTGAAAGTAAGAGGGCCATTTGAAAGTATACCAAATCCTTCAGTCTTTCCTTGAGAGTCATCTCCAAAAGTAACATTAGGACCAGCGCGAATCCTAAAGCTACATAGCAGGGACTTACATCCGGTCATATGCTTGGAACACCCACTGTCCAAGTGCCAGGTATTATCGTCATGACTGCCCTGCATTTTCAATAAGAGATTAGTTCTTTTTGGGAACCCATCCAAAGATGGGTTCACCAGAGCTGACCTTCTGGTCTGACTCAGATTGGGAAACAGAACTTAGACTCTTATCACATTTGGACACCCATTGTTGCTTGATCTGTCCCTTACCAGATTTAAAGTTCTTTTGAGCAACATTTAGAGCTTCCTTTTTATCAAAACCTTTGCCTATTCCAGATTTCTTGCATTCAGCTCTCAATTTTCTTTGATCAACAATTTTTGGATCAGACACATTTTTAAGAAAATCAGCATCAATTGAAACCTTACCAGTTCTGGACTCAACATATTTTGTAATCATTTTGTCAGAGTCAGATTTGGTGTTTTTTGAAACAGACTCAGTTTTGGTTTGTGACTCATTTCCTTGAGAACCAGACTTCTCATTCTTTAAAAGCTTTATTTTCTCTTTAGGAACACTATGATCTCTAACCTTTCTTTTATTTTTCTTTGAGTTATCCTTGTTTGTTTTAGACTTTGAATCTGACACAGATTGGGAAATGGTCAGCTTGGACAAGTCAAGACTTTCTTCAGGTTTTAACTCAGTAATCTTATCAGCTTCAGACACAGCTTCAGCAATGGTCTGACTCATAGTTTCAGGATCATTAAACCCAATACCAAATTTCTGAACCAACTTAATTGGTTTAGACTTTTTCCCTTTGGTTTGGACTTTGGGTGGTGAAGGAGGCTGATAACAAGGCTCCATAGCACATACTTCACTAATGGCTATGGCCCTATCATAATCACCATCAAAAATAGCTTGGATCTGATGAGGTATTTGTTCATTTACACACTTAGCAACTCTCTTGGAACATATACACCATGATTCAGTAATATGCTTTATTTTCAAAAACTTTTCTTCTGCAGTTTTAGCTTCTTTAACCAAAATAGAGTTTAATTGTTTTTGAGCTTTAACTTCAGATTCCAGTTTTTCAATGGTGTGAGTTTTAGAACTAACATCAAGTTTTAAAAACTGTATTTCCTTTTTGAGTTCTTGATTAAAGTGTTTTTGTAAAAGAACCTCATCACCCAGTCTATTCAGTCTAGACAGTTTTTCTTTATCAGACAGATTGGAAAAAGAAATTACCTCAGGTGGAGCAGTCTGACTGGTAGATGCCTGGTGAGCTGACTCAGATTGCTGTTGGATTTTCACCAGATCTTCAGCAAACTTTTGAGTAGCTTCTTTAGCCATGAAACACTTGGCATCTTTGTACAGCTCATCATCAGATGAAGTGGCACTTTCAGCCCAGTCTTTGGCTACCAGACTCTTCTCACTCTTGTTCACCTTCTCAGTCAACTCAGCTACTTGTGCTTTCAAGGCCTTGTATTTTTTCTTGAGCTTTGAGTACTTTTCATTTCTTCCACCTTTGGTTGGCATAGCTTGAGAGGACTCTTTAGATCTGCAATCTCCAGCCATGTGTCCAGTCTTGCCACATTTGTAACAAGTGACTTTGGACATGTCAAATGGCTTTTTGGTCTTATCAGCTTGGCCATTTTTACCTTTTTCTTTAAACTTGCTAAAGGATCTCCTTCTCATCCTTTGAGCCAACATAGCTACTTCATTAGCTAGTTCATCTCCATCAGATTCATCACATTCAGATTCAGCACAAACAGAGTTAGGATTAGAAATCACAGGAATATCATCATTAACACAAGGTATGATCTCATTACTAATTGAGCTAGGGTGTTCAGACATAGAAGCAACAAGTGCAGCAGCAGGCTGACTATAAGAATCACCCATAGCAATCAACTTTTCAGCCTCTGAACATTCTTGGTTATGAAGTAAACCAAAAAGTCCAGGGAGATCAAGATCATGATAAACAGAACTCAATTTAACAGATGAAATATAGTTGTTCCATTTTGGTGGTAATGAATCAAGAAATTTACTCTTTAAAACCTCATTTTTCTTAACAATTCCAACAGCAGCTAAATCATTAACTAAAGCATTAAAGCGGGTATGAGTGTCAGTTAAGGATTCATTTCTCAAAGAGAAAAATCTCTCATACCTCCTGGTTAAAGTAGTAATGGTGGATTCCATGGAAGTAGAGAAACCCTCAAACATGACAGTCATGTACCCCACATTTTCTTAGCTGTAGAACACATTTTAATAGAATGGTAAAGGTCTTTGGGCACAGCTTGGACAATGAAATTTCTAGCCTTCACATCCAAGTTAGCCAACCTCCTATCCTCATCCCCCCAATCTGCCTTGTCCTTAACAATAGATTTGACTGTGGCAGGAATGGTTGGTTGACCTCCCTGACCACAGCTTCTACCACAATGGTTTGTGTAGGAACATAAGGACCATCCGCAAGGATGTCAGGCATATTGTTATCAATGGATTCAAGGAACAAAGACATACGACCTTTCCACCCACTGAAATCATCTTTATCAAACATGGGTGGTCTGGTTGAAGAACCATTATCAATATAGGATGACATAATGCTTTACTATTAAAGAAAATATGCAAGGATCAAGTCAAGTTAATTCTTAACCCCTGCTCTGATACCAATTGATACGTCCCAAGGTGTAACAATATACCAAAGTATATTGTACACTGAACAGTTGTAGAGGGGGGTGAATACAACTTAATTCGAACTTTACAAAATTCCACATACTTCTCCACCATCATTATCATCCTTATTTGTGTCTAGAAATAGACACATGCCACCACCGGTGTTGGCTAATGTACCTGAGGATACTCGGTACATTCAGCCATTTGATCTCCATCAACGTCCTTCTTCTTTCCCAACACCTATTTCTATTCCTTCTGCTGCTGGCCAGTTAACTGATGAGGTTTCTCTACATGTTCCTCCTCCAGTTGCTCCAGTGGCACCTGTTGCCGGTCCAGTGACCTTCCCCTCAGTTGCTGGACAGTCAATTTGTCTCTTTCCAAGCCGACATCCGAAACCTTATTAAAAGGGTGGAGGATGTTCAAAAGACAATTGACAAGAATGCCAAGTCGATCTCCAGGTACAATAAGGATAGTCTGACAAATCAAAAAGTTGTGGACCTGGGGATCAACAAGTTTGCCACAAATGAAGACTTGGTATTCAACAAGCTCAATGAGTTGGTCACTGGTTGTAACACTCTGTCCAGTTCTCTAAAGGAAGCCTTTGACCTAACTCAATCACGAGTCACAACCTCTATCTCCAACTTGCTTGGCACAACTGTTCGTTCATCAGAGACTGATTTAAAGGAGATAGAAAGTGTGACATCCGTCAAAATTCCATTAAACAAGATTCTTAATTGAAATCAATTAAGCTATTTTTCTCTTAGTTTTCAAATAATTTAAGCTAAGTAAGGCATGATTAAGTGAGCAAGTGCATGTTTAAACTTTCTAGTTGATTATATGATTAATCAATCTATTATATGAATTATCTTAGGAAGTTTAAAAATCTTGGTGACGAGTAACTAAGAAAATAAAAATGTTATATTCCGTGAAAAATCATAAAACGTTTATTTATCGCGTGAGACTTTCTCGTATGAACTTAAGACTTAGGGAAACCTAATATCTAGTGTTTCAACACTTTAATATGATTTTTATTTTACAAAATAACACACTTCAAAAATCGGAAAATTTAATTAAATCCCGTGAATAGTAAGGAGGTTAAAAAGTAAAGAAACTAACTAGTTTTGCAAGATATTTTACACTATGTCTTACACCACCACAAATGGAACACATCACCACCTTTACTAACTAATTGATTCCTTTATATAATCTAGTATTAAGTTTATGAAAACTCTAAGTATGTATATATATATATATACACGAAATTTATATAGATAAAAAGACTAGATATTTAAGCTAGTAAACAAAAATCAAACACATCACACCACCATCTTTTAACCACATATCTACCTTAAGAAACAACCACATCACCTCCTTTCTTCCTTGATATTTTAGGCCACCACCACCACATTTTCACCACATAATCTAAATAACTAGTAAATTTTCTTTACTATAAATACAAAGCTTAGGTTTTCACAAATATTTACTAATTCACAACATCAAACTTCTTCTTCTTTAATCTCTATCATTCCAAGATCAATACTTGTTAAAGTTCAAGCATATCTTATACAACCTTTCATCATCCCAAGCTTTCACTTCAACCAAAGTTGTCTTGAAATCGTTGGTTTCAAATTTGTAAACACGACGTTGTTATCGGGAATTCTTTCAAGGACTTCACAAAGCCTAGTTATAATGCCTACATAGGGCTGGAAATATTCCACTTTCATCAAGAAAACAAGTCCAAGTTATAGCCGATTCTCTCAAGATCTTCTTCAGAGTTCATTCCTATATCGTTACTTTGATCTTAGAATTTATAATTCTCCAAACTTGTAAGTGTTATGAAACCTTACTATATATTGCCTTATGATTTTATGACTATATGTTATGTATTGAAATGCTTGTCAACTTATTTTATACTCAAATGATATGTATTTGCATTTAAATACGTTAAATATCGCTTTTATACGAATATTGAATTGTTGGCACTTTTGTAGAAATACATGAGTAAAACACTTTTAACAAATACTTTTATATACTAATTATGGTATATAAATAAATGTATAGTTATATATTTAACTATCCTATTTTTATATAAATCGTATTTCACAATCTGTGAATTATTTCATATTCCGATTTCTTGTTTTGGATAGAATATATCCTTGATACCCTTTTAACCAAAGTACTTCATTACTAAAAGTAAATTTCATGACACTTGGGCCTCTTCGGGGTACACCAACGGAGGGGATTGTAGTTCGCAATTTAACGCAACTTGGTTCACCGTTTGGGTACTACATGACCCTAACCTCATGAATTGACACAACGTGAAGTACAATACTGGTTTTTCTTGCCATTTAAGGTATCTCTTCATAATTAATACATTTTTGTATTAATAATAATCATACTATTTAAAGTATCTCTCTTTTATATATAATATATATACACAATCGTATTCGTCTCCGAATAAATTGCGTATCAATTCAAAGAAATACTATCAAGTATCTCTTTATTCTCATTCATATCTTAAGCTAATTGGTAGCTTATTATTTGCATTTAAACAAAAGCTTTTTAAGGATTTCTATAAAGATAAATGAGATATCATTTATAAATATTTCAAGAATAAATTACAAAGGTTATTGAAAGAACCCAAAACCAGTTACGTTGACAAGCGTATTAATAGATAAACATTATAAGATAACTTAAGTCTAAACCGAGAAGTAAATCAATCACATTATGTTTAGGGATATGTACTTTTGCTAGTTGACTTACTCGTCATCCTTGTCATCATCAACATTTTTACATTACTAATCAATTCACCGAGCTAAGGTGAGTTTCATGGATCCCTATTTATTATTTTGGGACTGAGAATACACAACTGTTTTGTTTTATGGACACAATTGCTTAAATGATCCATGCTTATATTTTTGTTACAATGCTCTGGCTCGAAATCCCCTATATGGAACTTGGACCGATTAAAATTTACAACGCGAATATTATAAATAGTACTATTGGGTTGACACCCCTATCCTGGTTAGTCGCACTAACACATGCAAGGGATAATTAATATTTGAATTAAATACGTGATTGCGTTGAGCATTAGCATCACATGAGGGGTAATGTACACATATGGTACGGTTAAGGTATTCGGTTTCCAAGGTATAAGCATGTGATATACGAATTAATAGGTTGAAATAAACCACGTATACTTGATAGTCGTAATGCATGCGATATCATATTCAAATCTTGTGATCCAAAGGTAAATCCTTATTATAAAAACTGTGAACTCACCAACTTTATGTTGACGAAATTTAAACGTGTATTCTCATGTACTTGAGCTAGATGACGCATAAGATAGATGCATACTTTTGGAGTCACAATTGCATACTAGAAGAAAACATATCGAGATGTCTTAGTTTATATTATCATGTTTAAAGAATCTCTTTTGTACTAGTTGTAAACTCAGTTATCACTTCAGGATCAATAAAGAAAATCTTTCGGATATATTCTAAAAACGTCTCATTCTAGAGGTCGTTTGTTATAATGTGTGATTTGTTTACGAATATTGTTCACACCTTCGATTCCGCATTTTGGGGGTGTGACAGAAAGACAGGTCAATGAGATATTTGACAGACCTGCTCTTAATGTGACTGAGCTTGGGCAACAACTGGCCACTTCGTG
>CM067170.1:40620169-40907755 GCA_034093135.1 Erigeron breviscapus | reverse complement strand
TCGGCTTACTAGAGCGAATAAAGGAGTAGTTAGAGTAGCTGAACAGATGACTAAGATTGCAGATGTCATGCTAGATTGTGTGATGCAATCAGAGTTAAGTGAATTGTTTGAGAAGTTTTTGGTGAAAAAGAAATTGTTGCCAGATCTAGGCTGTAAGGGTGATGAGCTTTCGAAAAAGAAAGATGATGATTCAAATCAAGACCCGGATGCAGCAAAAGATAAAGGCAATAAGCATCAAGAAGATCTGACCAAGGCAATAGAGTCTCTGAATGAGATTGCAACTGGTATGGTAGGGTCTTCTAAGACAACTGATGTTGTGAGGGAAGATGGTGAGATAATCTATGGTGATGAGAGCTGGATGGATATCGCAGAAGTCGATATGCCAGTTACAGCTTCAAGGCTTGTGGATAAAGATACTGAGCGCAAAGGGTTTAGTATTGATGACTTCAGAGCTAAGCTTGATATAATGGATAGGTCTGAACAAGTCCAAGATCCTGAAGCTCCAGTCATGCAAGAACCAATTGCTGAAGATCCTGATGTGCAACATACAGAGCCTGTTGATACTAGACCAGATTGGGTTATTACTTAGAAGAAAAACATGGCTAAGTATGAGGCATCGCATAAACCTATCAAGTATAAAGACAAGATTCAGGGAGAGAAGGTTGAAGCCTACGCCACTACTGCATGCTCAAGAATCGTGAGTTTTCATTGGGATGATGAGTTGAGACTTCTCATTATCAGAGAACAGACGGAGTGCAGTATTTGGACTATAACGAAGAAGCCATCAACTCACTTACTGATGTTGATTTTTGGTGCTTAGCTAGGCTAGAACTAATCAATCCTAGTGGATCTGAGTTTGGAAATTATATTGCTAGGTCTATAGCGAAAGACATGAAGGTCAAGGATCCATCTCAGAGAAAGTATCATCCACAGGAAGGCAAGATGGTCAAGGATAAATCGAAGATAGATCCGAAGACAAAGAAGCCTGTTGTTACTTTGAAGTATGAGCCGACCAATTGCCAAAGAAGTGCCTTTGAAGAAATTCAAGAAGGACTTGTTGGATAATATGATAGGCTGGTACTTTGATAGTAAGACATATGAAGCTGTGATGTATGGTGATCATTAATATGAGATTGTGAGGATTTATGAGCCTTTGCATCTAGTGAACTTCTGTAAGAAAGATCTGCTGAAGCTGAACAGTGTTAATATTTGGTTTCCAAAAGATTTTCAGGGTCCAGCGTTGCGATATAGAAATACAGTGAGTTTGTGCTTGAAGATCGGCTTACATTCAGACTGTGATTTTTATAAGGCTGCAATGATTCAGAGGAAGTTCAGAAGAAGAAGAAGGCTGATAAGAAAAAGCAGAGGAAGTAGATTGATGACAAAGACAAGACAAAGACATAGGTATGTTAACGTCTAGAAGCTATTGCCAAGGGGGAGTCTGTAAGTGCACATCTATGTCAATAGCAGTCTAGATTGTTTGGGCTTATATTGTTATATGTCTTTGTAATGTGATTGTCATTAATGAACTTAGTATTATGCATAGAATACTAGATTAAGTTGAAGTATTGAATGTGTAATAAATCTGCTAAGTGTGAAATGCGACCTCGCATTTCACATAGGGAATACGACTCCGTATTTGCAGGGTCAAATACGAGGCCAATCACAGAATGCGACCTCGCATTAGTGACGGGCTGGGCTGGATTTGCGAGGCCGACTCGCTGAAGCCCATGTCAGGTGTTACCTATATAAACCGAACCCTAACAGAGTTTAGGTTGAACATTTGTCGAAATATCAAGCATTCTTGTGCAGGTTAAGTCGTCAAAGGTTGTTCCGCTAGCCCGAAGAAGATCTGTGAGGCAGCAGGTGATCTAGGGGCTTTTTGTTGATCACCAAGTTATTGTGAGGGATTCTGCACCTCAAGATAACTGGATCAAGCTATTGACGATCCGTACCAGGGGACTTACAAATACCATCAAGAGACTCTGTCAGCTTGCTCTGGTTCTGCTGCATCAAGTCAACTGCTTTTATCACACTTCTCAATGCAGTCTGATCTTGACTCAGCTTATCCACCTTCTTATCCGTCAATTCCTGATCCTTTTGGATCTTTTCCAAGCATTTGGTCAGCTTTGAGCTCTCAACCTTATAGGTTGAAGTGAACTCAGTGAGCTGACCCACCACATCTGAAAATGAGATAGTGGCAGCTTGGGAAGGACTTGCAGTTGGCTTAAAAGCCACTGACTCTGGAAAGAGCAGCCTGCAATCCTTAAAATCAGGGTCATTGGGCTCATATAGAAGGGGTGGAGGCTAAGGGAGTTTTGGTGAATTTTCTCATGAGAGTGAGTCTCATGAGTAGATTTTCAGAAATGATAATGAGTTGGTCAGCCTGAGAAAGATTGACGTTTAATTCAGGCTGAGGGCCAGTGGGAATGTGTTGATCATGATGTTGATCAACTCCTCCACTGGCATCTTCCATCAGAGCATCCCTTGAGGATGGATGGGCAAACTCATCATCGAATGAAGAATCACTTCCGGAGATAGTGATCTTGTTCTCATTGGCATCGTGAGGACCACCAATGGTTCCCATTGCTGCACATGGGGCTAACATGACTACCTTAAAGACATCCATGTAACCTACAGGATCCCTCTGTCCAAGGACAGACGCAGACATAGACCCTGCAGGTGTAATGTTTTATGTAATTGATTGCCCTTCAACAGAGGTGTGTTGTTGCACCAAAGTATCCTTAGGGAGAATTATTGAGGCATGCACCCCTCATTGTGATCTATAAGGGGCATTGGCAGCCTGTGCAGACTCAGAGTGTAAGAAGAAGGAGTCTGATCAGCTTGGGGAGGAGAAGCAGTGTCACAAGTGCGTTCGATACTTCTCTCCTTTGGCTGACCATCCTCAGAATTGATGTGCATAGACTCTGACTCTTGTTGGATCTGGGCTGGATCCACTGTTGTCCCTTTAATGATATCATCAACCTTTTGGGAGGTTGATGATGGTGATTTTGGTACAGACTCAGTATGACCTTGGGAGGAGGTCTTTGTTTCAATACCTTCACCCTGTTTGGAGGGTTGGGTAGTATCAGTTGATCCCTTTAACTCGTCTACACTCTTTTGGGAGAGTGCAGATGGGCGTGGTGAATTCGGCTTATCAGCTTGGGTGGCAGAGTCAGCTTTGGAACGTTCCTTAGCTGCCACTGCACCTTGGGGGATCTCTAAATTTGATGTTGCAATATCAACCCCAGAAGCTGATTCAGATTTCCTTTGTGTTCTTTTCTTTTTAGCACTGTAAGGTACTAAGTCCTCAACAATGGGTCTTTTAGATGCGGATTTTGAACGAAGGGATGAGGGTGTGGCTAGGGTGGCTGATGATTTGGCCAACCCTTCACCCTCTTTAAAAGGAGAAGAAGATTGAATAGATTGAGAAGAGTTTGAGGGTTGAGAAGCATGTGTACCTTGGTCCCCCTGATTGGCAGATTGAGTGTCAGATCAGATCGCGTCGAAGTAGGGACAACTTCCTCATTAGCAGCCTCCTCTCTCTCCCTTTGCCTGCAATAATCAAGGTAAATCTGCATTGCTTGGGTCAGACCCTGCGCAGTTACCTTGGGACTGTTGAAAATGTTATTATTTATGGCCTTACATTCCACAGTTTGACCAGTTGCCAAACTGAAATCATTATCAAGATGCTTCAATAATGAGTGCAAGAATCCTACCATAAGGTATGATAAGATTCTTATTATTGACTCGGCCAGCTAAGTCTCTAAAAATTATCTCAGCAAAGTCTATTCTGGTCATAGTGACCATAGCATGAAAAATCTGCAATTCTAAGGCATTAGGTTGATCAAAGCTGTCTGCCTTTACTTGTAAACATTTTGATATTGTGCTCAACAAATAATTCCAAATACCATTTAAATATTTCATTTTAACCACTGAAGCCAATGGACCAGTATATCCAACTTCTTGCAAAACACTTTTGGCTTCAGTGTGAGACACAATGCTTTCATAAAGATCATCAGGCATGTATGACAGCTCAAAAGCAGACCTAATCCTTTCTAAAGAAATATATACCTTTTTCTTACCATTGAGAATGGTGCCAAAGATTGCAGGATCTCCTTTCTTGTTCTTACCCACATAGCAGCTTGCCCAAAATTCACACAAAAGATCCTTAAACACCACATCAGGCTTCTCAATCAGCATCTTGCCGAATGGATGGTACCACAAGAATGCTACAATCTCATCATATCCTTCAGCCCAAGAAGGAGGATGAATATTGGCAGAAACAAGACTGCCAATCTTGATTTTACCAGTATCAAGATCAGCCGGAACTACCACTACATTATTACCCACCACATAGGGTGTAAGTTTATTTACGCTTACAGGAGCTGGGTATAAGACTTCAGATTCAGACGAGAACTAGATTGAGAATATTAGAGAAACAGAAGATGATGATGCCATTTTAAAAAATTTTTAGAAGAAGAAATTAGAAGAGATTAATAAAACAGTATTCAGATTGAGAGAAAAAAAAACAATTGATTTAAAAGAAATGAAGAAGTGATTTGGGATTTAGGGTAAATTGAGATTATATACACTTTATTTATATTTTAACCGTTTGAAAATAGGAGAGAGAAAGATTTTGATTGGTGTATAAACAAGTAGTGGAGGCACTTTTTCAGTAACCACCAGTTTTCACTACACGTGTCAGTCACCAATTTAATAGACAGTGAATAAAGAAGTAAACTAAATAAAATATTGTAAATAATAAAACGCACTGAGATATTTAATAACAAAAATCACCACGAAGCTGGGTCAGACTCAGCTTACCCTCTTTTACTTGGAAATACACCAAGTATGAAAGGGTAGTCTGGGTCAGACACAGCTTACCCTCAAAATTGAGAATAACTCTAAGGGGTCAGATTTGTTATTACTTAGCTCACTGCCTTTTACATATTTAGCATACCTAGCTTACTTATGAGATAATTGAACCTTGATTCATCCAATGGCTTTGTAAACAAGTCAGCAAGCTGATTATCTGTTGGAATGACGTGGAGTTCAACATCTTCTTTCATCACATGATCCCTAATGAAATGATATCTTATATCAATGTGCTTGGTCCTTGAATGAAGTACAGGATTGTTTGAAATTGCTATGGCACTGGTACTGTCACAAAAGATTGAAGTTTTTGATGCAGTGACACCATAGTCTTGAAGCTGATATTGCATCCAAAGAATTTGAGAGCAACAACTTCCTGCAGCAACATATTCAGCTTCTGCAGTAGATATAGAAACTGAATGCTGCTTTTTTGCTGGACCAGCTTACAAGTCTATTGCTAAGCAATTGACAAGCTCCTGAAGTACTTTTTCTGTCAATCTTACAGCCTGCAAAGTCAGAATCTGAATAGCCAATTAGATCAAATCCTGAGTCTTTGGGATACCAAAGACCCAGATTGGGACTACCTTTAAGGTATCTAAAGATTCTTTTCATAGCCTTAAGATGAGATTCCTTAGGACTAGCTTGATATCTTGCACAAAGACATGTAGCAAACATAATATCTGGTCTACTAGCAGTCAAGTAAAGTAATGATCCTATCATACCCCTATAAGCTGTGGTGTCAACAGATTTGCCATTTTTATCTTCACCCAGCTTATCACCAGTTCCCATAGGAGTTTTCATAGGTGAGCAATCACTAAAACCAAATTTGCTTAAGAGATCTTTGACATATTTTCCTTGGTTTATAAAAATTCCATTTTTAGTCTGTTTAACTTGTAAACCCAGAAAATAGTTTAGTTCTCCCATCATGCTCATTTCATACTTTTTAGACATTAATTCAGAAAACTTTTTGCAAAGTCTTTCACTACTAGACCCAAATATGATATCATCTACATAAATTTGTACAAGCAGGATATCACCATTATACTTTCTCACAAACAAAGTCTTGTCAACATTACCTCTTTTGAACTTATTAGCCAAAAGAAATTTAGACAAAGTATCATACCATGCCCTTGGAGCTTGCTTCAAGCCATAGAGAGCTTTGTCAAGCTTGAACACATGGTCAGGAAACTTTGAATTTTCAAAACCTGGAGGTTGTTCAACATAGACTTCTTCTTCCAATTTTCCATTAAGAAATGCACTCTTCACATCCATTTGATAGACTTTGAAACCTTTGTGAGCAGAGGAGGCCAAGAACATTCTGATTGCCTCTAATCTTGCCACTGGTGCAAAAGTCTCATCATAATCAATTCCATCCTCTTGTCTGTAACCAAGAGCTACTAATCTTGCTTTGTTTCTGGTCACAACTCCCCTTTCATCCATTTTGTTTCTGTAGACCACTTGGTTCCAATCACAGTCTTGTGATGAGGTCTTGGAACAAGTTCCCAAACCTTGTTTCTTTCAAACTGTGTGAGTTCATCTTGCATAGCATTTACCCAAGATGGATCTGCCAGAGCTTCATCAATCTTAGTTGGTTCCACCTTACTCACAAAATTAACAAACATGCAAAAATTGTCTGTTGCCTTTCTTCTTGTTTTAACACCAGAAAGAGGATCACCAATGATTTGATTGATTGGATGACTCCTTGTCCATTTGGTAACATGAGTTGAATTATTTGCAACTGGGACAATGGACTGATTCAGATTAGAAGGTCCAGCATGATCAGCTTGAGGAAGAGGCTGATCAGCTTGGACTGGAATGAAGGAATCTGAGTCAGCTGGAGCATCATTAGATGGATTAAAAATAATTTCTTCAGGAGTAATTGGATCAGCTTGCACATTTTCAAAGATTGGAACACCTTCTTTTTCTTCAATGAGTTGCTCCCCCTGAGTTTGAGCATTATCAGCTCCAACTGGAGGATTAGTTGGAGGCTCATTCTCAGGTACAGCCAGTTCTTCAAAATTGAAATCTTCTTCTTCAGGAGGAGAGCAGTCTGGCTTAGAACAACCTTCATCTATGCTTACATTCACAGAGTTTTCAATAGCTCTAGTTCTTTTGTTATAAACTCTGTAGGCCTTCATCATTGTTGCATATCCAAGTAGGATACCTTCATCTACTTTCTCATCAAACTTTCCAAGATGGTCTTTCTGATTCAGAATGTAACAAGGACTTCCAAACATTCTTAGGAAACCAATTTCAGGTTTTCTCCCCTAAGAAGTTCATATGCAGTCTTCTGGTGTCTTTTCACAATAAGGGATCTATTCTGGGTAAAGCAAGCTGTGTGTACTGCTTCAGCCCAGAAATGATACTTGACATTGTTTTGAGCCATCATGGATCTGGCAGCTTCAATAAGTGTTCTGTTTCTTCTTTCTGCAACACCATTTTGTTGAGGAGTTCTGGCAGCAGAGTAGACTTGTGAAATTCCTTTTTCACTGCAAAATGAATTAAGAGTGATATTCTTAAATTCAGTACCATTATCACTTCTTAATTGCCTAACAGGCCTTTTGTAGAGAATTTCAGCTTGCTTGATGAAATGAATAATGTTGTCAGCAGCTTCACTCTTGTGCTTGAGAAAGAAAACTCAGGTGTATCTTGAATATTCATCAACAATGACCAAAGAGTATCTCATTCCAGTGAATGAAGGAGTACTAATTGGTCCAAATAAATCCATATGAAGCAGATCCAAACAATTATCAATGGTTGAACATGTTTTAGACTTAAAAGTAGCTTTGTGTTGTTTGCCTTTCTCACAAGCACCACACAGCTTGTCCTTCTCATAATTTATCACAGGAAGACCAGACACCAACTCTTTCTTACACAGCTTGTTGATGTCTTTGAAATTCATATGAGACAACCTTTTATGCCACAACCAGTTCAACTCATCTTGAGTCTTTGACATGAAACAAACTTCTCTTGTGACAGTTGGATTTCTCATGTCAAAAGAATACAAAGACTCATCCCTCTTTGCAATAAGAACCACATTGCCTTCTAAATCAAGAACAATACCCTTATCAGATCTGAATCTCACTTCATAACCAACATCACACAACTGACTCACACTGATCAAATTGTGCTTCAAACCATTTACATATGAGACCCTTCTGAAAGTAAGAGGACCATTTAAAAGTATACCAAATCCTTCAGTCTTTCCTTGAGAGTCATCTCCAAAAGTAACATTAGGACCAGCGCGAATCCTAAAGCTACATAGCAGGGACTTACATCCGGTCATATGCTTGGAACACCCACTGTCCAAGTGCCAGGTATTATCGTCATGACTGCCCTGCATTTTCAATAAGAGATTAGTTCTTTTTGGGAACCCATCCAAAGATGGGTTCACCAGAGCTGACCTTCTGGTCTGACTCAGATTGGGAAACAGAACTTAGACTCTTATCACATTTGGACACCCATTGTTGCTTGATCTGTCCCTTACCAGATTTAAAGTTCTTTTGAGCAACATTTAGAGCTTCCTTTTTATCAAAACCTTTGCCTATTCCAGATTTCTTGCATTCAGCTCTCAATTTTCTTTGATCAACAATTTTTGGATCAGACACATTTTTAAGAAAATCAGCATCAATTGAAACCTTACCAGTTCTGGACTCAACATATTTTGTAATCATTTTGTCAGAGTCAGATTTGGTGTTTTTTGAAACAGACTCAGTTTTGGTTTGTGACTCATTTCCTTGAGAACGAGACTTCTCATTCTTTAAAAGCTTTATTTTCTCTTTAGGAACACTATGATCTCTAACCTTTCTTTTATTTTTCTTTGAGTTATCCTTGTTTGTTTTAGACTTTGAATCTGACACAGATTGGGAAATGGTCAGCTTGGACAAGTCAAGACTTTCTTCAGGTTTTAACTCAGTAATCTTATCAGCTTCAGACACAGCTTCAGCAATGGTCTGACTCATAGTTTCAGGATCATTAAACCCAATACCAAATTTCTGAACCAACTTAATTGGTTTAGACTTTTTCCCTTTGGTTTGGACTTTGGGTGGTGAAGGAGGCTGATAACAAGGCTCCATAGCACATACTTCACTAATGGCTATGGCCCTATCATAATCACCATCAAAAATAGCTTGGATCTGATGAGGTATTTGTTCATTTACACACTTAGCAACTCTCTTGGAACATATACACCATGATTCAGTAATATGCTTTATTTTCAAAAACTTTTCTTCTGCAGTTTTAGCTTCTTTAACCAAAATAGAGTTTAATTGTTTTTGAGCTTTAACTTCAGATTCCAGTTTTTCAATGGTGTGAGTTTTAGAACTAACATCAAGTTTTAAAAACTGTATTTCCTTTTTGAGTTCTTGATTAAAGTGTTTTTGTAAAAGAACCTCATCACCCAGTCTATTCAGTCTAGACAGTTTTTCTTTATCAGACAGATTGGAAAAAGAAATTACCTCAGGTGGAGCAGTCTGACTGGTAGATGCCTGGTGAGCTGACTCAGATTGCTGTTGGATTTTCACCAGATCTTCAGCAAACTTTTGAGTAGCTTCTTTAGCCATGAAACACTTGGCATCTTTGTACAGCTCATCATCAGATGAAGTGGCACTTTCAGCCCAGTCTTTGGCTACCAGACTCTTCTCACTCTTGTTCACCTTCTCAGTCAGCTCAGCTACTTGTGCTTTCAAGGCCTTGTATTTTGTCTTGAGCTTTGAGTACTTTTCACTTCTTCCACCTTTGGTTGGCACAGCTTGAGAGGACTCTTTAGATCTGCAATCTCCAGCCATGTGTCCAGTCTTGCCACATTTGTAACAAGTGACTTTGGACATGTCAAATGGCTTTTTGGTCTTATCAGCTTGGCCATTTTTACCTTTTCCTTTAAACTTACTAAAGGATCTCCTTCTCATCCTTTGAGCCAACATAGCTACTTCATTAGCTAGTTCATCTCCATCAGATTCATCACATTCAGATTCAGCACAAACAGAGTTAGGATTAGAAATCACAGGAATATCATCATTAACACAAGGTATGATCTCATTACTAATTGAGCTAGGGTGTTCAGACATAGAAGCAACAAGTGCAGCAGCAGGCTGACTATAAGAATCACCCATAGCAATCAACTTTTCAGCCTCTGAACATTCTTGGTTGTGAAGTAAACCAAAAAGTCCAGGGAGATCAAGATCATGATAAACAGAACTCAATTTAACAGATGAAATATAGTTGTTCCATTTTGGTGGTAATGAATCAAGAAATTTACTCTTTAAAACCTCATTTTTCTTAACAATTCCAACAGCAGCTAGATCATTAACTAAAACATTAAAGCGGGTATGAGTGTCAATTAAGGATTCATTTCTCAAAGAGAAAAATCTCTCATACCTCCTGGTTAAAGTAGTAATGGTGGATTCCATGGAAGTAGAGCAACCCTCAAACATGACAGTCAATGTACCCCACATTTTCTTAGCTGTAGAACACATTTTAATAGAATGGTAAAGGTCTTTGGGCACAGCTTGGACAATGAAATTTCTAGCCTTCACATCCAAGTTAGCCAACCTCCTATCCTCATCCCCCCAATCTGCCTTGTCCTTAACAATAGATTTGACTGTGGCAGGAATGGTTGGTTGACCTTCCCTTACCACAGCTTCAACTACAATGGTCTGTGTAGGAACATAAGGACCATCTGCAAGGATGTCAGGCATATTGTTATCAATGGATTCAAGGAACAAAGACATACGACCTTTCCACCCACTGAAATCATCTTTATCAAACATGGGTGGTCTGGTTGAAGAACCATTATCAATATAGGATGACATAATGCTTTACTATTAAAGAAAATATGCAAGGATCAAGTCAAGTTAATTCTTAACCCCTGCTCTGATACCAATTGATACGTCCCAAGGTGTATCAATATACCAAAGTATATTGTACACAGAACAGTTGTAGAGGGGGGGTGAATACAACTTAATTCAAACTTTACAAAGTTTTTAACTAAAACGTTTTAAGATTCAGTTTATATATTAAGTAAGTAAAGAACAGGAATCATTAAAACAGTAAAGCAGTAAATAGAGTGAAACATTCTTAGACACAGATTGTGGTTTTCAATGTAATCCTTTATTAAGAAATAATCTATACAAAGAATTACAGGGTTGTTGCGGAATAAAGATAGCCTATAGATATCTAAACAACCCTTGAAATAACAAACTACAATCAATAAGTTTCAGCTCAAGAGAATCAGCCAAAGCTGATCTCCAACAGACTAAGCTGTGTCTAAGAGCAGAGAAAACTTGTGTGAAGAATGATTCTCAGGAATGCCACACATATGCAATCAAGGAATGAGGCTTTTATAGGCGAAAGCCCTTCTTCTCTTGGTATCCAATGTAGCCACGTATTCTTCTTTCAATGGATGACAAAGGAATAATCAATTGTGCCTTTCATGGTACTTGTGGTCCCCCACGTACAGCTGCACATTCTTTATCATCCAATAAGATTATGGACACGCATATGTAAAACCAACCACCAACCTGGATCCTAGGATTCTTCCTAGTCACGTCATTTGTCCTTATCTTTAATCCAGGTTGTTATCTTCACTTGATTGTCAGACACAGATTGGGCCGTTTGTCAAGGCACCAATCTGCCTAAGTGTTTCTAAGCTGACTGCTAATCCCAAGCTGCCTTCCACTACCAGCTTGGTCTTCTATCTTCAATCCTCCTCTTCGACTTGGATTGAATGCTATAACATTGTTGATGCAGCTTGAATAACACTTGTTTCCATAAGATTTTACAATTACAAAGTATGAAGCATGATCTGGGTCAGAAACAGATCGTAAGCTGTGTCAGCTTAGTCTGACCCAGATCAGATTACAAGAACCAAAAGATTACTAAGTGTTTACAAGTCAGATTTGTCATCACCAAATTTACAAACCTTTATCAATGAACATTGGGACTCAACAGATATACTTGATGCTTCTGTACAAGCTCAAGACCCTTCATCTCATATCTCACCACCAGAAATTCCAATTTCAGTTTCACCATCCATACAAATAATTCCACATACTTCTCCACCATCATTATCATCCTTATTTGTGTCTAGAAATAGACACATGCCACCACCGGCGTTGGCTAATGTACCTGAGAATACTCGGTACATTCAGCCATTTGATCTCCATCAACGTCCTTCTTCTTTCCCAACACTTGTTTCTATTCCTTCTGCTGCTGGCCAGTTAACTGATGAGGTTTCTCTACATGTGCCTCCTCCAGTTGCTCCAGTGGCACCTGTTGCCGGTCCAGTGACACCTTCCCCTCAGTTGCTGGACAGTCAATTTGTCTCTTTCCAAGCCGACATCCGAAACCTTATTAAAAGGGTGGAGGATGTTCAAAAGACAATTGACAAGAATGCCAAGTCGATCTCCAGGTACAATAAGGATAGGCTGACAAATCAAAAAGTTGTGGACCTGGGGATCAACAAGTTTGCCACAAATGAAGACTTGGTATTCAACAAGCTCAATGAGTTGGTCACTGGTTGTAACACTCTGTCCAGTTCTCTAAAGGAAGCCTTTGACCTAACTCAATCACGAGTCACAACCTCTATCTCCAACTTGCTTGGCACAACTGTTCGTTCATCAGAGACTGATTTAAAGGAGATAGAAAGTGTGACATCCGTCAAAATTCCATTAAACAAGATTCTTAATTGAAATCAATTAAGCTATTTTTCTCTTAGTTTTCAAATAATTTAAGCTAAGTAAGGCATGATTAAGTGAGCAAGTGCATGTTTAAACTTTCTAGTTGATTATATGATTAATCAATCTATTATATGAATTATCTTAGGAAGTTTAAAAATCTTGGTGACGAGCAACTAAGAAAATAAAAATGTTATATTCCGTGAAAAATCATAAAACGTTTATTTATCGCGTGAGACTTTCTCGTATGAACTTAAGACTTAGGAAAACCTAATATCTAGTGTTTCAACACTTTAATATGATTTTTATTTTACAAAATAACACACTTCAAAAATCGGAAAATTTAATTAAATCCCGTGAATAGTAAGGAGGTTAAAAAGTAAAGAAACTAACTAGTTTTGCAAGATATTTTACACTATGTCTTACACCACCACAAATGGAACACATCACCACCTTTACTAACTAATTGATTCCTTTATATAATCTAGTATTAAGTTTATGAAAACTCTAAGTATGTATATATATATATATATATATATATATACACGAAATTTATATAGATAAAAAGACTAGATATTTAAGCTAGTTAAGTAAACAAAAATCAAACACATCACACCACCATCTTTTAACCACATATCTACCTTAAGAAACAACCACATCACCTCCTTTCTTCCTTGATATTTTAGGCCACCACCACCACATTTTCACCACATAATCTAAATAACTAGTAAACTTTCTTTACTATAAATACAAAGCTTAGGTTTTCACAAATACTTGCTAATTCAAACAATCAAACTTCTTTCTCTTAAATCTCTACCATTCCAAGATCCATACTTGTTTAAGTTCAAGCATATCTCTCACAACCTTTCATCATCCCAAGCTTTCGATTCAACCAAAGTTGTCTTGAATTCGTTGGTTTCAAATTTGTAAACACGACGTTGTTATCGGGAATTCTTTCAAGGACTTCACAAAGCCTAGTTATAATGCCTACTTAGGGCTGGAAATATTCCACTTTCATCAAGAAAACAAGTCCAAGTTATAGCCGCTTCTCTCAAAATCTTCTTCGATGTTCATTCCTATATCGTTACTTTGATCTTAGAATTTATAATTCTCCAAACTTGTAAGTGTTTTTATGAAACCTTACTATATATTGCCTTATGATTATATGACTATATGTTATGTATTGAAATGCTTGTCAACTTGTTTTATACTCAAATGATACGTATTTGCATTTAAATACGCTAAATATCTCTTTAAGACGCATAATGAATTGTTGGCACTTTTGTAGAAATACATGAGTAAAACACCCTTAACAAATACTTTTATATACTAATTTTGGTATATAAATAAATGTATAGTTATATATTTAACTATCCTATTTTTATATAAAAATCGTATTTCACAAACTGTGAATTATTTCATATTCCGATTTCTTGTTTTGGATAGAATATATCCTTGATACCCTTTTAACCAAAGTACTTCATTACTAAAAGTAAATTTCATGACACTTGGGCCTCTTCGGGGTACACCAACGGAGGGGATTGTAGTTCGCAATTTAACGCAACTTGGTTCACCGTTTGGGTACTACATGACCCTAACCTCATGAATTGACACAACGTGAAGTACAATACTGGTTTTTCTTGCCATTTAAGGTATCTCTTCATTCTATAATTAATACATTTTTGTATTAATTATAATCCTACTATTTAAAGTATCTCTCTTTTATATATAATATATATACACAATCGTATTCGTCTCCGAATAAATTGCGTATCAATTCAAAGAAATACTATCAAGTATCTCTTTATTCTCATTCATATCTTAAGCTAATTGGTAGCTTATTATTTGCATTTAAACAAAAGCTTTTTAAGGATTTCTATAAAGATAAATGAGATATCATTTATAAATATTTCAAGAATAAATTACAAAGGTTATTGAAAGAACCCAAAACCAGTTACGTTGACAAGCGTATTAATAGATAAACATTATAAGATAACTTAAGTCTAAACCGAGAAGTAAATCAATCACATTATGTTTAGGGATATGTACTTTTGCTAGTTGACTTACTCGTCATCCTTGTCATCATCAACATTTTTACATTACTAATCAATTACCGAGCTAAGGTGAGTTTCATGGATCCCTATTTATTATTTTGGGACTGAGAATACACAACTGTTTTGTTTTATGGACACAATTGCTTAAATGATCCATGCTTATATTTTTGTTACAATGCTTTGAATTGAAATCCCCTATATGGAACTTGGACCGATAAATTTACAACGCGAATATTATAAATAGTACTATTGGGTTGACACCCCTATCCTGGTTAGTCGCACTAAGACATACAAGGGATAATTAATATTTGAACTAAATACGTGATTGTGTTGAGCATTAGCATCACATGAGGGGTAATGTACACATATGGTACGGTTAAGGTATTCGGTTTCCAAGGTATAAGCATGTGATATACGAATTAATAGGTTGAAATAAACCACGTATACTTGATAGTCGTAATGCATGCGATATCATATTCAAATCTTGTGATCCAAAGGTAAATCCTTATTATAAAAACTGTGAACTCACCAACTTTATGTTGACGAAATTTAAACGTGTATTCTCATGTACTTGAGCTAGATGACGCATAAGATAGATGCATACTTTTGGAGTCACAATTGCATACTAGAAGAAAACATATCGAGATGTCTTAGTTTATATTATCATGTTTAAAGAATCTCATATGTATTAGTTGTGTACTCAGTTATCACTTTGTGATCAATAAAGAAAATCTTTCGGATATATTCTAAAAACGTCTCATTCTAGAGGTCGTTTGTTATAATATGTGATTTGTTTACGAATATTGTTCACACCTTCGATTCCGCATTTTGGGGGTGTGACAGAAAGACAGGTCAATGAGATATTTGACAGACCTGCTCTTAATGTGACTGAGCTTGGGCAACAACTGGCCACTTCAGTTGGTCAGAAGATTGAAGATACCTTGGCTGCTAGAGAAGAAGAATTGGTTAAAAAGGTGATGTCTGAGATCACCAAGATGGTCTCTCCTCAGGTTGATCTGACCCCACTTATATCTGAGATCAACCAGTTGAGAACCAGTCTAGATACTTTGGCAACCAATGTTTCTAAGCATTCAACTACCATATCCAATCTGGCAACTGAAGTTGGAAGACAAAAAGAAAAAGTTGTTAAGGAAAATGAAAGACTTGAAGACTGGCCACGACCAAGTTGCTGGTAATGTTCTGGCCCAGTCGAGAGAGTCCAATCATCTCTAGAGAACCATCTGGATGATTTGCACAGTCTTTAAGGAGTGCAAGGACATGCGATCATGGCAGAGTCTAGACAGGTTTGCCCCATAGTAATTCAGACTGGGAAGCAATTAGGGCAGGTCTAGACGCTGCCAAGGGGGAAGGAAGTGCAGTCCTTGCACCCAGATCAACTGAACAGGCAATTGTGGTAGCTGCTGGTCAGCAAATTATTGAACAATTTAAGGATGCACCTGATAGGGGGGATGCAGATAAGGGTAAGGGCAAGGCTACTGAAGAAACTGTCACTGATGCAACTAGTACTGAAGCTGGTTTGCTTGAAACTGGAAACATTGATCGACTTCCTCCAGTGTCTGAAAGTGAAAGTAAAAGACTGGCGACAATTGGCAATGCCTTCAAAGAAAAGAGGAAACAAAGAAAAGAAGATCAAAGGGTTGCCAGGGCTCAAATCATGGATTTGGGTGCCTTAGATGCCAGTGATGTCGGCTTGTTGGGCATCACACTGGAGCAATATGCAAAAGTTAAACATGATCAAAGGATAATGGGTGCAGTCTTGGAAATGCTTGACATTCAACTCGATAAAGACTATCCAGATGAAGAAGTCGAATTTGATGCCAGGAATATTAATGTGTCAGTAGAGAAGGCAAGAGAAATGAGGGCTGGTGGGATTCAAAGAAGAATTGAAAATGTTCAAAAGATAATCAAAAGAGTATTGAACCCACCAAAGCCCAGGGCACAGCCAAATAGAAAGCCCCTGCCCAGAGATGCAGATTTAAGAACCTTCGTTGAACCAACTGGAGAGGTGTCAAATGATGATATCAAGGCTGCTGTGCAATCTGCCTTATCTGGATCTGTCAAGATATCCAATGAATCTGAAGCCAGAACCTACTACTCATCAATAATGGCAAAAGAGTATTGAACCCACCAAAGCCCAGGGCACAGCCAAATAGAAAGCCCCTGCCCAGAGATGCAGATTTAAGAACCTTCGTTGAACCAACTGGAGAGGTGTCAAATGATGATATCAAGGCTGCTGTGCAATCTGCCTTATCTGGATCTGTCAAGATATCCAATGAATCTGAAGCCAGAACCTACTACTCATCAATAATGGCAAAAAGAAAACACAATGGCACTATCAATGGTGTCAATGTTATTGTTAAGCCAGGCACCAAAGTATTCAGAGTACAAGTCAGTTACACTAGAGGGCCACTAGTTACAACTGAGATGGTGAACTTTTTGGAAGCAAAAGAAGTGAAGAATAGGTTTGAGAAGGCTTGGATAAACTTGTTAAGGGGGAAGATTCAACACAAAGAACATCTGGAGAACAGATTGAATATTGACCCTGAAGATTCTCAGCCTATTGGTTCACTGAACAAAAGAAGAAGAACTGGTGAAGGGCCATCCAGTTGAAGTTCTACTTCTTCTTATCTACTTGTATTTTTATTTGCATTCTTGTAACTTGATGTAAATTTCATTTCATGTATATATACAAGTTGCCAGTTTGTAACCAACAAGATAGATAAGTGATTAAATCTAACAAGCATAAAAGAAAAACCCAAGGCATTTGATGATCTATAAAAATGCCTTGGAAGATTAGATAGATATAGTCAAAACAAGTCTTTCAAGTTGATACTTGTATAGATAGAAAACTTGAAAAGACTTGGGAATATTTCAGGACAAATAGGGGGAATTTGTTAGGTCCAGTTTACTGAGAAACTGGAGCGTCTCCAGTTGCATCTGGAGACAAGAAGATTTGTCAAGAAATATTTGAAGTCCAGTGGCCAGTGTACAGTTGATGCCACTGAAGACTTCACTCCAGTTGAGATCTGACCAAAACCTGAAGACATTCCAGTTGAAGTCAAAGACAACAAGTGGAAGAAAGAGAATGACCATAGCAGCGAAGCCCAGTGGACATTCTATCCAGATCAAGACTGGAGAGCATCGGTGTAAAGTACTTACAAAGCTTTACACTGATTACAAGGAAGACCTTTTTGCTTTATGTACTATTATCCGGACAATAGCATTTGTCTTTGATTAAATTACAAAAGTACATAAAGCAGGTTGGATAAAGTGACTTTATGTCTTACTTTATCAAGCATGTTCAAGGAATTAAATGTAATTCCTTAAATGCTCTCAACCATATTTGTACGGCAAGGTTGACATCTCAATGTCAACCTTTGCCTATAAATAGAGGTCTTTGCACAACCAAGAAACAACCTTTTGCAAACCTGACTTTGCATATTCTTGGAGAACTTGTGCAATATTCTCTCAATCGCAAAAAGGAACATTTCACAACTTTAAGTGTTTCGATTGTTAAAGAGAATTTCCAAGTATTAGATCATTTGTATTTCTAGGTTGTTAGGATATTTACACATCTTGTAATATCTTGGTTCCGCAACAACCTTGTATTTTATTTAAGATAATAAATAAAATACGTTGAAAAATTACAACTTAATCTCTCCAGTTTACTTAATTGTATTTACATATTTGCATTGTCATTTACTTATTATATTGTCACCTTAATAAGTAATCTATCCAGTAACTTGGTATACGTTCATTGCAACTGGCAGTTGTCTAGTTCCTTGAACATATTGCAAAGTGAACTCACCATCGACATAGAGCTGTCTTCAGTAGTGTCATCTCTTGAGTTGGGACTTACATTACCCATATTAGTACCGCTTATAATTATATTATATGTGTTTGTAAAGCAAACTTGATTATTATTATCGCACACAAACAAACGTTGAGATTTTTTTCGTTCGGTTGATTCGAATAACAAATATTTTTTGACTGTAGTTGTATAATGGTTTTTCTAAGAAAATGACAGGTCTCATATATCAAGTGTGGACAGCTAAAGTAATTAAATATCAAAATCACATGTGCGGACGTTCTAGTCAACGCCAAAGCTAAATAATACCAGTATTACAACAAAAATAAGCAAATTAAATACGGAAACTATTTAGATAAATTAAAAGGCATACATTAATACTTGTATGAGATTTAGTGGGGCTCAACAAGATATCTTTAAATACACACGTCCGTGTGCAACTTGGTTTTTTTTATTTTGTTTGTATCTTTCCACTAAACCATACATGCATATTGTTGTATAATAATAAGGCTTGAAATGATCGACTTTACATTATCACATGCGTTACTTGTTTAATTTGCATATTTATAATTATATTTGGTGAATATATGATTGTCGCTTGAAAATTATATACATATGTTTGCTAATTTATTATTGAAGTATCATTGAAAGGGTGTGCAAGACTGCAAGTGGCTCTTTGAGAAAATAAAGCAGTACTCTAAATTAAATGAATTGTCATAAATTCGATTACGTACTCGTTCCATTCCAATATTCCAATACTTTATATGGTTTCTTGTTCAAATAAAGATCAAGAAAACCTTCCACTTGAATTGAAGTTGGCAAATAATTTACGGTCAACTTCAAGTTAATGCTCATTTAATGCAAAAATATACTCGTTAGTCGTTACAACCTTTTCAATGGGTTGATAGCCCAGTGATATTTCAGACTTCTAATGAAGGCTTGTTCCTTAAACAACCAGGGTTCGAATCCAATGAGCCGCAGGTTTTACCCCAAATGACATTCAATGCCGTAAATGTTGTGCCGTTTAATTGGCGATCTATCCGGGGGTTTTTCATGTAAACTACAGCAATAGCATCCTGCCCGGTGGGTGTAGAGACCACAAATGGAGTGAACAGACTTTGGCCAAAACGCAAACGTTAAAAAAAAAAAACCAAAAACTACTTAAAATAGTTTCAAAAGCTAACCAAATTTTTCGGAAAGAAAATGGACTACAAACATTCCCCTTTTAACTAACACTTGTAATTAACATTTGAGTTTTATATATGTTTACCATTTTACACTAATAAACTTCATTTCTAATTATTTTTATTAAATATATTCATAATTAAAACTCTACCTACAAGGCTACAAGTTCTAAATAAATCCCCCGTTACCGGTTTCAGCAACTTTTATTAAGACGTCGGGATTAATTAATTCAAACCTAGTTTTTTTTGTTTGAAAAAAGTCTGAAGAACTGATAACACCTCTTGAAATTGGTGTACGTTCCCACCGCGAGTTCGAATAATCCTGATAATGCGCTAAAGGTTTATTCTCTCATATCTTAGATGAGTATAACATTACAAATGTCCAATTTCTAAATATTTTTTTGCAGGATTTGAACTCATGACCCTCCAGGATGAAACATGTTAGGAAAAACACCATGACTACTAGACTAAGACCCGAATGGCTCAAACCTTGTTAGCTAATTTAAATTAAACCCAACACTATTAACAAAAAGTCAAATTAAAACAAACAAATGGGATACTGGTCAAGACATTCTATTCGACTTGATTGGTTTCTGTCCAGAACATACAAGGTTACTCGTTCAGTCGTTTGTTGATATTTATAGTCTTAAGCCCTATCGAACTATAGAATATTGTACGTATTACGTACACAATTGACAATTACTTCTAATTAAATAACCATCAAACATTACAAATCATTTAGTAGCTAGCGTCATATATAGGCTACATCAAATTAAGTAAGTACAAATGAGAATTGACATTTGTACAACGAAGATAGGAAATTTGTACTTGTGACCAATAAAGAAAGTCACATCAGAAACCGAAAATAGGGCGTGTGTTATGAGATATGTTATATATATAGAGAAGTTTTGAAATTGGATCTTTCAAAATTAAGCTTTGAAAGTGATCGTAGGTGAGCCGAAAGCGATGTTGTTTGACAGGATGCAAGAACCTGGTTAGTAGTATGATGCAACAAATTAAACGATACTAATTATACGTCCTTATTAACTTTTTTTTAAATACATTGAATGTGTAGATGGCCGTATGGATTTTATTCGGCGTTGTTGATGCAAACAAATGCAATAATTAAGCTCAAATAATTTATCTCTAGAGAACGGGAAATTAATTGAAGAAGCGCTAGTTCAAATACTGATCGGCTGATCGCTATATGACGTTTCTTATTCGGTGGTGTAGCATGTACATATATATATATATAAATGATCATAGTATTACAGGTTACTGCGAAGCATATGAGGACCAAATTTGGCCCGGTTAGAATTTAAAGGCGCGTTTAGTTGTGTAAAATGTTTTTAAGTTTTCCATTTCTAATTTTTTAGAAAGTGAAAAGGTTTTCCATCTTTGAAAAATAAATGAAAATTTTGAAATGCGCTCAAAACTAGAAAATGAAAAACAATTTAAGGTTTTCAAAATTTTGAAAATAGAAAATGAAATAGGGAAAATAATTAAAAAGTGGTTTCTAATTTTCCATAAGAAAATGGAAAACAATGTTTTTTGTTTTCATGAAAAACATTTTTGGAAAACTATGATTTGAACTAGGGATGTTGAAAATAACCAAACTCAAATAACCCGACCCATCCCGAATGGGTTTGGGTGAAACGGGTTGGGTTATTCGGTTTACGGATCGTCATTTGGGTTACGGGTGAAAATTTATAATTTGGGTCAACCCGAATAACCCAAATAAGATGTTCATTTGTTTTATATATACTAATATAACACATCAAATTTGTTTAAAGTATATATTATTTAAATATTAAGTTTTCATTTATAAATAAAATCAGAATCGTGTAAAATTAAATAATAAAGGATGTTTAAAAATACACAAATACATAACTGTATCAAATGATAAACATATGAATATAAGAAAAGTTATATATTGTCAAAATTTGTTTATTTAATATCAGTGGTTTTTATTAATTTTATATAATTTGTAATGTGTTTGTTTTGTTTATAACTTTTATTTTGATAATACAATCATCTTTTAGTGCAAGAATTCAAAAAATGCATAATCAAAAGTGTTTGGATATAAAGAATTTGTTAATCTATATAAATATCACAATTATTCAAGTTTTTGAAATTGAAATTATATTGTTGCAATGTTGTGTAACTAACAAAACATTTTAAGTTGCCCTTAAATTCAATCACATTTTATTTGGGTCACCCAAAACCCGACCCAAAAAACCCAAACCCGGACAACCCAAACCAGAGTAACCCAAATCTTATTAGGTTTGGGTTGCGGGTTAATTTACAATTCTTCAAAACCCGAATAACCCGAACCGATTAACCCGAAACCCAAATAACCCGACTCATCAACACCCCTAATTTGAACGTGTTTTCTGTTTTTGATGTTTTTCTTGAAAACAAAAATGAAAAACAAATTGTAACTAAACGCACCCTAATATTTTTCAAATTGGAAGTTTTAGATCTCGTTCGAGATTATACTATTATGATATTTTTGTTTGCGCAAAATCAAAATATTTTAAATAACTAGTTGTCCAGTTCAATTTTATCCATTTTATATGTTGCAAGTCAAATAAAAACTAGGTATACACATTACATATTATTTACATGTAGCAAACTTATGAAATATTTTTAAAACGTGAATGCAACATTACAATACCAACAATATTGATTAGTGTCGCTAAAAATTGATATTTAGGATTTAGATTTTAGAAGAATCAGTTATTCTCGCATAATATTAAATTGTTAACTTAGTTGCTTTCAAAGTCATTATTTCAAGCCAAAATATGGTTGGTTAAGAATAAGATCCTAGGACTAATCATAATATCGAGATCATATACAAATCGTATATTTACAAAGATACGATGTTACGCATGATCAATCCATGTTTTCTTTATGATCAATCCATGTTGTTTGATTACTATCATAAAATCTTAAGTTTCTATGATATAAAAATATCTTAAACAAGTCACGTGTCCGCACGATATGGCTGTGTGGTGGTGGCTGCGGCGACGACGGGTGGTGGTGGCAGCGACGGCAGCAACGTTAGGAGTAACGATGTGGTTATTAATGTAAAAGTGATTGATGTAAGATTAAGTAGTATGGTTATTTTAATGGTTGTGGAATTTATGTTGAAATAATTTGTATGTTAAGTGAATATATTCAAAATAGTGAATAAATGAGAGAGATAGTTTGTTTAGATCAAGTTTATTTTTAAGACAATAGGAGAGATCAAATGTTTTATATGGTAGTATAGATAGTTAAATCGTGATAAACTTGGTTTCAAAAGTTGCTTAGTTATATTGGCACGATTTGAAAGACTTTCTGTTTTCATTTTAAGGAATACGCAACGGCAACCCTTTAAAGGAACAAATTAACCATTTACTTCTTTTGTCTAATCAAATGATACAAATCATATTGCTAATTCATTATTGTTATTGCTAATAGTAAAGTAATGAAGATGATTTTAGCTGATTTTGTATAATAAGAATAATAATAAGAATAAGTGACACTATGAAACTACTAATAATAATAAGTTAATTATTGAAGTGATGTAGGAGATGGATGTTGGCAATAGTCTGGAGGGAGATATGTGATTGTGGTTATTTAAAATGTGGAATGTGAACTAAAAACTTTCGATAGAATAGTGTGCCAACTTGACGTATTAGTAAAAGCCGTTAAGCCGGAGCCTTTTTAATGTGGGTCCCGATTACATGACATATAGCTGTAAAGAAAAGAGCTGAAACCAGACCTTGTAGCCGTTTCGGTCCAAAAGGGTAAGCCGAGTTAGCCAGCCGCCTTCGTATCTTCCAAGAAACATGTACCCAAATTTAATGACAACCCCTTTATCCATTTTTACATTACTTTTCAAGTATTTCCCTTTATTTTATTGTAAGTATTATATTTTAACATAAATAATCAACGAAAAGGAAGATTGAGTAAAAACCAAACCTGAAAATACAAAAACAATATAAATCGAAAAAATCAAAATACAAACACCAAAAATGGAATCAAACTAGTTTTTTGACCCCGGGCGTTGCCCCGGGAGGGCGTTGTCCGGGATCGACGTTGCGTCATGCAAACATATATACATACAACATTACCTAAAAGTTTGGACACTTAAACTTTACTATAAGGGGTAGAAACTAAAAAAATTGGTGCCCAAAACCTAGAGTTTGATGGTAAAAGTTAGAAGCCTTAATATAAGAGATAGAAAGTAAAAAAATAAAAATTTGATGATTAAAGTTAGAACTATAATTAAGTTTGTATACAAAAAGTTAGACTAAAGTAAAAAAATCCAAAAGTTAAGTGGTAAAAATAAGTTTGAAGCGTTAAAATAAGAGATAGAAAGTAAAAAAAAATAAAATTGATGATTAAAGTTAGAACTATAATTAAGTTTGTATACAAAAAGTTAGACTAAAGTTAAAAAATAATAAAATTGATGATTAAAGTTAGAACTATAATTAAGTTTGTATACAAAAAATTAGACTAAAGTGATAAAACGTAAAAGTTAGGTTGTAAAAATAAGAAACTCTAAAAGTATACAATTGTAAAAAAAAAAAATCGGAAAAAGACAAAATAGGAATAAGACGAAATTGCTGACGTCAGACCCGGTTACTGTAGCTAAGCCTTGTATAATTGTTATATATATAATTGATTTTTGGTTTTGGTAAAGAGTGATACTATAGATACACCGTCAATTGTTCATAAAAACACATCTGAAACGCTCCGTTTTATGTAAAACGCCGCGTTTGTCGCCCCGTTTTATATAAAACGCCGCGTTTGCCGGTGTGTAGATAGTAAAAGCTATAAGGAGAATTACACGTGGTCTGACACACATGTCAGTCATTCCCCCGTTTTAGGTACCGTTTTACATAAAACGCTACGTATTAGGTTAAACGGTACCTAAAACGGGGGAATGACTGACATGTGTGTCAGACCACGTGTAATTCTCCTTATAGCTTTTACTATCTACACACCGGCCAAACGCGGCGTTTTATATAAAACGGGGCGATAAACGCGGCGTTTTACATAAAACGGGGCGTTTCGGATGTGTTTCTGGAACAGTTGATGTGTGTAGATAGCCGCTTCCTTGGTAAAAAGTGTCATGTTTACTCTTTGAAGTGTTATTAAGATTTCTTATTTTATGAATTCGTTGAAAGTTCATATCAACATGTTTTTGACCCTAGTTGGAACCGGTTTCTATGACCAATAGACTATCTTGTCTTGCTTTTTGTATATACAGTAAAAAAAATTTTTAAACTTATTGATAATTATCTTTTGAGAAAACTGTTTGTACAGCCGATTAGGTTAGATGATTTGGGGTGTTTTGGTGGCGATTCCCTGTTGGTAGGAGTGTTCCTCCCTTGTACGCCGATTGGTGTGTTTTAGATTGTTTAGGGTTTTCCCCGTGATCGTTTTTTTCATGCTTGTTTAGGGTTTTCCCCCATTTATAGTGGTCTTTCGTGGAGGATAAGCCTCCATACGCGGTTTTTGCTCCCTTAATTTTGGCAACGATTTCCATTATTTAAGGAAACGATATGATAATATCTTGCTTGTGCTTATCTTCTTTAGTTCAGGCTGCGTACAGTCTCCGTGATACCCTGGGTAATTCCTTAGTCCGCAGCCTTTCCGGGTGTCATCCTGGGTTAGGATTATCCTGTGTGGTAGCGGGTACGTCATCAATCCCCCCAGACTAATAATATGATGTGCCAAGATCATTTTGTTAGTCTCTGCTAAAAAATCGTTCCCTATATCCTTGGGTGCCTGCTGTCTTCTGGAAGGTCTTAGAAGGGGCAATTTTGAACAAAATGCAATCTTTAGTGGGCCTTTTCGTAAATCGACGGTAGTGCGTCTCGTATCTCGATATAAGTTGAACGGGCAGATCTGGCTTCTTTCTTTTTGAGGACATATTTATCTTTCTGGTAGTCGTCTTTCCGTTTTCTTCTTAAATTTATGAATGAATGAAGTGGGGTTATCGAAAAAAGAGGAGCGTCTTCTGCAAACATGGCCGGATAAAGACCATCGGCCAAAAATTTAAGCTTGGTGTTAGATCATATTTTGATATGATAAAAATTCGCCGGTTAGAGTCTGTAACATCCCAAACTTTTCAAGTTTGACTATTTGACTATTCCGTTAGTTAACGTTAGGTTCGTTAAGTTTATGTGCCCTATATGGGATTATGTGATTAAATGCTTATGTGTGATAATGTGAAATGAATAAGATGATGTTTAATGGAAGTAATTAAAATACCGTTACGAAAGTTAAGTGCTTATAAGATTGTTAAGTCTCCCGGTAGGTAAGTTAAGCTAAGAAAGTTAAGTTTAGGAGTTGAGGGGTCCTATGTGTAACTATTGGAGTTGATGGCCAGGGATTAGTGAGCAATTAGGCAGCCCTAATTGTCACAAACATCTGCTCTTTGTGTGTGTAATACCCCAGCCGAAAATCTCCCTCCCTTCTCAAGCAATTCTCCTTCAATAATCAATCGTTTTGTGCCGTTTCGATCAAGTATTGTTTAGATCTTGAATCCCCTACGTCAAGTGCAGGTAATATAGGTAAATCCTCTTTGAAATCTGATTAATTGACTCATAGATGGGTATTCAATCCAGGCCATGGGGTTTGGGTTGGGTTAATTGATTAAACGTTTACCGATTTCTTGTTATTCGGGTGATTCAATGAGTGATTTATGTTTGTAATGGATCAAGGAATCAATTGATAGTTTGAAGTCATCAATTGTGTCCTAAAAGAGGTCAATTTGATGTCTCCAGGTCGGGGTTAGGGTTTGAGATCGAATGGGAATCGTTTAAGTGCAGTTCAAAATCAGGTTTGCTGATCGAGCCCCGATATGCGGCGCATGGGATTTCCATGCGGCGCATGGAATGGTCTGGTTTCATCTGACTTGGTTTATGCGGCGCATGGAGGATCCATGCGGCGCATATTCAGGTCTAGCAGTCGTATAGGCTTGTTTTCATGCTCGTTTGACCCATAGACCTTATGCTTAGGTTACCTTATGTTATAGGGAACTTAGAGAGGTCTTTTGAAGCCACGTTTATGTTACCTATTGGTTATATGTTGCTATGGGGAGTCGGAAACACAAACAAGACAAATTAACCTTGCGTATTTCTCGTTGTGTTCGTCATGAGGTAAGATACACTACTTTGACACGCTGAGGGTTCAACAAAAACATGGTTTTCATATAATAACTTCCCAAATGATATCTTGATTGCTTATGGGTATTCGGGGTTACACGGGAGGTGATATGGGCTATGTAAATGACTATTGAGGCCTGAAATGCAGTCCCTATATGAGTCCCAAATATACAGATGGTTAACTAAACCCGACTGGCAAGTACAACTAATCTTGATGGACAAGTTCAGTTTACGATCCAGATATGGATAACAAGAAACAATTGACAATATATAAAATGCAAGAACAAATGGCAGAAACTATATAAAGATATATATAAATATAATCAAGTATGTAGCATTGAGACACGTTGTTTTCTAATGTATTTGATTTATTGATGTATAAACATATATATATATATATATATATATATATATATATATATATATATATATATATATATATATATATATATATATATATATATATATATATATATATATATATATATATATATATATATATATATATATATATATATATATATATATATATATATATATATATATATATATATATATATATATATATATATATATATATATATATATATATATATATATATATATATATATATATATATATATATATATATATATATATATATATATATATATATATATATATATATATATATATATATATATATATATATATATATATATATATATATATATATATATATATATATATATATATATATATATATATATATATATATATATATATATATATATATATATATATATATATATATATATATATATATATATATATATATATATATATATATATATATATATATATATATATATATATATATATATATATATATATATATATATATATATATATATATATATATATATATATATATATATATATATATATATATATATATATATATATATATATATATATATATATATATATATATATATATATATATATATATATATATATATATATATATATATATATATATATATATATATATATATATATATATATATATATATATATATATATATATATATATATATATATATATATATATATATATATATATATATATATATATATATATATATATATATATATATATATATATATATATATATATATATATATATATATATATATATATATATATATATATATATATATATATATATATATATATATATATATATATATATATATATATATATATATATATATATATATATATATATATATATATATATATATATATATATATATATATATATATATATATATATATATATATATATATATATATATATATATATATATATATATATATATATATATATATATATATATATATATATATATATATATATATATATATATATATATATATATATATATATATATATATATATATATATATATATATATATATATATATATATATATATATATATATATATATATATATATATATATATATATATATATATATATATATATATATATATATATATATATATATATATATATATATATATATATATATATATATATATATATATATATATATATATATATATATATATATATATATATATATATATATATATATATATATATATATATATATATATATATATATATATATATATATATATATATATATATATATATATATATATATATATATATATATATATATATATATATATATATATATATATATATATATATATATATATATATATATATATATATATATATATATATATATATATATATATATATATATATATATATATATATATATATATATATATATATATATATATATATATATATATATATATATATATATATATATATATGAAGCTTCAGTAATATATATCTAATATCTCATAATTCTGTACAAACGTTTTCACTGAACTTCAAGCTATTTCTGAACAAATTATACTTGGTCGATTTCCGACCTAACAAATTCCCCCTATTTTTTCTGAAATAGTGCATGCATCTCAGACTTCTATCTATACATGTTTGTAAGTCTGAAATGCAAGTTTTTGTTTACGTTGTAAAAATTTTCTAAGTACATCTTATAGATCATTGATGTCTCAGAATTTTACTTGTGGTTTTCTAACTTAAACTTACCATCTACTTATTGGTTACAAATTGCAACATATATATACAAACTGAAATGATAGTTACAAATGTAAATACTTTACAAGTACATGATAATCTGAAGAGAAACTACTTCTTGGCAGGCCTTGAACCAGAAGGTGCCTCAGTAGGTTTTCTCTTCAGTGGAGAATGATCCTTTTTACCAAACAATCTGCTTTCAATTTCTACCTTGGCTTGCATCTTTTGTTGTATTCTTGCTAACCATGCACCAGTCAAGGCAGATTTTGGTTTCCCCCTCAGAATCTGGATCATCTCCCTATGCTCTGAAATCCCAAACTCGTGCACTGAAACCTGATGGTATTCTTCAGCTGCCCTTCCTTCTCTTTTAACAACCAAGTCAAAAAGCTTCAATCCATCAGCCTTTATTACTTCCATATCAATGATTTTGGCTGAATGCGATCGATGGTTCATATAACGATCATACTGATCCTTTTCATGTTTCCTTTGGATCTCAGCAGCATCATCAGAAATTGGTTTGAGTGAAGTAAAGACAACATCACGAGAATCTTTCTTTGCAGTCCTTGTTCCAGTTCTGGGCTTTGTGGGTGGTCTGGACAACTCATTTTCTACCTTCAGAACTCCAGCCAGAATCTCTTTCTTCTTTATGGCCATTTCTTTTTCTCTATTTTTTACCAAGTCCTCAATGGACATTTTGAAAGTGAGATGGTCCAGCTTTTGTTCTAAGGGAGAGTAGTTTACCCCATATTCATATTTAATTGCCTTCAGTGGTTCCCAACTTTGTTGTTCTAGGCAATCACATATACCCTTTGCCATTGTAGCAAACTGAGCCTTTAATCTGAATGAAGAACTAAGGTTCAGTGCTTCTTGATCTTTTAATTCCTTCAACATCTTTCTATCTTCTTCAGTGAAAGAAGCAGGGGGAGGAGGAGCAGTAACAGTTTCTTTCTTTAGAAGAGTTAGAATTTCATCTAACTGTTTTGACTGATTCTGAACTGAACCTTCAAGCTTGGAAACTGAATCTTTTACTTCATTTACAGCCTTTTCCACTTTGTCATTTGTGTCTTTGGTCAGTTCAGCAATCATCATTCTAACCTCTTCACCAACCTTCTGAGAGACAGATTCTGAAATCTGAGCAGCTAGATTCTGAGATAGCTCAGACTTCAGATTATCTAAAACACCAACACTTATAGAAGCCCCAAGTTCTTTCTCATTAATACTGGGCTTCTGAACCAACTCATTCACTTCTCTTCCAACAGCCATAAAGTCTTGTTTCAACAACTTGAACACAAGATGTCAAGTTCGCAACCACTGAAGATTGCACATCCCTCTTTGTCAACCTAAAGGCTTCTCTGATTGCAGAGCTCACCTTGTTGCAAGTCATCACCAGCTCATTCAGCTTCCCAAGTACTAGTCCTTCATTTCCAGCAACTTTGGTCAACTCAGTTCCAAGGAACATCTGAGCACCTTTCATATCAGCCAAGGAACTAGTATTGGCAGTTAGAGATTTGGTTAAGTCCTCCACCCTTAAAATAAGGCTTTGGACTTCGGTTTGTGTTTTCTCTAACTGTGCTTCTACATTTAAAGGAGGTGGGGGTTGTGCAGAAGCAGGAGCCACAAATGGTAAATTACCAAGCCCTTTAAGTACTTTGTTCATTTGAATGTCAGTTGGACTCTCAGATTCTGTCTCAGAATCCAAGTCCTTCTCTACTGGGGCATCATAATTGATCGGTGGTGGGATGTTGTGAATTTGGGGGTGAAGAAATTGAAGTGATGGAGTGAAAGATGGATCGGTTACATATGCGGGAGTGGTACCTGGTGGAAAGATTGGATTTTGGTGAGATGGAGGTGGTGGAACATAAGGATCATTTTCTTGAATTTCTGGGGGAGGAGGAGGGGCGTTTGCGAGGATGGGGGCTGGCTCAGAATCAGATTGATTCGCCTCCAATAGTTCCTCGTCAAACTCAAAGTCAACAAGAGAATCAAGATTCTCCTGAGGTAGCTCATCGTCATCCCAGAAAGCATTCACTTTTACAATCTGGTCAGATATGCCCTGGTTTGGGTCACTAGTACCCTCACCAGATTCTGGTTCAACAGCTGCTGAAGCAGTTGCATCGTCACCAGTTTCAACGATTGGTTCAATCGTAGGTACACTAACGGGTCCCACATTCTTTTGTGGCCCACTTAGTGACCTTTCTGGACCAGCTAGTGTGGCTGAAACAGTTTTATTAAATACCTGAAGCATAGCAGAGGAGAGTTCAGGCTCATCTTCAGTAATGGTTGCCTTGGAGAAATCTCTGCTATATTCTGGTACTGAAGCTTCAGGTCCAGCTTGATTGTAAGCATCACCAAGAATATCCATGAAACACAAGCTCAGAAACCTTGGGAAGGCAATATGCAGACTTCTCTTTCCTTTTAACTTTGTAATCAGCTGAGAGAAGAGAATCTCAGCAAAGTCTGCTTGCATCCCATTCCAGATATAATACCCCATCTCAACTTGGGGTAATGAAAGTTGGTCCAACCCTCCATGGTTGCCACCAAGACTTTCCACAATTTGAGTCCAGAAGAACCTCCAGCAATTACCAAATCCAGACATAAAAATGTGTCCAGAGGTCTTCAAATTACCATCAGCATCCTCCATATCACCATGACCAGTGGCGACTAGAACCTCCCTGAAATTGACTCCTTTGAGTCTTTTAGCAAACACCTTCATCAGCCTTTGTGTAGAAACATTGTTCAGAGATAGAAGGATTCATATCAATGACATAAATGTTTCCCTTTCTTGGTGCAATCAGTACTACCTTTCCATCTCTGTTGAATATGGTGCCTTGTGAAATGTCAAATAAAACCTTGAAGCCATCATCACACAGTTGACTGACACTGATCAGGTTATATTTCAAACCGTTCACATATGCAACACATGTGAATTTGACTTGACCATTATTCACCACACCATATCCCTCAGTTTTTCCATTACCATCATTACCAAAAACTATTGAGGGCCCCTCTTGCACCCTATATTCCTTTAGCAGGGTCTGATAACCAGTCATGGTTCGGCCAGCAGCACTGTCCAGAAACCATATGTTCTTCTTTCGGTCTCCCTGCACATAAACAAAGATTAGTTCTTTTTGGGAACCCATCTAGGGATGGGTTCACTAGACTCTCCCTTAGCAGTCTCAGATTTCTTTGGTTTATGAGGAATAGAAGGGTCAAATGGGATTTCAGTCATTATTCCAGATGACACAAAAGTAGTTGGTTTGATGGAGTTTTCAACCTTTTTCTTTTCAGATTTCTGCTTGGTTTGCTTAGAAAAAGGTTTTGCATTTTGTTTAGGTTGAAGAGGAGTGGTTTCAACATTTTTTAAACGTGCATTGCAACTCTGCACTTGTCTAGCCAATAGTTGAAATTGACTTTCTAACCTTAACAATAGATTCTTCATTAGACACCTGAGCCTTACCAGAATCTGAGGTAGAAGGCTCAGTGGGGGAGATGTTTTTCTTCTTCTTTTGGCCTTTAGAGACCTTAGATGAAGTCTGAGGGGATGGCTTTTTGGTTTTAGCCTTCCTTTCTGAACCAGTTGTCTGAGCTGTTTCATATTTACCCTCAGATTGTTCCTTGGCCTTATCAGTTACAGTTTTCTGTTTGCCAACTTTAGGAAAAATAATTTCAGGTTTCATTTCCTTTGGAAGTGCATCTAAATCAGTGATTATAGATGCCATGTGAAGATCACCAGATTCATATGCTGTTTTTTGATTTGCAAAAGTATTTTTAATTGCAGCATCTGGTTTTGGTGCACTCATCCAAGATTTAATTATTTTCTGTTCTTTTTCAAGGATAGTTTTTAACTCTTCTTTTTCCAACTCTAAAGTGGCAACCATAGACTGATAACTTTTTAGGGCCAAATGAACATCTTTCAGTTCTTTTAGTCTGGCCTGACTGGCGTTCAGTTCAGAAGTATTGTTTTCAAACATTTTTAAGCTTTCTGAACGCACTGTCTCAACAAATGAGATGTCAGCCTCTAACAGAACCAAAAGGTCCAGTTTGTGTTCCTCATTTTCTTCAAAGCCAAAATTACTGACCTTTTTCATCACAATATCCACCCAGCGACCAGATTCAACATCGGTTTTGACCAAATGACCTTGATCTTCTTGTGCCATGAAACACATGTCCCTAACTTCCTCCTCATCATCAGATGATTCATCAGAGTCTTCCCACTTTTCAGTTTTGGCAATCATACAACTGTTTCTTGAGTTGTCTTGTGCCATAAGAGCCATATGTGCCTTCAACTTCTTGTATTTGGCCTTATAGCTGTCATCAGATTTCTGAAAAATAGAATGGTTAGGAGCAGATTGTGATGATGATGGTTGACTAGATCTGCATTCCTTCATGAAATGTCCTTTCTTGCCGCATTTAAAACATTCAAGATTGGACTTGTCAATAGAAGCGCTGGAAGCAAAAGGTTTGCCAGATCGATTTGATTTGGCCTTAAAACGATTGAACGTTTTAGCCAACATGGCAACCAGATCATCATTGTCATTCTCATCACAATCATGAGTGACATTAGCAGAGACACCAGTTTTTAACATTTCAGAAACCATCTTCTTCATCGAGTCAAAAATATCACTCTCAGAAGATAGTAGAGCAGTACTATGTGGTTCAGAATACTGAACCGTACCAGAACTGGTAGAAACATGATTCTTGGCATCTTGCTCAGCCAAAGCTCTCTCAGCTTTGTTCTCTTCAGTATATCTGAAGGCTCCATAAAGGGAAGCAAGAGTATGACTGTGCAATGTTTTGCCTTGTCTCAAGACCAAGATTAAATTTTCCCATTTAGAAGGTAAAATGTCACAAAACTTTTCCAACAAAATTTCTTTGTCTTTGGTTACACCCAGGGCTTTCAGTTGGTTTACCAGATTTGTAAATCTGATGTAAGTTTGAGTTAAAGACTCCCAGGGATAGCAAAGAAAGACTCATATCTTTTGTTTAAAGCAACTTTTCTTGTGACAATTGTCTCATTCGTGCCTTCAAACTGTGTCATTAGTTCCTCCCACATTAATTTGGAATTTTCAAGTAAAACAAGAGTGGGCATTAGGGTTTCTGGAACTGCGTATAAAATCATATTTTGTAACTTGGTGTCCAGGTCTACAAGTCTATGATCTTCCTCAGACCAATGATCCTTCTCCTTAGGTGACTGCCTAGGAGTCCCATCGGCATTTCTGACAACAGTAGAAGCATTCATAGGGACAAAGGGTCCTTCTTTTAAGATATCTGGTAAATGTCTCTCAACACCAGCAATATACTTTAGCATGCATGCTTTCCATGTTTGAAAGTTTTCACTGTTCCCATCAAACTTGGGAACAGGATTATTTGGAAAGTGTACGTGTACATTGTGTGATGGTATATTGTTGTTGATGATAGGGGGTGGGGTAGCATTATTAGGGTCAGGTCGTTCTTGTTCAAAGTCAGCCATCTATGCAGATCAAAGGTTAAAGAATTGATAAAATTCAACCTTGCTGCTCTGATACCAATTATGAGTCCCAAATATAAGATGGTTAACTAAACCCGACTGGCAAGTACAACTGATCTTGATGGACAAGTTCAGTTTACGATCCAGATATGGATAACAAGAAACAATTGACAATATATAAAATGCAAGAACAAATGGCAGAAACTATATAAGAATATATATAAATATAATCAAGTATGTAGCATTGAGACACGTTGTTTTCTTTTCAATGTATTTGATTTATTGATGTATAAACAAATACAAGGATTGTTACGGAACAAAGATAAACACCCAAGTGTAAGTATCTAAACAATCCTGAAATACAAGTGATCTAAATAACTTGGAAATACTCGTAAGTTTACTTAGAGTATATCTCACAAGTTGCAATGCTAAAGTTTCAAGCTCTTTGCAAGTTGTGAGAAGACTTTATATTTATAGACCAAGTCCATGATGACATGGACAAGATCGTACAAAGTGGTTGTGAGCATTTAAGGAATTAAACCATAATTCCTTACATGCTGCACTTGGAAGAGTATATAAGTCATTTGATGTGACTTATAGTACTAGGTTCCAAACCTATACTTTGTACCTTTTATTAATAGATAAATCTATTAACTGGGTAAAGGTGTAAAGTAAAAAGTCTTCCTCGTAATCAGTGTAAAGTGTTGTAAATACTTTACACTGAGATGCTTCAGTCTTCGATCTGGTAGAATCACTCTTTGCTCGCTTCTGAGATGATTCTCTTCTTCATACTTCAGTCTTTGACTTCAGAATGAATGCTTCAGATTTGACTTGATCTGAACTGAAGTGAAGCTTCAGTGAAGGAATTCTGAGACATCTCAGAATTCTGTAAAAACGTCTTCACTAAACTTCAAGCTATTTCTGAACAAATTATACTTGGTCGATTTCCGACCTAACACCCTATGATATGAAATGTAATGATATGCTATGAAATGTTATGCAATGATATGAGATGTTATGGATTACGATATGTAATGATATATGATATGAGATGTAATGATATGCTATGAAATGATATGTAATGTCTTGAGATGTGTTGAAATGTGATATATGCTGATGATAAATGAAATGTGCATGCTTGTATGGCTTGTTCATATAGTTCACTAGACTTATTAAGTTGCCATGACACGTGCACGTTTAAGGGCCCAAACGTTAATATGATATGTGATAATGTTTAGGTAATGTGGACACCTAAACTATATGTGATGTAAATCGAGCTCGTAAATGATGTGAAAGTGTTAAGCTTAACCCGTACTTGCCCTTGCCCGGTGGGTGCGTATATGTGGTTGCTTGGGTGGCTCCTTGCAACATAATTAAGTGGTAGAGTATCTCCGGGTGGCCTGATTACCCACCAATGTCTTTGAACATACGGACTACTCCTGGATTGGCTTGCCATTCCTTAACGACATTGATGGACCGCCGTAAGGCTTATCCATCCAGTCGGGTGTGAGGTTACCTGTTAGGTCTTATGACCGCCTACACACAAACTTACACCTTATATGTGACGAGTGACTTATGTCATGCCTAATGTAAGTGACTTATGTCACACTATACGATGATGCTTATATGTTATATGTGAAGTAAAAGATGACTAGGCACATCTAGGGTGATTCAACCTATTATGATGATGATTGATGTGATGATATGTTATGGATGATGTGATGCATTGATGTGATATGTGCCTTAACGATTTAATATGACTTTTATATAATGTTTAAATGGAAAAATGTTTTATTAATGATGTGTTATCTTACTTAGCTAATTCGTTAGCTAACACTTGCTCTTTTAAAATGTGTTGTGCCCTCAGGTCCTGATTGTGCACCGAATCGCGTAAGCCTAATGAATGAGGTTGTGGATGAAAAAGGTATATGGTAAAAGGGGTCCTTAAGAGTTCTTAAGGATTTGTTGGCGATTCCCCGAAGGTAGGAACGGTGTTCCTTTACGCCAACGAATGGTGATTAAGGGATCGTCGAATTGTGTTCGACTATGATTAGGGTTTTTATCGATATAGTATATCGTTGGTGTAGGTGATCGAAGTATATCGATTATGAGGGATTCCTCCTCCTTTTATATGAGGAGGTTCCTTGGGGGAGAAGGTTAGGGTTTTCCCTTTTCCTTCTTGATGTCAAACTCTTCTTACCATTTTTATCCGATCTTGTTTCCTTCGGGAGTTTATCCTTTAGAGAGATCGAATTAGGTAAGGATTGTATTTGTTATTTGGAAAGGATTTATGTTAATCTTTTTGTCCTTCGTCCGATGTTAAATACCTTCGTGCTTATATCCTTCGTGAAAGAGCTTCGCTATTAGTTATCCTTCGTATAGTGATTTGGAGGGGTACATCGTCAAGCCCCCCAGTCTAATATTAGGGGCTTCAGAGACTCTGATTTTAGACTTATTCTTCTTCCTCCGTGTTTAAAAGTTTACCCATAGCGCGAAGGACCAGGAGAAATCGTTTATAACTTCACCAGGGACTAAAGGGCGGTGACTTATAGCAGAGGGGCCATTCTTGAATGAATCCAAAAGATAGTGGGATCCTTTCGTTTTCCTACGCGGAAACCGAAGTAGTAAGTGGGCTTTATTAAAGCATTGTCTCTCCATTTTCCAAGATTATCATCTTCCTTGTTTCAAGCGGTTTCTTCTTCAACAAAATTCTTCAATTCTGCTCCAATATATTTCAATTTCCTATGGCGCGTGCTAAAGCAAAAAGGACAGTTGGTGGCAGTCAACCTTCATCTTCTCATGCCGGTGTATCTCCTGGTGGGACTCCGGTGCCGACATATTTTCAAGGTCGCCGGAAAAGGTCTGCCAGAAAGAGCAAACACCCAGTTGTTTTTACTGATTCCGATTCTGACTCAGAAGTTGATAAGGCGTCTTATCGTGAATTGAGGACTGAATGGGTCCGTCTCCGCCAGGAAATCATTGAAGTGAAGCGTAGGGAGGCTCTCCTAAAGAGCGACGTTCAATATGTCGGTGATGAGATCCGCCGTTTGTCTCATGACGTGGAGAAATCCATTCCTTTTATTGCCCTTCGATGCTCCAACAAACGTTATCAAGAGAAGTTGAAGGAGGCAGAGGGGGTATTTGATGATTTGGCCAAAAAACTTGATGATTCAGAGAAGCGACTGTTGGAGAACAACATCTATGTTGATGGGGTCAGGAAGGTGTGGGGTGACAAGTGCGAGGAACTGCAAACTGCTCACTCAAAGATTCAATTTTTGGAGGGGCAATTGAAGCGGTGGAGGAAGGAAGTTATTCCTCATATTTATCAGACCGCACTTGCTGACCCGGAGGTTGCAAAACGTTTGGTAGAAACGGCGGTTGCTTCGGAGAATGTTTCCGATGTGCTTCCTGTAAAATAAATTGTATTGTAATGATAATTAATTGTTTTTTGTTGTTGTATTTTTTTTTAGAAAGAATTTTATCTTCTTTTGAAGCGTGCACGGTCCCGAAGGGTCCCCCTTCAGTGTTCCATGTCTTATTTTTAATATGTGCGTGGTTGCGAAGGGTCCCCCTTCGTTGTTCCACGTCTTTTTATTTGGTGCGCATTATTTTCCTAGGACTGTGTCCTTAGGCTTCTGATTTTACGCTATGTGGGAGTCCCCTTGAACATGCGCTTTGCTTTCAGAAAAACACGTCTTTGCCATTTATTGGATAATCGATCGAAGTAAAAGAAAATACGTAAGGGAGCGACCCTTCGCATAAAATAAAAATGTATTGCTGTTTTGCAATTTTATTCTAACAAAGATAGTTGCCATATTGTGCATTCTATCTACTTATTATGTGCCTTAACACTTTGGTACAAAAAACTAATCAGCATTACTGATAAAATCTTCGGAGATTTGAGCTGTTCCATGTGCGGTCCACCGGTTCGCCATCCAATGTTGTTAGCTTGTATGCTCCATTTCCGAAGGCCACTTGAACTTGATACGGACCTTCCCATGTTGGTCCCATCTTCCCTGTGTATTTTACTTGGCTTGCACTGTTTAGGCGAAGGACATAATCACCAACTTTGAACGAAGTCGGGTTGGTGCGCTTGTTATAGTATTTCTCAAGCCTCTTTTTATATGTGGCTTCCCTTATTGCAGCTATGTCCCTCCGTTCTTCCAGCAAGTCTAAGTTCACCCTTAGCTCTTCTTCGTTTTCTTTTGCATCGACCTTGGATGTTCGACAAGTTGACACCTGGATTTCTGCTGGCAAGACCGCTTCGGTCCCAAAGGCAAGGCTAAAGGGAGTTTCACCATTGCTTGTTTTGGGTGTTGTTCGTTGTGCCCATAGGACGAATGGTAGCTCATCTACCCATCCAGTGTGTTTGTTCCCTAGCCTTTTTTCCATTCCTTTAACTATTTCTCTGTTTATTGATTCAACTTGCCCGTTTGCCTGTGGGTGATACACGGAAGTGAATTTTTTCTTTATTTTTAGCCTTTCACAGAACTTCGGAAATGTCCTTGTGCAAATTGCTTCCCATTATCAGATACGATAGTTTGTGGCATCCCGAATCTACACACTATGTGTTCCCAAATAAATTTCTCTATTGCTTTTCCCTTTATTGAGGCGAGGGGTTTGGCTTCGACCCATTTGGTAAAGTAATCAACTGCTACTACCAAGAATTTAACCTTTCCGGGGGCTTGTGGTAGTGGTCCCACTATGTCGATAGCCCATTGCACGAAGGGCCAGGCTGAGGTTACCGAGATCATATCTTGCTTCGGAGCCTTTGGTACATTCGAATGAATTTGGCAGGATTCACATTTTTGGATATACGTCGTGGCATCTTGGTGCATAGTTGGCCAGAAATACCCGAAGCGCATAGCTTTGGTTGCCACGGATCGTGCTCCCGAATGTGTCCCACATATTCCTTCGTGTATCTCTTCGAGGATGACCGAAGCTTGGTTCGGGCCTACGCACCTTAGCCAAGGCGTCACGAAGGACTTCCTATATAGTTGCCCGTCTGTGAATTTATACTGAGGTGCTTTAACTCTAATCTTCCGGGCTTCGTTAGGATCTTCTGGTAATATCCCGCTGATTAAGTATTCACATATTGGTGTCATCCAATTTTTCCCTTCCTCTTTTATGAGATCAGCAACATACTTCTCATTTATTGATTTTTCCTTCAATACTTCAATGAGCACCTTTTTGCCAAAGTGTTCGAAGGTAAGGCTTGCTAACTTGCTTAATGCATCTGCTTTCTTATTTTGGTTACGATGAACGTGCTCTATCTTGAAGCTACTAAAGTAGTCAATTAGCTCTTTAGTTTTTGCCAAGTATTTCTTAATAGTTTCTTGCTTAGCTTCAAATTCCCCAGTGATTTGACATGCTACTAATTGGGAGTCAACGAAGGTATGAATTCGCTTGATTTTCATTTCTTTTGCCAAACGGAGTCCTGCTAAGAGAGCTTCATATTCTGCCTCATTGTTTGTTGTGTCGAACTCGAATCTCAGGGCGTAAGTGTACTCTTTTTCTTCTGGGCTGACCAGGATAACTCCTGCTCCTGATCCATCGGAACTTGATGCTCCGTCGGTGTACAGCCTCCAAACGCCCCATCCTTCGTTTTCCATGACATCTAACGAGGCATACTTTCCTGGTTCATCACTTCCTTGCGTTTCTGCTATAAAGTCAGCTAGTATTTGTCCCTTAACTGCATTCCTTTTCCGAAACTCAATGTCATGTTCTCCTAGCTCTATTGCCCATTTAGCAACTCCTCCCGATTTTTCTGGTTTGAGCAATATTTTCCTTATGGGTTTATCGGTTAACACTGCGATCGGGTGAGCTTGGAAGTACCTTCGCAGTCTTCTGGCCGCATGTACCAGGGCGAGGGTTAATTTTTCCAGCTCAGGGTAATTAGCTTCGGACCCTTGCAAAATTCGGCTGACGAAGTAAATTGGGACTTGCTTCCGCTCCCTTTCTGCTAGGAGGACCGCGCTTACACATTCGGATGATGCAGCTAAATACATGAATAGAGTTTCTCCTGGGATAGGTGAGGTAAGAGTTGGTAACTGTGCTATGTACTTCTTCATTTGCTCGAAGGCCTCGTCCGCCTCCTTTGTCCAGACGAAATCCTTCTTGTCCAAACATCCTTTGAGAGTTTTAAAGAATGGGAGCTGCTTGTCTGCTCCTCTGGATAAGAAACGGCTAAGGGCTGCAAGCTTTCCGTTTAGGCTCTGTACCTCCTTTATCGTCTTTGGGGGCAGCAATTGACGAAGCTTGTCTACTTTCGAAGGATTAGCTTGGATTCCTTTGCCCGAGATATAGTACCCTAGGAATTTTCCTTCTTCAACTCCGAAGGAACACTTCTTCGGGTTTAACTTCATATTGATAGAACGTAGAGTGTTGAAGGTCTCCTGGATGTCTTCTAGCAAGTCTTCTTCTGTTTTACTTTTAATCACCATGTCGTCAACGTAGGCTTCCAGGTTCCTGCCAATTTGATTTTTAAAGACTTTATCCACCACCCGCTGGTACGTGGCCCCGGCATTCTTTAATCCGAAGGGCATTTTCTGATAACAGTATGTCCCTTTACTGGTGTAGAATGCTGTCTTCTCCTCATCCCCCTTAGCCATCTGAATTTGATGATATCCCTTGTAAGCATCCAGAAAGCATTTCAACTTATACTCCGTTAGTGATTCCACCTTCCAATCGATTTCTAGTAACGGGTAGCAATCTTTTGGGCAAGCTTTGTTGATGTTTGTGAAGTCCACGCACATCCTCCACCCCCCGTCACTTTTTCTGACCATGACTGGATTCGCGACCCAGATAGGATATGTAGATTTCCGGACGATCTCAGCTTTGGCAAGTTCTTCTACTTCCTTATTGGCAGCTTCGTCTCTTTCCGCGGCCAAGCTTCGTTTCTTTTGGTGAAAGGGGGTTGCATCCTTCCTTTCATTGAGCCTATGCTCCGTTACAAACTTTTCTCCTTCGATCTCGATTATTCGAGGTATTCCTGTCATGTCTGAGTATTCCCAAGCGAATACATCCAGATTTTGTTGAAGCAGCTTAAGTAATTTCTTCTTTAAGCCTTCGGGAAGTTGCTTCCCTATCGATATGGGTTGATCTGGGTATCCTGGGTTGATAATAACCTTGTCTTGATGGTCTGGTACCTTCGTAAGGTCCTCCGGGATCTTTGGAACCTCAAGAGCCTTCTTAACCTTGTGTACCTTTGCTTGGCCGGATTCTGAGTAGATGGTTCCTACTCCTGTAGGTGTCAGGTGTTTAACCATGGAGTGAATGGTGGAGGCGATCATCTCCAGCCGGCGCATTGCCGGTCGCCAAGCAGTATGTTGTATGGAGAAGTAGATCTGACCACTATAAAATCTAGTGTTTCTGTTCTGACATGGGGTGGTTCACCAATGGTTATATCCAGATCTATCTCCCCCAACGGGCTGACCCTCTCTCCGGAGAACCCTATTAACGGGGTTCGTGGAGGACTTAAACGAGCTTTTATTCCCTTCGGGAGCTGTAAGAAGCAGTGTTCATAAATGATATCACATTCGCTTCCTCCGTCTACATAAACTCTGTAAACTCTCATGTTAAATATCGATATTTGTATCACAATTGGGTTTTCTGATGGAGGTATCTTCAACACCGGGAAGTGGAAAGTCAGTGGTGTCCATTGTGAGGGTTCCTTTCTCTTGTTGGATGTTTCTTCATTCAAACCCAGATCTGTGATGTGATTCATCTGTCATGGCTATGCTTGCGTTTCGGAAATCAACGTCGTGGTGATTTGGTGGGTTTTCTTTTGTTTTATGGTCCCACGGATGGCGCCAAATGATTGTGCACCGAATCGCGTAAGCCTAATGAATGAGGTTGTGGATGAAAAAGGTATATGGTAAAAGGGGTCCTTAAGAGTTCTTAAGGATTTGTTGGCGATTCCCCGAAGGTAGGAACGGTGTTCCTTTACGCCAACGAATGGTGATTAAGGGATCGTCGAATTGTGTTCGACTATGATTAGGGTTTTTATCGATATAGTATATCGTTGGTGTAGGTGATCGAAGTATATCGATTATGAGGGATTCCTCCTCCTTTTATAGGAGGAGGTTCCTTGGGGGAGAAGGTTAGGGTTTTCCCTTTTCCTTCTTGATGTCAAACTCTTCTTACCATTTTTATCCGATCTTGTTTCCTTCGGGAGTTTATCCTTTAGAGAGATCGAATTAGGTAAGGATTGTATTTGTTATTTGGAAAGGATTTATGTTAATCTTTTTGTCCTTCGTCCGATGTTAAATACCTTTGTGCTTATATCCTTCGTGAAATAGCTTCGCTATTAGTTATCCTTCGTATAGTGATTTGGAGGGGTACATCGTCAGGTCCAACATTAGTGAGCAGGTAGATGTGAGAAGATGTGAGGTATGGGTAGATGATCTTGAAGCTGGCTGTAGTTTACCCATAGTGGATGCTCGCCTTAGACATTGATTTATGTTTAGATATTTATGATTTGTATTTACTATAATATCGGTTGTTTAATGTTGGGCAACCGATGGATTTCCATTTAGACTTGTTTTGATGATATGGCTAGTAACACCATTTAATGAATGAACCAAACAGATTTTGCTGGTTTGGACTTTTAAAGTTTAATTCCGCTTTCTTTGACGCCGTTAGGCGAAAGTTTTTGGAAATCCATATTTTTAAACGACGGGTGTTACAGAGTCAGATCTGGAAGGTTTAAAGCAACGGGTGAAAGAGGTGAACCAAATCCAAAGATGTGTTGAAACTACTGTGGAGGGCCGGTCTTCTGACCTTCAAGGTTTAAGATGTGCTCTTGATATAAAGGATATCCATTTGAAGATCGCACGAGATGGGATGTTGGAGAGAGAGAATCGGGTACAACTTCTTCAATCTGAAGTATCTTCTCTTCAGGCCAAATATAGAAAGGTGCTGACCGATGTAATTCCGTTTGTTCACCATTTGACTAAAATGAACCCTCGTGCTGGCAAATCTCTTGTTGATCAAGCTGCTGGTGAAGATTTTGATATTTATAAGTTATGCCCAGATTCTTCATCCGGGTCATGATTCCGGCTGCTGTGGCCGTTGTATTTTGTGTACTGGAGGGTTTGTTCCCGTCCTTTTTGTTATATGTTAGGTAGGCGTCCCCACCGTTTTGATTGTTTCAGGCTTGTATTTTGAATAGTGCACTTTTATTGAAATAGAACGTTTACTCGTTCATAAAAATTGAAGATTCTTTCTTCTTCTTTTTTCTTTTTTTGTTGTTGTTGGTTTTTCAACAGTAAAACTTACGCAAGTTTTATGCGTTCCATGTCCGGCTAACGGGCTTGTCGTCCGTTGTGGAGAGTTTGTAAGCGCCATTTCCGATGACTGTATCAATCTTGTATGGTCCTTCCCACGTCGGCCCCATTTTTCCTTGGTATTCTACTTGGCTTGCGCTATTGAGTCGAAGGACATGATCGCCAACCTTGAAGCTGTCTGGGTGGACTCTTTTGTTGTAGTACTTCTCAATTCTCTGTTTGTACGTAGCCTCCCTAATGGAGGCGATTTCTCTTCTTTCCACCAAGAGGTCAAGGTTGACACGCATTTCTGTATCGTTGTCTTCCTCGTTTATATTCGACGTTCGACATGTCGAGACTTGTATTTCTGCTGGTAAGACAGCTTCCGATCCGAATGCTAGGGAGAACGGAGTTTCTCCGTTGCTCTGCTTGGGTGTTGTTCGGTGTGCCCAGAGTACTAATGGTAGCTCGTCTACCCAACCGTTGTGACTGCGGCCTAGCCTTTTTTCCATTCCCTTCACGATTTGCTTGTTGATTGCTTCGACTTGCCCATTACCTTGTGGGTGATATACGGACGTGAAGGATTGCTTTATGTTTAGCCTTTTACACATCTCTGGGAACGTGCCTTCCGCAAATTGCTTCCCATTGTCTGAGACAATTATTTGCGGTAGCCCGAATCGATAGATTATGTATTCCCAGACGAAGTTCTCGATTGTTTTTCCATTTATTGTTGCTACTGGCTTGGCTTCTACCCACTTTGTGAAATAGTCAATTGCCACAATTAAAAATTTTACCTTTCCTGGTGCTTTTGGTAGTGGCCCTACTATATCAATTCCCCATTTTGTAAAAGGCCACGCAGACGTTACTGATGTCATGTCGTGTTTTGGTAACCTGGGGACATTTGCGTGCAACTGACATGCTTCGCAGTTTTGTAGTAATTTGGCTGCGTCTCGGTGCATTGTTGGCCAAAAATACCCTAGGCGTAGTCCTTTTGTTGCTACCAACCTGGGTCCTGCGTGTAATCCGCAGATTCCTTCGTGGATTTCGAAAATTACTGTTTCGGCCTGCTTGGGTCCTATGCAGCGGAGCCATGGGCTCAAAAATGCCTTCTTATAGAGGTTTCCTTCCATCAATTTATATTGTGGGGCTTTTATTCTGATTTTTCTTGCTTTGTTTTCGTCTTCTGGGAGTATTCCACTAATCAAATATTCTGTTATCGGGGTCATCCAATTTTTGCCTTCTTCTTTGACCAGATCATGTACTTGTTTCTCATATATAGACCTTTCTTTTAGGACTTCTATCAGTACTTTCTTCCCCAGATGTTCGAATGTTAACGAAGCCAACTTGCTTAGTGCGTCGGCTTTCTTGTTTTGGTTTCTTCGTATGTGCTCGATGCTGAAGCTTCCAAATTGTTCAATTAATTCTTTTGTCTTTTCTAAATATAGCTTTATCGCTTCTCCTTTGGCTTCGTATTCTCCTTTCACCTGGTTGGCTATTAGCTGGGAATCTATAAATGCTTTGATGCTTCTGATTTTCATATCTTTAGCTAGGTTTAATCCCGCTATCAATGCTTCATACTCTGCTTCATTGTTTGTTGTATCAAACTCAAATCTTAGGGCGTATGTGTATTCTTGTTTATCCGGGCTTATCAGCCGTATTCCGGCCCCGCAGCCCTCCGAGCTTGACGCCCCGTCCGTATATAATTCCCAGGTTTCAGAATCCACTTCTCCCGTTACTACAAATGATGTGGAGTGGGTCACTGAATTTCCTGTTTCCTTTATTTCGGTGATAAAGTCTGCGAGTATTTGTCCTTTGACTGCGTGCCTGGCTCGATACTCGATATCGTATGCTCCTAGCTCGATTGCCCATTTTGTCATTCTCCCGGACTTTTATGGCTTTATTAATATCTGCCTTAATGGTTTGTCCGAAAGTACCACAATTGGGTGCCCTTGGAAGTATCTTCGTAGCCTTCGCGCTGCGTGTACGAGGGCTAACACGAGCTTTTCCATTTTCGGGTAATTTACTTCTGCTCCTTGTAGTATCCTGCTTACAAAGTAAATAGGCATTTGTTTCCTATCTCTTTCCGTGAGCAACACTACGCTGACACACTCAGTGGAGGCTGCGAGATATATAAGCAGGGTCTCCCCTTTCTTGGGGGATGTCAAGGTAGGTAATTCTGCTATGTCTTTTTTCATTTCTTCAAATGCTTCGTCAGCCTCTTTGGTCCATTCAAACCCTTTCTTCACCCCACAGTTCTTTAATGTTTTGAAAAATGGCAGCTGTCTGTCGGCTCCCTTTGAAAGAAAGCGACTCAACGCTGCGAGTTTACCATTTAGGCTTTGAACTTCCTTCACTGTCTTCGGAGCTGGGAGTTCGAGTATCTTGTTTACCTTTGATGGGTTTGCTTGGATTCCTTTATTTGTAACATAGTACCCTAGGAACTTCCCAGCCTCCATTCCGAAAGAGCATTTCTTGGGGTTAAGCTTCATATTTATTTTCCGCAGGGTGTTGAAAGTTTCTTGGATGTCTGCGAGTAGCTCTTCCTCCGTTCTGCTTTTGATGACCATGTCATCTACGTAGACCTCTAGGTTGCGTCCGATTTGCTTGTGGAAAGCCTTGTCTACGAGCCTCTGGTATGTTGCCCCCGCATTCTTTAGTCCGAATGGCATTTTTGTGTAACAGAATGTTCCTTTGCTTGCATGAAAAGATGTTTTTTCTTCGTCCTCCTTGGCCATTTGTATTTGATGGTATCCTTTGTAGGCGTCTAGGAAACATTTCCATTTGTGTTCCGCTAGGGATTCAACTTTCCAATCTATCTCCGGTAATGGATAGCAGTCTTTTGGGCATGCTTTATTTATGTCTGTGAAGTCTACGCACATTCTCCAGCCTCCGTCTCCCTTTTTTACCATCACCGGATTTGCAATCCACATAGGGTATGTGGCTTCTCTTATAATTCCTGCTTTTACTAGTTCGTCTACTTCTTTGCATGTTGCCTCGTCTCTTTCGTTTGATAAGCTTCGCTTGTTTTGCCGCACTGGTTCCATGTTTTTTCTTTCGTTCAGCCTGTGTTCCGTAACAAAGGTGTTTCCCCCTAGGGTAAGTGTTCTAGGGACCCCTGTCATATCCGCATATTCCCATGCGAAAATGTCGATATTCTGTTGTAACAGTTTTTGCAGTCTCTTTTTGAAACTTTCTGGTAGTCTCTTCCCTATGGTTATCATTTGATCAGGGAAGGCTGGGTTTACGAGTACCTTGTCATTATCTTGTGTTTGATCGGTCTGGCTGGGTCGTTCCTCTTTTTCTTCTTCCTTTGCCTTTTTGATTTCGCTTATTTGTTTTATCTGGTCGTAAGTTGATTTTATCATTCCTAAACCCGCTCTTGTCTGGAATAATACCATGGCGTGAACTGTGGAGGGCACCATTTCCATCCGTTGAATTGCTGGTCTTCCCAGGAGGAGGTTGTGTGGTGAGGGTGCTCGTACCACGGTGAAGTCTAGGGTTTCTGTTCGAGAGAACGGAGGGTCTCCTAGAGTGATGTCTAGATCTATTTCCCCAAGGGGCCATACGCGGTCTCCGGTGAATCCTGCGAGTGGCACTGTGGGTTTTGTCATTCTTGCTTTGATCGCTTTTGGTAATTGTAGGAAGCAATGTTCATATATAATGTCACATTCGCTTACATTATCGATGTATACTCTTCGCACATTGATATCGAATATCTGTGCCTGTATTATTAGCGGATCTTTGCTAGCTTTCATATTTCCCAAAGCGGGAAAACACAGATCTCTTGACGGGATCTGGGAATCTTCCGGATCCTTTCGTTTGTTAATTGTTTTATTAATTTCTGTTGCAGCGTACATTTTGGGGATTGAATCTCGCTGTAGGGAATCTAAAATGTTTTTGTTTGGTGAGATTTTTAGATGAGAAATTTTTTTTGGTTTTTACCTTTTCGGTGTAACTTGTGATTGTAGATAGCGGCGGTCCCGCGGATGGCGCCAATTGTTTGTACAACCGATTAGGTTAGATGATTTGGAGTGTTTTGGTGGCGATTCCCTGTTGGTAGGAGTGTTCCTCCCTTGTACGCCGATTGGTGTGTTTTAGATTGTTTAGAGTTTTCCCCGTGATCGTTTTTTTCATGCTTGTTTAGGGTTTTCCCCCATTTATAGTGGTCTTTCGTGGAGGATAAGCCTCCATACGCGGTTTTTGCTCCCTTAATTTTGGCAACGATTTCCATTATTTAAGGAAACGATATGATAATATCTTGCTTGTGCTTATCTTCTTTAGTTCAGGCTGCGTACAGTCTCCGTGATACCCTGGGTAATTCCTTAGTCCGCAGCCTTTCCGGGTGTCATCATGGGTTAGGATTATCCTGTGTGGTAGCGGGTACGTCATCAAAAACAATGCGAATTAATTGGAGAGACCGGCCTTATGAGTAATCTACGAACTAGATTTTATATATACATACTTATGACATTAATCATAGTAAACTTTTGTTTAACAAGTACTTTCTTAAACAGATCGAACATCACAATTTCAAGACAATTTCTTTATTTGCCATTACGTCTTAGTTTTGTTAGACCCGCTAGTGCATACACGTACAACGTGTGTTTGTAAAATTTGATTTGTAAATTATTTATACAAAAAATGATTTTATCAATAACTTCACAACGGATAGGTCGAAATATCAACAATGCAAAGCGCTTTTTACTTTTTAACAAGAGGCAAAGTTAGAAATTTGCCACTAAAACATATAATTAGATGTAAAACGAGAAATTAACAATGCAAAATGCCGTATTAAGAGGCAAAGCTAGAAAGTTTCAACTGAGAGAATCAAGCTAAAACAGTTTAAAATATGTAAAACGACGTTGTCCATAAATTAATATTTTTAAGCGGACAGGTTCACATAAATATCATTAATTATTACTCCGTACCACCTAGAGAAATTTCTTTTCACATATGAAATATCTTGAGCATACTGTTGACCCCCTTAGTTATTCCTTATCGTTTTCTCTCTGCCCCTAATTTAATTTGATTGATTTTTTTTTTTTGGAACGTTTAATTTGATTGGTTTAGTTTAAGAATATCTTAACCAACCTAACTCTACATTTATTATGATGTAGACTTCACCTGCAGGTGAAAACCTTGTTTAATATAGAACTTGATCAAATATGACTTAATTCTTTTTAGTAAAACGAGAGATAGTGCCCGCGCATTGCGCGGTGAGATGGTGGGGGTGATAGGTCAAGTCATAGAGTATGATAGCCAAATGCCTTATCCGTACGGGCTCCGCCCTCGGATTTAAAAATTCGTCGAAAGTATATCGAATGACATCTCTAATGAAAGAGTATGAAATTTTAAGAACACCCATACAATTTTTATAATTTATCGATATACGGTTTTTGAGATAAAAGATTTTGAATGAATTAGAGGAATAAAATGATTTATGGAGGAGAGAGAAAAAAATGAGGGGTTGAGATTTGAGGAGAGAGAAAAAAAATGAGTGGTTGAGATTTAAGGGTATTATAGGTATATTAGTAGAGATGTTTAAATTAGTGAATAAAGAAGAGGGGTAATTTAGGTAGTTCAAATCATCTTTTGAGATTTTAAAAAAAAGGACAAAATGCTTTATAAGATAGTATTAGATAAAATGAAAAATCCTTTTAAAAAATAGCCTAATAATCCTTCTAATAACTTTAAAGTATAGCATAATATCATTTCCCTTATTTTTATGATAAAAGGTTAGAAAGAAATAAAAAGGTTAGGATAAAGATCTTTTAAAGTTGGGTTAACTTTATAGGTAAAGTTAGAAAATTCTTAACTTTTTGATTAAAATCAAAGGTCAAGATTCAAATTTGATTTTGAAAAGTCGGTCAATTTCTTCCCTCTATAAATACACGCTTGCTCCCTAGTCCACACAACAAAACCAAGAACCAAATTTGGATATCGCCACTTACTACAAACGTGTAAAAACACACACTACAAACCACTATCACAAATTCACAATGCAAGGGAAAGTCACTAGAGAAACACCACCATTTCCTCTACAAATAGAGTTAACAATCAACTCATCAACGATCGTCCCCAATGGCGTCGCAAAGGACGACGACATGTTACTAGGGATCAAAACCATAATCTTTCCGATCATAGCAAGGTTCCATGCAGGCTATTTCCGCATAAGCCTTTCTTTATGTTGGCAAACCTTACTTTGGAAAACTCTAAATGAACCACCCGAAAATGCTCATGCTTACCGAAGAATGCTAGGCATCATGCCCTCGGCCGCGTTCCTTCTCATGTGGTCATTATCTTTAATCATCTTAGCAACACTTTCAATCTTATACATTTTACGTTGCGCATTACTAACCAATATGGTTAAAGAAGAATACTAAACATAAATTTAAAATACGTACATATATGTATTGTATGATTTCTAAGCAATTGTATACGTTTTTTAGAGTATCATGGCATTAACATTAACATTAAAATTAATACTATTACAGATTTTACAGATCGAGTATATTAGATATCTATCTAATACACGTATTATCTAGCTATAAGAAAAATATATGGTTTATATAAAAAACTACGGAGTATATAATAAGTTTTGATTTTGAATTTTGACCCAAGATTTCAATTTAAGGGTTAAAAAATTGTCCAACTTCACCTTTAAAGTTATGGGAAATGTTAAATGCAGCCCTAAGGGCTGTATTTAACGTGCATAAAAAACTTGTACCTTCCATATTAAAAGTCCACCCCCTGAATTTTATGGTAAATGTACAAATAATTTATGCACCTTAAATACAGCCCTAAGGGCTGTATTTAGCAAACCCCTAAAGTTATTCATAACTCTAAAGGATCTCAATTCAAAGGGTTAATTAATTTTAAACCAAGGTCTCGAGTTCGAACCTTGGTAGGTTCTCCTCGACGGTATTTTCCAATTAAGGAGGTGGTATGGTGAGAAAGGCTATTTAAGATCCGCTTAGTGCGGGACCCTTTCGTTGTGCGATTAACACACATCATACGTGTCTGAGGTAAAATTCACTTGTCAAAAAATAATAATAATAATAAAGATGAACATCAAATAACATACAAGTCAATCCTTAACATACAAATGTCGATTGTCGCTATAGATCTTTTGCGGCAAGACATCTGTCGCTAAAAGGTCGGGAAAAAAAAATACCATATAATCTCAAAATTTAAGTTTGATTTCTACTTTAGACATAAATTTAAAAGACGTACATATATGTATTGTATGATTTCTAAGCAATTGTATACGTTTTTTAGAGTATCATGGCATTAACATTAACATTAAAATTAATACTATTACAGATTTTACAGATCGAGTATATTAGATATCTATCTAATACACGTATTATCTAGCTATAAGAAAAATATATGGTTTATATAAAAAACTACGGAGTATATAATAAGTTTTGATTTTGAAAAGTCGGTCAATTTCTTCCCTCTATAAATACACGCTTGCTCCCTAGTCCACACAACAAAACCAAGAACCAAATTTGGATATCGCCACTTACTACAAACGTGTAAAAACACACACTACAAACCACTATCACAAATTCACAATGCAAGGGAAAGTCACTAGAGAAACACCACCATTTCCTCTACAAATAGAGTTAACAATCAACTCATCAACGATCGTCCCCAATGGCGTCGCAAAGGACGACGACATGTTACTAGGGATCAAAACCATAATCTTTCCGATCATAGCAAGGTTCCATGCAGGCTATTTCCGCATAAGCCTTTCTTTATGTTGGCAAACCTTACTTTGGAAAACTCTAAATGAACCACCCGAAAATGCTCATGCTTACCGAAGAATGCTAGGCATCATGCCCTCGGCCGCGTTCCTTCTCATGTGGTCATTATCTTTAATCATCTTAGCAACACTTTCAATCTTATACATTTTACGTTGCGCATTACTAACCAATATGGTTAAAGAAGAATACGTAAACCATATCGGTGTGAATTACCTTTTTGCTCCTTGGATTTCTTGGCTTTTATTGCTTCAATCATCCCCATTTTTCGCTCCAAAAACAGTTTATTATCTTTTTCTCTTTTGGGTATTTGTTGTTCCAATATTTATCCTTGATGTTAAAATATATGGACAATGGTTTACTAAAGGGAAAAGGTTTTTATCCATGGTTGCAAATCCGGCTAGCCAGTTATCAGTTATAGGTAACTTTGTGGGAGCAAGGGCCGCGGCTCAAATGGGGTGGAAAGAAAGTGCAATGGTTATGTTTTCGTTAGGGATAATACATTATTTGGTCTTGTTTGTGACACTTTATCAAAGATTTTCGGGGAATAGCTGCATGCCCGCGATGCTTAGGCCGGTTATGTTTATGTTTATTGCTGCACCAAGCATGGCTAGTTTGGCTTGGGACTCAATTTCCGGGACGTTTGATTGTTCATCAAAGATGCTTTTTTATCTTTCTCTATTTCTCTTCATATCTCTGGTAAGTCCATCAAATGGAATTCTACTTAATTAAGTTCATTACAAAAGTTGCTTTTTTTGTTGCTAAAATCAATAAATTACTTATTCTAAGTTGGACAAAGTAGTTAAGATTGATATATGCTATACGTGACTACTTACCTTTATTTTCATAAGAGAAAAGTGTTCCTATTCTTAACAATATATATATATAAAGGGAAATGATGGATCCTCCTAATTAATCAACCTAATAATCCTCCTAATTATAGGATTAAGCCACATGGAAAAATCAAGGGGGATGATGAGGAAAGATAATTACTGGATTACACATGTCAAAGTTTTACACTATTAGGAGGATTATTAGGCTAAAATGTTAGGAGGATGAATCATTTTCCATATATAAATAGTTCATTACACAATAGACGTGCAAAAATAAAGTTTACATAATGGCCGGTGATCAGACATGTAATGTATATGTCATTTTGTCTGCCATGTCATGCAACGCTTTTTATAAGATGTACTTTTTCAAAAATTTCTATAGTTATAATATTGTTTATATATGTAAACGAGACTTTCAAAATTCATTTGAGTTTATAAGATTTCTTCTTTATATTTTGTTTAAGGTCGGATCTTACATTTTTGCCAATGGTCAAAAAGTTCAACTAAAATGTACGTATATGACAAAAATTAAAGAGGAGTGTCGCAATTTTATTACTATCGATTATATATTAGCTGGCATGCAATCTTTTCATTCGTGTATATATTTGTTTCTTTTGAATATCCAGGCCTCTAGGATACAAAAATATGTTTTCCTCGTTTGACTAATTAATGAATTTGATAGTTTTCTTTCATTTTCATGATAGATAACATTATATATGTCTTTCTCTCATAAAGGGATATATGATATAGTTATTTCTTAATTCATGTGAGTAATTAATTTGTTAAACCTTTAGATAAAGAAAAAATAAAAAGTTTTTGTTAAGTACCATGCATATTTGTTTTGACAAAAATAGTTCATTAGTATTCACTTTTATTAAGTAAAAACCAAGTTACATCTGAATAATGGGTAAGCGAGCAACAAGCTGCGCCGCTATCCCTTTTTGAATCGAAAATATTAACTAAAATATTAAACCATGAGATCATGTTAACTAAAATATTATTGAGTCATATATATTTAGCTAATTAGCTCATATAAATCAAAATAACTCCCATGGAATGAGCTAGGTGGCATATATGTTCCCTTAATCCCTTCCCGGCCAACCTAAATAATACGAGTACCTAATATCTGATGTCATTGAATAGCTTTACATTTCTAAACTTTTCAGCAAACCAAACTAAACATTTCACGCTAGCTAAACAAACCTGTTTTGTCCCTTGATAAAATTTCAGGTATTAAGGCCAAACTTGTTCAAGAAGTCGATGAAAAAGTTCAACGTGGTATGGTGGGCATATTCGTATCCATTAACAGTACTCGCGTTGGCTTCAACCGAATATGCACAAGAGATGAAGAGTAGTGTTGCTCATTTGCTTATGCTTATTCTCTCAGGACTCTCAGTATTGGTGTCATTTGTATTAATGGTTTATACTGCTCTCAACACTAATATTTTGTTGCCTCATGGCAATGACGACGATCTAATCTTCGCGACCATAGGGCCAATTTCTATTAGCAAGACTTCAGAAATACTTACATGAGGAGACATAATTTAATCATGCAACATGATCAATTGATCATCCATCCTAGAATTTTAAATCTTCAACACAATTGTAATTATTGGTGATTAATTTAATGTTGATTATTATTATAAGTACTAAAGAATATATCCAAATTTAAGTATAGGTAAATAAAAAATCAATGAATTGAAAACTAGTAAAAGGAATTCGTTTATTTATATACCAATTATTACCACATCATTCGAAGTCAATGTGTGAGTAAAGTGTAATTAAATATGATATCGCTAATTGCGAAGTATTTTTATTGGAACAGAGTTAGCGTATTCCAATTTTCTATTATTTATTTATTCATTGTTAAAGAAAGACAAATTTCCACACATCATAATATCATATACGGTTCGAAATGAAAATTGAAGCTGCGACTTTGTGTTAGGGTGTCATCGACTTATCTCGATAACTATACACCTCAAACTCAGGTTGAAGAAAGGACCTTTATATATGAAAAATACCCTTGAACATTTTAAAGACACATATAGTTGTCAAGTGAAAAGAGTGTTTTTTATTCTTTGGGTTTTCAAATAGTATATTAAAACTATTATTTTTTATTGTCTTTGAATAAATATCTATTTATTATTTAATATATTGTTTGGAAACCTGGAAACGATTATATTTTGTTATTGATGATGTGTCGCTATATATGTTTGTTAAAATCTTTGACATATGAAATAGATATTTATTCAAAGACAATACCAAAAAAAAAATAATTTTGATATACTATTTGAAAACCCAAAAGAATAAAAAATATGTAAAACACCAAGAAATAACCCGTAATTTTAAACCTGAAAGGGATCCAATGTGGTAAAATCTGAATATTGTTACAAAAAAGAATAAACGTTTTCAATATAATTATTTGAAAACCTGAAAGGAAAAACATATGGAAAAAACCAAAAAGTAACTCGTATTAGAAAACCCGAACATGATGCGATTTGACAAAATCCGAATAATGGTGCGGGTTATAGTATGGACGAATAGTAACTCGCCACGCAGGCGAGTTACTATTCACATTCTATTCCCTTAGTATAGTATATACATACAATATATTAAAAACTTTTATTAATTTTTTGTGGTATTGTCTTTGAATAAGTATATATTTTATATGTCAAAGTTTTTAGCAAACATAAATCATCAATAACAAAAAATAATCGAACTAATTGAAACCGCGCAACGCGCAGACGGAAACTATTGTGGTTTTGCTTTTAAATAAATATATATTTGATATGATAAACTTTTAAACAAACCTATCCATGACAGAATGTTTGTTAATTCAACGCAAGTATACTAAATAACACAATCGTTTCAACACGACAATTGATGCCCGCAAAGCTGGGCCGGGAATTTCCTAGTTTTCAAAATAAAAGATAGCTGGAAAACAATTATTGAATGGGGTTTTTTAAAGTATAGTTATATGGGTTGTGATCCATTGAGTCTTTAATTTTCCATGGAAACCAAGGGACAAATCCTAGCCATTAGATCATTTTTATTAATGACTAGGATTGAAACTTATCCTCTAACTAAAGAAAATACGGAAGGGTACTTTGGTAAAACTACACACTACCCACTCTCCCCTGCTTTCTGCTTCAAGTTCCAAAAACACATATACACACACTAAAACACAAACAAACAAACACACAGATCTCTCTCTCCCTTTCCTCCGGCGTCTTTCTCTCGCTCTCTTCACCTCCGATAACAACGACCACCACCACCACCACCGCTACACACACAAAATTGATGAATCAAAAACCTAAAACATAAATCTCATCGGAAAAACTAATAAAGAAAAACTCTGACAATCGAATTGGCTGTAAGAAAGAATCGAGAAGAACTCCGGCGAATTACCAGCGGTGGCGAATTAAAGTCTCCGGCGAATGACAAGCGTTATTTTTCGAAAACCTCTCGGCGCAAAGCGTCACCGGTCGTCGTCGATTATCAACGCCGTGAAACGTCATAATTGTCATTGTGTATCTTCATTAAATCACTAATGCTTTCAGAAGAAAAGATTATTGCTAACGAAGAAAAGATTATTGCAGAGGAAGAAGACATTATTACTTTGAAGAAGAGAATGAAGGTACGTTACCAATCATGTCTGATTAAACATTGGGATACATGTGTTGTTTTCAAAAGAAACTAATTAGCAATCATGTTTGATTGAACATTGGTATATATGTTTTGTTTCCAAAATGACTTCTCTTACCGAATCATGTTTGATTGTACATTGGGATACATGTGTTGTGTTAAAAATAACTTATTTAGCCAACCATGTTTGATTGTAGATTGGTGTAACACCCGTCGTTTAAAATATGGGTTTTCAAAAACTTTTCACCTAACGGTGTTAACTTGCGGAAGTAAAGACTGTAAAAGTCAAAACCGATAAAAACATTTCGGTTTCTGCATTTATTTGGTGTTACATGCCATATCAAACAATAGTTCAAATGAAAACCCAACGGTTGCCCAACATAAAACAACCGTTCACACATCACTACATAAATTCGACATTAAATACGAAATGTAACGAATGTCTAAAGAAAGCATCGTCTAAGGGTAGCTAAGGCTCCTGCATTGCATCTACCCAAGCTCACACGTCCTGCATCTAGTTTCCATCAAGCTAAACCTGAGGAACAACCACATTAAGAAGCAAGTGTTAGCTATAAGAATAGCTAAGTAAGATAACACTTAATTTTAGAAGCATTTGTCCAATTAAAACAATCTTCATTATTAGACAAGTTTTATTAGGCACAACACACATCACACGTTCACACATATACTGCATTTCAACTTCGTTTCAATTAGGATAATCATCCTAAATGTGCCTATCCTGCATTAGTTCACACATTGTCACACGTATCTTCGTTAACTGCATATAAGTGTGCCCTGCATCACACCCGACTGGATGATTAGTCAAAAGACTACTCATCTTACGTCGTTAAGGAATGGCAAGCCAATCCTTGAGCAATCCGTATATGAAGGTTGGTCAAACCCCTCGTATTACTCGCCCTGCGTTATAGAGACCACGTTGCGAGGAGCCACCCAAGCAACAACTGCATCTACGCACTCGCCCGGCTAAGGCTAGTACGGGTTAAGCTTAACACTTTTCACTGCATCTGTTTTATGAGCTCAATTTCACACATATAGTCTAGGTAACACACATTCCTAGACATTCACACACTTTAACTTCATTACGTTTGGATCCTTAAACGTGCAAGTGACATAGCAACCTAGCAAGTCTAGTGAACTAGGCGTACAGGTCAGGCATGCATATCGCACATCAACTTCATTTCTATATATCATACATATCAAGATACTTCATTAAACTACATCAACTGCATAACCCATAATACCTCCCAAGTAACCCATATGCCCACATGCAATAATAAGGTACCGAATGGAAGTGTTTACGATTTGAAACCAGCTTTTAGTTGATCCCTCAGCGTGTCAAAGTAGTGTATCTTACCTGGTAGTAGCGTACGCGTGCAAACAAATAGCTAATAGTGCTTATCAGTAACCTCCGACACCTATCGTACATTAACATATAAAGTATAAGTCATTTAGGACCTTAAACGGACCCTCGAACGACCTTAAGACTGACTACGTAAAATTCCAGAATTACACCTTACGAAGATAGCCTTCGTACGAACTTAGCTAACGAAGTTAATCTTCGTACGAACTTAGCTAACGAAGTTAATCTTCGTACGAACTTTATCTTCGTTCGTACTTAGCTAACGAAGAATCTTCGACGAACTTACTAACGAATAATCTTCGTACGAACTTACTAACGAAGTAATCTTCGTACGAACTTAGCTAACGAAGTAATCTTCGTACGAACTTACTAACGAAGTTAATCTTCGTACGAACTTAGCTAACGAAGTTAATCTTCGTACGAACTTAGCTAACGAAGTTAATCTTCGTACGAACTTACTAACGAAGATAGCCTTCGTACGAACTTAGCTAACGAAGTTAATCTTCGTACGAACTTAGCTAACGAAGTTAATCTTCGTACGAACTTTATCTTCGTTCGTGCTACTTTACGAAAATAGCTTCTTTACGAATTTAACCAACGAATTTGACTTCAAACGAATTTAACAACGAATTTGACTTCAAACGAATTTAAACAACGAACTTGAACTTCGTTGGGGCAAACGAATTTAGACTGCATGAACGAACTTGGCATCAGTTACGAATTAAATCCTATTTTCGTCCAGAATTCCAAAAACGACTAACTTCATCAATTTTCCAGATTTTGATCGATCAAGGCTTCCTTCCAAACATGTTTTTGACACAAATAAACGTCTTTTGATTAACTTGATCGATTATAGACTCGTTTAACATCACTTTCAATGTTAATTACCCCAAAACACCACATAAACCCTAACTACTTGCATAATCCCATCTTAATCAGATTTGTCCCATAATTAAACCACCTCTAAATCTGAAATACAAACAATACATCAATGATTACCTGCTTGACTCGATGATCGATCAATTTACAACACCAAATCGTTTGATCAAAGGCTTGATTAATTGCTTTAGGATTCAAGAAAGGATTAATTGCTTTATTATTCAGGATTAATCTTTTACAACACCAAATCGTTTGATCAAAAATTAATTGCTTTAGGATTCAAGAAAGGATTAATTGCTTTATTATTTGCTAATGGCTGCTTAATCTCATCTAATGGCAGCTCCTAAACCCTTAATCCCGTTTTTAGATTTCAACCTATGTCAAAATCAGTCCCCGGACTTCTAAACCCTTCATTATTGGTCACAAACTGCATTATTGACCATACACAACATTAGTCCTTCATTAAAAGGCACTACATAGCCTTTAAGCGACATTAATCACACTTTTATTCGTCATTAAAATTTAGGCTTTTAAACCTAACTACTTTATCTACGTTAACCACACATAACTACATTCAAATATTAAGTAAAGACTTAACGACACCCCAAATTGACTTAACGGCATTAGTCAAACATTAAATAAAAGTTCGGGATGTTACAATTGGGATATATGTATTGGACTGGCCTATTTAATCAAATTCGATTGGTTATGTGTGTAGTTCTATGTAGCCAATCATGTTTGATTGTACATTGTGCACCTCACATTTTATTTCGAATAAGTTTAATTTTGTATCCAATCTAACGTGATTGTGTTCTAAAATGTTCAAAATGTGTTAGACTATGTATGCAATTTGTGTTTTTAAACTAATCAAATGTGATTGGTTATGTATGTGTTGTGTTTTTTAACATGTTAGATTTCCTATCTAATTAAATTTGATTGTGTACATAGCATAAATTAAACTCCTAAAACAGTAGTAACACAAGATTTCGAAACACCAGGCGGATTGATGTATTTTGTGCGAGTAGTTGATCCAAGATATTACTGGTTGGCAAGTACATTTAAAATTGGTGACTCTGAACTTACAGATGAAGATCGAGCATCACATTTGGATAGTGCGTTGAAGGAGTGTATGCATCAGATAAAGAAACTTGAAGGAAGAACATGAGCAAATGTACAGAATGTAGTCCTTGCGACAACAAAGCAGTTGACATGATGAAACACGAATTTGATCATCAATAAGATTATGTTATTATACTTGCAAGTTGCAAATGTCTTTTATTTTCTCTATAAATATTAACATGTAGTAAGTTAAACCGATAGAATGTGATGTCATGTGTTATGTATCCAATCACATTTGAGAGTATCTTGTAATGTATTAGATGACACTTGATGTTGTATCCAATCACTGTCTTAGTCAATCTAATGCGATTAAATAAATAATCACTTTTGATTGTATCTTGAAATTTGTTAGATTGGAATTATTTTTGTGATTGGATACATAATCATTTTTGATTGTGGAATGTTTGCATATACAATCATATTTGATTGGATACAAAATTACACGTGACCGAGCTTTGTGCACCTGTAAATTCAAGTATCCAAAATCACACGCACGCATGAATGACAAATTAAAATCCTACCTTCATTCCGGTAAGAAATAAAGAATAATGACATTTCAAGTCATGGGTATAAGCACAAGAGTTGCGACCATCTAAATAACAGTAAAGAATAATTCAAATTACATGACGGTGCCACAATAAAAAACTCCATAAAAAAGCATGTCAGCTTAAGTAAAAAAAAATGAAACCACCATATGGCTCATGTATAAACGATTAGTTGAAAACAAAGAACAAAAACATAGTAAAATTTACATCCATTTACAAAACTTTGCATTACAAATAAATTTGAAAATAAAGATATAACCATAATAGAATCAATTCTTCTCATGAAAAACTTCCTGATGAATTTTCATTTCTTTCAACATGACGGACCGACCTCGTATATCTGATGAAGAACCAGCGTGGACCATGTCCCCACAAAATCGACAAGCCACAAGACATAAGGCACGCTTTAAGGACGAGTGTTACTCCTGCAACAAAAAGGATTTTAGTACATCCAAAGACGAGTTGACCCGAAACACTTTTACAAGAAACTAAATCTTCTATAGGCATTTACGAAAACATGAATACAATAAGTGATATCCAAAAAATAGAACGACAAAATCATGAAATTACACCTAAGGGGCAATACATCATGATTAGCTGTCATTCAATCTCCTAACGTTCTCACAATCCAACACACCGATCTTTGATGATAACCAAAGAGTAAAAACTATATAGTAGGCTCAACTAGCAACAACCATGTAAAAAAAGTGCAAACATATACCGACTATAATAACAATCATAACCACAACATAATCGTAACCCTTCCTCTTTCAAAGTTGCATATGAATAACAGATTCAAGAGGAAACAAAAGTTTGTTGTATACTTCTTCGAATTTGTCTTTGAACTACTGTTTATTACTACTTGATATCAATGTCAAGCTATTAGCTAGTTATCCATCGTCTTAGTGGCTACTTTAGTAACTATGTCTAGCATCGAGAAATCTAAAAATTACAATCAAAAGTCATCATTTGTCGACAAAAAGTTACAACTAGCAATCAAAATATGTTTTACAATTACCAATTTCATCTTGTCCAATCATGTATGATTCAGTACATAAATACTTAAGTTAATCAGTAAATTCATAAGCAATAACGTGTGATTCAGTACATTAGTTTAAACAATAGAAATTAACAACAAAAAAACTACAATTACATATATAATCAAATGTGATTCAGTACATAACTTTGGTTTAGACATTTTATCAAACACCTTGTAAGAAAAACTCTTCTTAGAAATTTTCAACATCAATAACTAACGATATAACAACTCATCGTATCAAAAAACAAAAATCACAGAAAGAAACTAAAAGTCATGGATAAAACAGAATGCTTATCCATTTTCATAAAAAAAAACAGAAATGAACTACGTAAAGTCTCACTTGATTTCCAAATCAAACTTGATTGTACACAAAATTAAAAATGTGATTACCTTTATAGCCAATCAAACTTGATTGTACACATGCGAATCATATGACAGAGATGGTGGTCTGTGTGTGTTGTGTGAGTCTGTGTGTGTGCTAGTGGTCGTCGTCGTCGGGGAGACTGTGTGTGTGTGTGTGTGTGTGTTGTGTGAGTCTGTGTGTGTTGTGTGAGTCTGTGTGTGTTGTGTGAGTCTGTGTGTGTTGTGTGAGTCTGTGTGTGTTGTGTGAGTCTGTGTGTGTTGTGTGAGTCTGTGTGTGTTGTGTGAGTCTGTGTGTGTTGTGTGAGTCTGTGTGTGTTGTGTGAGTCTGTGTGTGTTGTGTGAGTCTGTGTGTGTTGTGTGAGTCTGTGTGTGTTGTGTGAGTCTGTGTGTGTTGTGTGAGTCTGTGTGTGTTGTGTGAGTCTGTGTGTGTTGTGTGAGTCTGTGTGTGTTGTGTGAGTCTGTGTGTGTTGTGTGAGTCTGTGTGTGTTGTGTGAGTCTGTGTGTGTTGTGTGAGTCTGTGTGTGTTGTGTGAGTCTGTGTGTGTTGTGTGAGTCTGTGTGTGTTGTGTGAGTCTGTGTGTGTTGTGTGAGTCTGTGTGTGTTGTGTGAGTCTGTGTGTGTTGTGTGAGTCTGTGTGTGTTGTGTGAGTCTGTGTGTGTTGTGTGAGTCTGTGTGTGTTGTGTGAGTCTGTGTGTGTTGTGTGAGTCTGTGTGTGTTGTGTGAGTCTGTGTGTGTTGTGTGAGTCTGTGTGTGTTGTGTGAGTCTGTGTGTGTTGTGTGAGTCTGTGTGTGTTGTGTGAGTCTGTGTGTGTTGTGTGAGTCTGTGTGTGTTGTGTGAGTCTGTGTGTGTTGTGTGAGTCTGTGTGTGTTGTGTGAGTCTGTGTGTGTTGTGTGAGTCTGTGTGTGTTGTGTGAGTCTGTGTGTGTTGTGTGAGTCTGTGTGTGTTGTGTGAGTCTGTGTGTGTTGTGTGAGTCTGTGTGTGTTGTGTGAGTCTGTGTGTGTTGTGTGAGTCTGTGTGTGTTGTGTGAGTCTGTGTGTGTTGTGTGAGTCTGTGTGTGTTGTGTGAGTCTGTGTGTGTTGTGTGAGTCTGTGTGTGTTGTGTGAGTCTGTGTGTGTTGTGTGAGTCTGTGTGTGTGCTAGTGGTTGTTGTCGTCGCCAAAAAATGGGAGACAAAGAGAGAATGTGTGTTTGTGCGTGTTGGTGGTGGACAGAAATAATCGTGGAGGTGGTGGTTATCGTTGTCGCCGTCACCGGAGATAATGATGGAGATGGTGGTGGTTACAAATCCCGTCACCGGAGATGAGACACAGAGTGTGTCTGTGTGTTGTCGGAGATGATGTTGGTGGTGGTGACCTTCGCCGTCGCCGTCGTCTGAAAAGCAGGAGAGAGAAAGAGAGGGAGGGGTGTGTGTGTGTGACTGTGTGGGTTTTCATTTGGGATTTGGGGAAATGAACAGAGGGAGTGTTTGGAAGAGTATATGTTTAGGTAAAAAGACGTTTATACCCCTCCGCCCAAAATTATTACTAGATGAAATTTTTAATCCTAGCCATTGTTAGGGATAATCCAATGGCCAAGATTTGTCCCTTGGTTTTCAAAGAAAATTAAAGACTCAAATGAATAAATCACTATAAATTAAACACTGAATATTTTGTTTTCATGGAAAATGCATTTGAAAAAACCACATTTAAATGCTGATCGATTTTCACCAATTGGTTTACATTAAAATTTGAGGGGAACGGAATTATACTGTATAACCGAAATCATACCAAAAATACAATTTGGGTATCCATGAGACCATGAAGAAGGCGTTTCGAGATGTACGCTAGAAATGATATATACCAAATTAGATTAAATTAAATTAATGTAAATTTCATTGACTGGCCTACAAAATAAATAGAATTAAATTAAATTAAATTAAATTAAATTAATTAATTAAATTAAATTAAATTAAATTAAATTAAATTAAATTAAATTAATGTAAATTTACATTGACTGGCCTATAAAATAAATAGAGGCCCATTACCTAGCTATGTAAATGTAATGTTGAAACAATTGTACTTGTTATTGGGTTTTGATGTTTGCGGCCCACCAAAGTCAAATATGCAATAATATTCTCGGACCCTTTTCGCCCTGTAACATAAGATATCCAAAAATATGACCCATAACTAACACGGTATCGTGTAATGCGACGATGTTGACGAAGATAACGTTTTGGTGGTGGCTATAGCGGTGTGAAGCTGCCTGCGACTGGTGGTGTTGACACCGATTATGTTGGTGGTGGTGACCTTCGCCGTCGCCGTCGTCTGAAAAGCAGGAGAGAGAAAGAGAGGGAGGGGTGTGTGTGTGTGACTGTGTGGGTTTTCATTTGGGATTTGGGGAAATGAACAGAGGGAGTGTTTGGAAGAGTATATGTTTAGGTAAAAAGACGTTTATACCCCTCCGCCCAAAATTATTACTAGATGAAATTTTTAATCCTAGCCATTGTTAGGGATAATCCAATGGCCAAGATTTGTCCCTTGGTTTTCAAAGAAAATTAAAGACTCAAATGAATAAATCACTATAAATTAAACACTGAATATTTTGTTTTCATGGAAAATGCATTTGAAAAAACCACATTTAAATGCTGATCGATTTTCACCAATTGGTTTACATTAAAATTTGAGGGGAACGGAATTATACTGTATAACCGAAATCATACCAAAAATACAATTTGGGTATCCATGAGACCATGAAGAAGGCGTTTCGAGATGTACGCTAGAAATGATATATACCAAATTAGATTAAATTAAATTAATGTAAATTTACATTGACTGGCCTATAAAATAAATAGAATTAAATTAAATTAATTAATTATTAAATTAAATTAATTAAATTAAATTAAATTAAATTAATTAATTAAATTAAATTAAATTAAATTAAATTAAATTAAATTAAATTAATGTAAATTTACATTGACTGGCCTATAAAATAAATAGAGGCCCATTACCTAGCTATGTAAATGTAATGTTGAAACAATTGTACTTGTTATTGGGTTTTGATGTTTGCGGCCCACCAAAGTCAAATATGCAATAATATTCTCGGACCCTTTTCGCCCTGTAACATAAGATATCCAAAAATATGACCCATAACTAACACGGTATCGTGTAATGCGACGATGTTGACGAAGATAACGTTTTGGTGGTGGCTATAGCGGTGTGAAGCTGCCTGCGACTGGTGGTGTTGACACCGATTATTTGTGGTGGTGGTGACGGCGTCGAGTAGTGTAAGTTGATGTAAGTGTAATTGATGTAAAGTGGCAGGCAGGGGTAATTTTAGAAGACAAAGGTTTAGAATGTAAAGTAGTAAGATAAATGATTAGGGTGTAAATTCATTCAATATTAAAAGCAAAATGAGTAATTTGCAAAAAAAAAAGTTCAAGGTGGAGAATATTTTAATAGTAGTAAAGATACTTGTTTAGTTGTTAATTACTACTATATTATGCTTCTCAAAATCTTTAAATCTTACATGTATCAGTGACCTTATCTTATCCACACACTACCGAATGGACATCAAATAATATTTTTGTGTTGTAGACTTAAAGGTAAGAAGGTAGATATCTCATCTCTCACCATTTTTTTCACCACTCACTACCAACCAATTCTTTTATGCCACCTCATCCACCCCTCACTCATCCTCATCACTTTTTTGATGGCATCCCATCACTCACGCATGACTCACTCCACATTATACCATATAATATATTAATATAAAAGACAAAAAAGACAAAAAAAGAAAAAAGAGAGAAGGAAGAGGCAATCACGCATCTCCTAATTTGAATGGTTCTATCACTCAAATTCACCATTCACCACTCAAAATTTTGTTGGCGGTGATGTTCCGCTGAGTGGTGGCACCAACCACTCACTCACCATTCATACGTTGACAACCCTCTAATACAAAATAAAATGGCGCCGATATATAGTGTAAAAGGAATTGAAGTACTAACGGCTTATAATTTTTTGGTTAAGTTACCATTAGTAATAAAAGCAGAGATTAGTAGACAAATTGCATACTACAAACTTTATCTGTCGCTCTAACTACCATATATAGTCTAAAAGTGACAAACAATAAGATATTGAATATATTACATTATTTAAACAAAGATATGTGTATATTAGGTATGTAATGTAATGCTTCGACATGTGTTTATGAATGCCAAAATTAATGAACTCGATCGATTGAAAAAGAATTTAATACCACCACACACCAGCTAGCTCGATCATGATCATGCATATATTATTAATATATTAATTTCCTTGAAAACTTGAACTGTTGACTTTATTATTGTTGCCATGTCCATTGTTGTTATTAGCATTGACATTTCCATTACTTTTGTTCCCATTTGAAGCACCTCCTCCTATCATCGACGATATCGCTGCCGTTAAGGCCGCCGTAAAGTTTGGGTCCGCGGTGAGGGCGTTAACTGTGTCAGTCATTAAGCCGGTGGTATGTGGAGACATTTGAAGGCCTGAGAATTTGGATTGATTATATAAAGATTGTCCAAAGATTTGGGGAAGTGACGAGTTTGAGGTGGGGGTCGAGAAGGCCGGTGCATGGAACGGGGTGTTCCATTGGAAGGGGTTTGGTGTTTGAGTGAGGTCTAGTGTGACGGTTGGAAATGGGGCGGATGCTGAAATGGTGGCCATGTTGTTTGAGGAACATGGAAGGAGAGTAGTTGTTGGTAGATAATTTGAGGAGTTGATCATAAGGCCATCGGAACTTGGCATGGAACCGGAGAGTAGCATTCTGGCAGCGGAAGAGGTGGTGGAGGCCATTGCCATGGCGGTTGGGGGGAGAGGATGGTTGTGAGTGCCTTCGTATGTGGTGATCAAGATTGTCTTGTCTTCCGCACATCTTTGCACCTGTTTACACATGCCCACAGGTACACACATGTGATTAATTAGAAGAGTTTTACCAACTTTGCTTTTTACGAGTAATTGTTTAGAGGACAGGGCCAAAAGTTTTATCAAACAGTTGAAAAAATTTCTAGTAGTGTATCGATATATTCATAGCCAAATTTTGCTACATTTTTATTAGAACTATATATCGATGCTCGGTTGACCTAGAACTGCTCGGTTGGGTCCGTAGGCTTATAGGTTGATCATATCTATATAAATTATTTTTTGAACTTGCAACAAATATAGCCTACTAATTATATAAATGGAACTTACCTGTTTCCGAACGGGGCAACCAACAGCCATGGTGCAACGGTAGTAAGCCCGTGGACATGGGTTACCTTTTGCCATCTTTTGACCATATTTTCTCCATTGACATCCATCCGTAATCTGATAAATAAGACACACATAAATCGGTTAATGAACCAAATGTTACAGAAAGTTAAATTTCAAAACCAAAACAAGTTTCTTTCACTATGAATATATAATTACATACCACGGAAGCTTCTGATCGAGCACGAACAGAAACTCTAGCCTTCCTAATCGTTGCTTCAGTCTTTTGATCAATTCCATTATTCTGGTGATCATATTTATCACTATTTAAACAACTCAACCTCGGGACCTTCGAACCTGCTGCTGCTTGTTCAGCCATCACTTCCTCATCATGACTACTACGATTCTTGTTATTGATTGGGGATCCTGAATGCTCGTTGTCACTTCTAGACGACGATTGTGATTTCTGATCATCAGTTTCGGCTGCGACTCCTGGAGCTGCTAAAGCTAGATCCATTAACGGTCTAGCTGCCCTTATTGCAGATTCTCCTTGTTTTTGTTGTAAAATCGTCGCTAGATGCATTTCGAGTGTGTTGTAATCGACTATCACTTGATTCAATGCCTCTTTTAACTGTTGATTCTCTACGCTCATTCTTTCCATTTCAGCTCGAACACTTGCTAACTATACATTAAAGAAGTCAAACTCAAATATATATAGCTAGACCAAACTTAATATTCACATATATGGTCCATATATCAATTTTTTTGAGTGTGTATATATACTCTATGCTATTATACGTTCAATTTATATATATGTATACATACCTCATGTTTAGTTCGTTTATCTTCGGAACTAGAAGAGATGCCATCATCAATTATAGATTGATCACTGCTTGTGATTCCGGTTTGTAGATTCAGTCCAGTCTGCATGTTTAATCAATTAACAATTAATGAAATGTTATCTTAAAAGATGAATTTCCAATACATATATTTTACACACAAATATGTATAACCAGCTAGCGACTCTAGAACAAAATATGGACTAACTCGATCAGTGAATTTCTAGTTTAGTAGATCTCAAAATAAGTCTCGCTCCAAAAACAAGTTACAGACGAATTAATATGCTTATATACTATTCATCCTCCATCAATGCTTCTTTCAGAAAATTATATTCTTAAAACATCTTGCCTTTCATAAATTAACGTGGTCAGTGCAAAAACTAAAAATTTATTTAGTGTGTGACCCGACGATTATATATTTCTAAAACTATGTGTAATTTTCATTGTAGACGTAGTACACTTATTTTGAAACGATATAAGTAAAAAAAATATCAATAACTTACGTTGATATTAAAATCAAGATCGAGTGTAGGTGGTGCAGCAACAGATTCATCAATAGACTTTGGTAGGCGATCATGTTTCTTGTCACTAAAGAAATCAACTTCGTTGATCACTTGTTTATGATGATGATCATCATTATCATTCGAGGACATGTCTTGTTGATGATCATGATCATAATTAGAGGAGGAGTCGTTGACTGGGATATGTGAAGATGACGACATGTTAATTTGTGTCCGATAGATGGTCGTCGGAGAATTAATTAAAGAATAATACACGTACGTGTGATGACTGATGAGGATATATAGATCTGGATGGATCAACGATAGATGATGTTAAATTGATGATATATATATTGTGTGTCCATTTATGAAGAAATAAAGCAGTGGACTCCGGCAATAAAAAGGGGAGGAAGTTAAGACTGAAGACCAAAACTACTATTCCTTACATTACATGCCATGCGTGTGTGTACTAATTTCTTGTGTTTTTTTTTTTTTTGGTAATAAAAAGTCATGGGATTTTGAGTTGTTTATTGTTTTTGCTAAATGCTGTTGCTTTGGTTTTGTGCCACATTGCAGACGTAAGACACAGCTTATATATAAGTCAGCATTTGACCACTAAATTTCAACTTAAGTTTTGTGATACGAGGAGCGTAAGCCCACCAGGCCAAAAAAGTCAAACCCCGACCAGGCAGCATTAGCGGCGACGTCGCCGCTAATACTGCGGGCCCCCATGTCAGTAACGGCTAATCTGACAGAATATTAACGGGCCCCCCGTCAGTAACAGAGTATTAGCGGCGACGTCGCCGCTAATACCCCTGGTCGGGTTGACCTTTTCCTGGTCGTGTTACCCTATGCCTTGTGATATTTTGGTGTCGTTTATTTTACTTAGACTAATATAATATTCTCAGTTTAAGTCTTTCTTTTCTTTTATTATGTTTTAATAAATTGAAACCTTACAAATCAACTGTGCTGTATTCTGTGACAAGGCCTTATACAACCTAGAAAAAAATAAAAATTGAATTGATCAGTACAGAATTGATCGATTATATTAATTTATTTGTTTCGCTTTAATTTACTCTTGCTTTCAAGTTTCAACTCATGAACATAAAAGTAGTACTCGTAAAATAGATAATAAAATTTATTAATCGCGTAAAACGAGGAAAATACGTGCAAACAGTGAAATAAACTAGTATTTTGTTTTAGTTTTCAACAGGAATACGTGTAGCTTAATTAAACAAAGTTCACATCAACATATGATAGATATGGACCGGGTTCCGTCAAAGCCGATATGGACGAGTTCACAAAACACCTTATACTTTATTCTAATTGCACTTTATACCCACCTACAATTTGGTACTTAGATTCCTAAGGGCATGAAAAAACATATAGATCTTCAATATATATAGTCAAACATGCATATAGGTGTTTCATATTAAGTTTTTGTTCACATTTTGGTTTCGGACAATTAAACCCAACTCAGTCTAGGAATGGCAATGGGTCTGGTTCGGGGCAGGTAGTACCATACCCGAACCCAAACAAGATAAGGAAAAGGCTACCCGAACCCGACCCGATACCCATCGGGGACCCCATCGGGGATAAAATATTGTCCAAACCCGACCCGATACCCGATCCCATTAAGAAACCCAAAACCCGACCCGATAGTATCACAAATATATAAACAGATATAAGCAGGAATACACTTTTGAAACTTTATAAGATACTACTCCGTATCAGTTACAAATCTGAAACTCTTACATATCAATCACGACATGCTTCATTTCTTAAGTAAATTCTACAAAATGCATGATTAAATCTGCCTTAAATGAAAGATATTTGCCTTAAACGAAACAGATGCCTCCTTTTAAATGCATTATAGTATTATACTGTGAAAAACCGCTTGATCAAGAAGTTTATTTAATTGTAAATGATGGTTCGGTATTATTTTTAGTTCCAACACTATTTTGTTTGTATTCAAAAACTTATTATGATCTTAAATATGATAAGTAAGAATTAAACTAAATATAAACATGAATACTTACTATGTGGAAGTGCAGCCTTCAAAGTGAGATAAGGAATAAAGAAACTAATTGTTTTTAGTTTCATATGAGCATATCTATATAATTTTAATATTATATATATTCGGGCTCGGGTCGGGTCAGGGTAAGCATGCACCGGTCCCTGCCCCGAAACCCGAAAATAAACCCGATAACTGCCCCGAAACCCGACCCGTGACCCGATAAGCTTGCCCCGCCCCGCCCCGATATTCCGGATATCGGGTTTTCCCGTCGGGTTCGGATTTTTTTTCCATCCCTAACTCAATCTTGATTTGATAGTGTTAGGTGAGGCAAAGCTGAATTATAGTGCACAGTTCGACACTTCGACTAGATATTTTAAAGTGAATTTAAGTATGTCTCAAAAGGATTTTTTTTTTTTGATCTATTATACCAAAAAGTTTGGGGCATATTAGATTAAGAAACAATTATTAAACAAGTTTCATGTAAGATCTCAATTCACAAGAAACTATATTGAATCTTGTTATGATGCAAATTACTTCGCTAATTAGGAGCCTAGCTGAAAAATAAGTAACCACAAAGTGTTGTATATTAGAGTATTAAAATTGGAGTCTATCTTGTTACATGGTCAACGTATTTATCTTACGATTCAGACTCACAAAAGTACTTGAGTTCGAATTTGATTTTATAACCTTCATTTTGCATAAGCAAAACATTAAATTCAAAATTATTTCATTGTTGCATATTCCACTTATAGTTGAACGCACATACATGCACATACATGCACATATAAACACACATGTACGTGCATAAAAGCAAGAGTATATATATATATATATATAGTTGAGTTATTGCGAGAACTTAATTTTTGTCGAGAACTATGAGAACCATTTACAACCATTGATGATCTTGATCAATGGCTACAATTAAATGATATTTAATTAATTATTGAATACATATAAATTAAGTTATAAATAAATTAATAATTAAAGAAGGGTAATATAGGAAGGCAAATTCGAAAGCAAGAGACGAAAATGTGGGAACAAAAATCGCACCCAACCCCGTGGCTGATGGCTCGTTTAATTTTGGAATCATTTGCTTTTTATTACTTCAAATAAAAAAATTTCTTCTTTTTTTCTTGTTTTTTTCTTTTTCAATCAAACTAAGATATGTTTAACTAAAAAACTATATGAACACATAAAATTTTATGTGAATGTTAATTGTACACACATGTGTACGAATCTTATTATATATGAACACATATGATCTTGTCTGAATGTTAGTGGCACACACATGTGTACGAATCTTATTATATATGAACACATATGATCTTGTCTGAATGTTAGTGGCACACACATGTGTACGAATCTTATTATATATGAACACATATGATCTTGTCTGAATGTTAGTGGCACACACATGTGTACGAATCTTATTATATATGAACACATATGATCTTGTCTGAATGTTAGTGGCACACACATGTGAATAAATATTATTATATATGAACATGTGATTATCGTACACGTGTAAATAGTCCATTCACATGTGTCTATATCCATTCAAATGTGAAAGTATGAAGAAAAAAAATTACATTTGTTAACTTGTGAACGCATTATAGTATTTGTTAACATATGAATGTATGAAACATAAAAACGTAAACTTAAACAAATTCATGTTGATGCCATGTGAAAACTTATGAACGCCATTTTTTTTCCTTCTTAGATCGATTCTTAGATCAATGACGCATGTTTATGTTGGTGAAAAAAACAATAACACTTATTTACGTATGTCTATTATGATTACGAAAAAATAATGAAGATATTCTCGTAATTAAATACATCTCTCTTTCATGGCTGTAAAATAAAATGAGAATATCAGCATTATTACCATCATAAATATATAATTTAACAATATATAGTCCATTTAAACTAGTAACCGAACTATTTTCATGGGAAGTTATTTCTACATATGCAAAATTACAATATTATCCCTATCAATATTAATGAGATATTAGTTCTGGTAGTTCTCGACTTTTTTTTAGTTCTCGATTTAACTTTTTACTATATATATATATATATATCGCCTCCTTTATACCTCACTTTTGATAGGATTGGATGTCACTTTATTTTTCAATAATATGAATTGATGCTTTAAACGAATGAACAAAACAAACTCCAAGGGTATTCTAGAAAACATATGGAATTTGCAATTAATTAAGCTTTTGAAAGTATAGGGGTTAGATCACAAATTCATCTGAAAGAGGTAAACAAAAATGGAAAAACCAATAAACTACATATTTCGATAGTCTTCTCCAATAGCCACGGGTCAACGACTTTCAGAACCAAGCCCATCTTTAGCGGGTCCCAGTGACGACTATGTGGATCCCATTGTGGCCTTTCCTTCAAGACCTAACCACCTAAAGCCTATTCACGGCTTCCACTCATGTTGCATGTGACTTGGTTGACTTGCTCGATCGATCTCCTGCTGGATCGGCTTCAATTTGGACCTTTCGATCTTAATGTTCAAAAAGTTGTCATTCAATATAGAAATTAATTAACTAGGGTATAAGTACCTACCAAATCATCAAAGCTTCACTAACAATAATGATAATATTTTTGAAAGCAGAAAATTATTTTGGAATAAGTTAAAATAGAAATCGATCTAGATACGTATTTTGGTACAAAGAAGGTTCCTAAATAATTACTTTAAATTTCACATAAAATATAAATGTGAGTATCTATTATATTTGTATTGGAGTAGTATATAAGTATGTATGGTTTAAATGTATTATTTTAATGTCAAATAGAAAGAAAATTTTTTTTATATATAAGGTGTTAGTGGTTCCATAAGAATGGTTATGATACGATATTGACATTAATTTTGTCATGTGTAAGTACGCATCGATTTTTCTTGTTCTAAGTCGTCTTATAGGAAAACAAAAACAAAGAGAAACATAAACATCCAAACACATCTTTTGAAAAATGTTAAATATATTTACTTTTAGGACACCATCTTACAACATCAGACAGATTTTCTAACCTCGATGAAATGGTGGTCCAAAACCCTCTAGAAAGCGATCAATTTCTTTCATGACAAAAATCAATCAAAATAAACATGTACACGTAAATACTTTCAATTTACTACTGATCTCATCAATGTATAGTTTTTAAAAATCATTTATTATTATCAATTATCAAGTATATAACAGCTATGTGTATATTTTATTGTTAAAAGATTTTAAGATTTGGTGTTTTACTGTTTTATATATAAAGTATCACTTTTTATAATTGCAATATAGTAACACCGATTGTCATTATAAAAATCGTATACGAAGATATACAATATTTCAGAAGATGTACATAGTTTGATACCCCAAATTCGAAATCAACTAGAAATTTCCATCACAATTCAGCATTCAAATTGTGTGCATGCGTGGGTAATAATGTGTATGGTTGTTATAGAAAATGTGTCAAAAGTCAACAACATGGGCCTACTGATTTTGACTATGAAATGATCGATGTTACTTGACAAAATATCTTATTATCTATATCGATCAAGTGTGTTGTGTGAAAGTTTGAATGAGAGCTAATGTAATGTAATTCTCATTAAGAAAGTGAGAGTGGTTTTCAAGTTTCGTGTACATTTCGTTTTCGTAGAAATGGATGTATCCAATAGATAGACTTTATCGTACTCGTGTCTTTATTATATACATTATACATTGTCATATATGTATTATGTTACAGGACATACCAAATCTCTTGTGTAATGTGAACAAGTGGAGAAAGTTTAAGAGTTAATTAAAATAGTTAATTACATGATAGATTCAAATCTAATCTTAAAGTTTGTTTATAGCTTACCTCCCCCGTATACTGTCGAGGTATTAGTGTCCAAAACCCGTAAAAAACGGCAATGGACAGTTCCTTTCATTTCCTTTATTCAAATCTAATCTTATAAATGAAAAATATATACGAAGAAAATGCACATATATATAAATTTACAAATTACTATTTATATATTACCAATTCATTTAATAGAGCTATGATTGTAACTCATATATGGACGGCTCAAGCAGCGCAGACTCGTCTACGTACAAACCCATTAATTGCATTTGATCATGGTGCTTCGTATAGAAACTTTTCATGCTACGGCCCAATAAAGTCGATAGTCCCTAGTTTAATGAAGTACCGTACTAAAGAAGGTGGGTTCAGATGGATGCGCTTAATTGCATACGGAAAGATCCAAGAACTTAAAGACAACAATGAGTGTATCGTGTATGTGCTATTACCTTTTTTTACTGACAAATTTGACTTAGCGTCATTGTCTTTTTATATACTCAACTCTAAATAAAAAAAATACTCGTTTAGTCGTTTATCTGCAGGAAAACTCATGGCTCCATCTCGGCAATTATTTTTCTCACACTCGGATTTAAACTTAAAACCTCAAAGTTTTAAGCTTAGTTTATGTGCTATATATTACCTACATGGCTACTACATTACAAGTTATAAATTGTACTTGTAAATTTGCATATGGGCTTAGAATATATTATGGTGTTTAGCCCTGTATTGGGCCGAGTAGTTGTCCTATTCACTTCCTTATTAATCCATTTTTTAAAAAGTTTTAGGATAGGATAGATGCCATTAACAAGAGACAAAAACATACTATAACTATCAGCATAGTCAAAGTGTGAGACGCCTTTCTGTTATTATATGTGCTTCATGGCCCAGCCATGGATATCATGTTGTTCGCATGTTGAAGCTGCCCAGTTAATCACTATGAATCATAATTCGAGCCATGAGACATATATATCTATCGTTAAGGGAAATAATAAATCCTCCTAACTATAGGATAATGACATGTGACAAAATCAAGAGTTAAGATCAAGAAAGAGAGTTAGTGGAATCCACTTGTCATGATTTAAAGGTTTTAGGAGGATTTTTAGTAGGATATTTAGGAGGATTAATCATTTTTCCTATCGTTAATCCTGTATACTTTAGTTTGTTTAAATTTGAAACACAAATACTCTTAATATTAAACGAAGAATTTATATAATACCACACATTAATCTCACATTGAATTATTGAAAGTTTTCAGCATTTGTATCTTCTAAACATATAACACCAAACATCTTTTTTATCTCTCTTATATAACTAGTCAATGGAATTTTTTTGATAGACAACTATTTAATCATTTTTCTTTACTTGGACAAAAGTGAAGCTTTAAAAGCTGCCTAACTAGTCAATGAAATTTTTTGAAAGATAACTAACTAACCACACAAATCCTCACATATTTACAATTTGTTCATAATATGGGCCACCTCAAATACCGCTGGGACTAAGTCCCTTTGGTCCTAACTAGTCGATAATAAAAGTGCTCAAAACAGAGATTATTAGATAAAAGAACAAAGAAAGCCTCTAAACCACCTCTATATTAGAAAACAGTGTTTGATTTGGTGCAATGGATCAATCCGACGACACCAACCTGTTTGACCCATTACCCATTTTACTCTGAGTTTTAAAGGCTTTCCATTTGATTTTGGACCCTAACCATATGAACTGATTGTTGAATCTGACCCACTCGCCTAACTAGCCTATTTCGTCACGTTCATTTAATGCGGTAATTTGATTTGGTGCTCTATTATCTGATGATCCACTTACATCTATATATCAGTTGGCTTTTTGAACCTTAATTCTTTTGTCATAGCTGTCTTTTTTCACATTGGACATGTTTTGTTTGGGATTATTTCTTCTTAATAAACAGAGTTTTAGAAAATAAAATCAAAAATTTCATTGTCTCATATGTATGTATGTATTATTTTATTTTTTTTATCTCGGTGGTCTGGACAATATATACTTTTGAAGTTTGTATTTTATCCCCATTCAACATTTCTACTACTGTATATATAGCAATTAATACTTACTTTAGATTAGTTTACTTTGATCAATAGCTAAAAATTACTATGGCACATAAGTTGTTAATCCTATCCATAGCATTCAAACATTAATTTGTTCAATAGCTAAAAAATACTTATATTAAACAGCTGCAAGTTTGAAACTAATCCATCAAAGTAGTCGCATGTCTTATGCATGTAATGCATTCAATGAAATGCCTGAAAAGTGTGTTGTTTTGTTATTTTGTGTCACGCTATGCTTATTATTGCTTTTGCAAGAATATTGTAGATACCAATTAAAAAAGGATGTTTATTCATGGACAAGTGGTGTTAATGGGTATGCCAATAAGGGGGCAATTCCGTATTTACAACCAATGATCTTGCAAGGTTGTTTGGGTGATTTTTTTGTGAAACTAAATGAAAGGTACATTTGGCAGTGTCCTTTCTGCTTCTGCTAATTCTGTTGCCACTTTAAAAAATCACAGGATCAGTATCAACCAGTACTGCTACCCTGGAAAAATACTGGAAATAACCGACCTAGTCCTGATATAGTTTTAATGTGGCCCATCTAATATTGATGCACAAGTTTAAACGGTTCAACAAGATGTTTTGTTATTTGTCTTATTCATATTCGAGTTGTTGATAGTTTGAAAATACCGAGATCTGGGCAAGATTTGTTTAAATAGTTTTCGGATGATTTCCAAATCGTGCTTTTTTCATTATGTTGGGCGAACGGATATGAATTGTCAAAATAGGCTATTCATGTCGTGTAAGGAAGCAAACCAAATGCTATGTTCTATCATACAGTTTGTTTCTTTCATGTTGCTATGTGTATGCAATTATATGGTGTGTTGTTAATCAAAATGAGTAAGTGATCTCGATTAGAAGTGCGCTCCATCGATTTAGAATTTGGTACTTGTCGGGTACCGATTTCCCGATACCGGTTTATATGTGACCGGGATCGGTACCATGACCGGTCTAAACATCCATCCTTACATGTAGCTTTGACTAAAGTCCTTTTTGTAACTAATTAAAAGAGGACCATATTCCTGGTATACTTTTTTCCATTTAAGGACATGGTCAAAATAAAAAGTTGACAAGAGGCACAAAAGCTAAAATTGAAAATTAAAAGAATATGAAGTCGTACACCTTTATCAACACTTCAACAGAGTTCACAGGTGTTATGTGAGTGCCATATACACAAAGTAATCCATCTGGATGGAGGAAATAAAACATATAAAAGTAATGGAAATGCATTTTAAGTTCATTCATGGTTAGCCAATTCACAAGAAAGTAACACCAATGGTTACAGTTCCACAATGGGACTAATAACCCCCAATATGAGAACAAATTAGAGTCTAATCCTAACTTACTCTATCTGTAACTTCATGCCAAAATAGATTAGCTTTTCTCTTCTAATTCAACTTGATATAAAGACAACAGTACTACTTACAAGCAAGTTGATTACTCTCCAATACTGCCATCTTCGTTATCGAGTTTTTCATCACTATCAACATTTTCATCACTATCGACATTTTCATCATCATCATCTTTGTTACTAAGGTTTTGATCACTATCGAGTTTTTCATCACTGTCGACATTTTCATCATTATCATCTTCGTTACTATTTTGATCACTATCTTTCCTACCAAGCTTTTCAAAAAGGTTTTGGTATGCATCATGTGCTGCTCTGTTTACTGCAATAATTTTCTTTAGCTTGTATTTTCCTGTCCCAATCAATTCATCATCATTGTATATCTCAATCTCTCCTGTTTTGCTCCACAGATCTTTTGCGTGTGGTTTTAACCCCATCTTCTGGCATGCTTCATGGAACTTCGCTACCGGGTGTGGCTTCAACTTTTCACGGGTCACCAACGGCTGTAATAAACGCTCCGCAACCTGTTAAAACCCAAAACAAATTAACAAAGTCTTAACAACAACAAATGTATTCAAATTGTTGAACTATGTAAATACTGTTTGTTTTTCATCTCTTGCAATGTGCTATTGTGTTTATATATAACTAGTAGCAAGCGAATCTTATATTAACAATATCAATGCCTTGTTATACACACAGTAAAACAGATGAAATATTTTACCTCCCAAGTATCATCCATTGACATATCAGTATCAATGAAGATGGCACCAATCAGTGACTCAAGAATATCGGCTAGCGCTTTAGGCGGATCAATCATGCCATAAGAGTGTGACGGATACTGCACGATACCTTCCACAAACTCTTCAATCTGTATCATTCACAAACAAACATACAATACAGTAATTACAAAAAGATGCAGTCCCTAAACTTAATCAAAATTTAACTAACTATATAAATGTTTCATCTTAAAAAAAAACTTATTCATGAAACATAATCATCACCTGTTGATAGTATAAATTATCCCAAACTTTAACCATCTTTTAAAAATGAACAACTATGTAAAAATGGATCATGGTAAAAAGGATTTACATTAAATTTATTGTACTATTGTTTCATTTTCATACACCAAAAAGTATAAAAGCTTAAGTTAATAGTACATGAGAAGTTAATATATGAGAAGTTAATTTGATATACGAGTCACATTTCTAACAGAAATATCCTTAAATGGCTCTCTTTCTTCTTTATTACATAACTTAGCCTATGTTTTTCCTTCCTTTTTAGCCTACCTCTAAAGTGTTCCGCTGTCACCTAGGCTCGAAACATGCCTCCTGTCGTGCTTTCAATTCCCTGCCCCCCTACTTCACTTAATGATCCAAATTCAAGTATGTTTTAAAAATAAAAATAAAAAACACTATGATAAAATTAGAGAGTTCAAATCAAAATAATCTGAAATTGTACAAAGTTACATTAGAGTTATAGAAAAAAAAAATCGAGACACAAGTTTAATTATACCTCTCAAATGTATACATATAGAACAATGGTAACAAAAACTTACTCATAATTACTAAGTTTGTTCTAGAACAATTACATTTCTAAATTTGAAGTATCATTTTCAATTTTCATACAAGTGCCCAAAAACTTTATATGTGGTGTGCCCCCTTACCATATTTATCAAAACATAAATAATTTAACAAAAAGTGACAAAACTTTTTATCATTTTTATTTCATTTTAACCTTAAAGAAACAAAAGAACAAAACAGATCCATATACCCACCCACCAAATTCAACACACCAATATCTCGAGAGAAATAAAATTTGTATTTTCCCCATAAAAATTCCAACAAATCCCACTTGTACGGACAATGAAACAGAGGTTATGATTATGGCCAGTATTTGTGAAAATATAATAGTTCCAATACATGATATTTATAAAAATCATATCTTATTGTAAAATGTAACCCATATATAGATATATATTAATCAAGTACCCGCGTGTTACGGCGGTGAGATGATGGGGTGATAGGTCATAGAGTGTGACAGGTCATAGGAGGTGATAGGTCATAGAGTGTGATAGCCAAATATCTTAGCCGTACGGGCTCCGCCCTTGGATTTAAAAATTCGTCGAAAGTATATCGAATGACATCTCTAATGAAATAACATGAAATTTTAAGAACACCCATATAATTTTTATGATTTATCGATGTACGGTTTTTGAGATAAAAGATTTTGAATGAATTGGAGGAATAAATGATTTATGCAGGAGAGAGAAAAAAATGATTGGTTGAGATTTGAGGAGAGAGAAAGGATAATATAGTTATTTTAGGTAAATATAATATAGAATAAGGGGGAATCGGCTTTATAATATAGTATAGATATATACAGTATATAGATATATAGACTATACCTGACTGTCAAGAAGAGGTTTGTTGTGTCGGAGATACTTATGAAGATCAAGCCTCAGGGCGGCCCTAGCGAGTGCTTCCGTGTCAACAGTAGCGGCGCGTAACCGAGTCAACTCACCAGGAGCCATATCAGGATACATGAAAAAATGCAGCTTGGCAATCAAATGGTTCAAAACAGAGTCACCCAAATACTCCAACCGTTCGTACGACAAGCAATCTTTTTCTTTAAAAGAAACATGTGTGAATGCTTCTTTTAACAAATCTTTGTTTTTGAAAACGTACCCGGTTGTTTCTTCCACTTCCGACAGTGGCGGCGGTGGTGGGCGAGGGGGTTTTGTTGAGTTGAGCTTTTGAAATGAGAGGATAAAAGAAAGGAGTGCTTCTTCATATTCTGATTGTTCGTCTTCTGTTTCCATTATGGTTTTTGTTGGATTTTTTTATTTTTAATGATTGTGTGTGTGTGTTTTTTTGAGATAAAAAATTGAGGATGAAAAAGGGGTTGTTTTTGGTTGGTTTCTTGTAGGAGGGGATATGGAAATAGACGAAGGATTTGAGGTTTGACTGGCGTGTAACTTGCAAGAGAGGATGACGTGACCTTTTTATTTTATGAAAATACAACTTATGATAATATATAATAATATATGATACAATATAATGATAGTAAGTGGCTTTTATGAAGATAATATCATTAATGTGGCTTTATTTATTAAGGTCATATGTGAAATCGGAAGTTAAAGTGACTAGCATTACAATTAACTGACGAGACAATACCAAAAAAAAATTTGCCTTCTATTTTCGATGGGTAGTTTACATAGATGTCAAACCATCGTCTGGTGTCTAAAAGATAAGTCGTTTTAATTTCTTCTAATAATATTTGGTGGTAAGTATAGAATTGAAATCGTTTAAATATTAGTATTAGAATTATATATACTTTGATTAAGTTGCTTATATACTTTTTATAATGGCATGGCAATAATAATATATATCAATAAAAAACCAAAGATACAATTCAATCTAGAAAATACGAACAACGTAAAATTAAACTACAAAATTGAATTACACCAGGAGTTGCCAATTAACTTTAAAGCTAAATAAATTTTAAAAATAGTACTAAAAATAAGTTTTATAAACACTGTGGGGTTGTCATCATCACTCTTGGCTACCACATAACTCTTTCACTAGTTTTAGTTGGAGAGTAAAAATCTTTTGACATCTAGTAGTGATGCAAAACGGAAACATAAGTAAACCTTTTCTAGATTTTGAAGACTTACTTTCTATCAATAATAAACTGTTAAACAAACCCAAATATTTTTGTAAGATAAAAGAGATAATTTTAATACAACGAGTCTTATAATATAATAGGAAAAGATTTGTATTAAACAGTGACACCTATGTTTTTGACCAATATATATAGGTAATTTTCTCTCCATTGTTACTGGTTTTCAAAGAAACTTGCCTTTCAAGGTTGTGGTTTCAAAGCAATTTTCTCTCTATTGCACATGTTGACCAAATGTAGGTAATTTTCCTTTTATTTGTTACTGATCCTAAAAACAACTTGGTCTCCAAGGTTATTCTTTTCCCCTTTTTTTTTAAACAGAAATATGGCCATTCCCAAATTCCAACTCATAACCACTACATAACAAATACATCACAACCTAAATTCTTCACAATACCTTGGTCTCCAAGGTTGTGAGACTCACTTACACATATTGACATATACTTATTTATTTTTAACGATTTTTTTATTAAGGTTGTAAGCCTCACTTACACATATACTTATTTAGCACTTTTAACGACAGTTTTATTAATGTAATATACGAGTAATATATTGGTTGATAATAGCTCAACTGATTTATAATAGAGAAAAAAGTAAAATGTTACTTTACTTAGAGTGAGTTTTGAATTCTATTCAATCCAAGAAATACAAGTATCTTTGTTTGTAACAACCGTGCATTTCGACTTTTGACTATGGGTACGTTTCCTAAGTTTTGATTTAATTAATATATGTTCAAGTGCAATCTAAGGGTCATTTGAGTGCAATGTGGTTCTTATGGGTCAATTTATTGTGCAATTAGAGACTTAAGTGCAAGTTGATATCATTAGTGGGTGCTAATCGAATTTCATTAGATGATATTTATGATAACTAGTAAATGGTTGGATCCTATCCATGGGTTATACCCAAACCCATGACCCACCCAAGTAAACAAACCCTATCCTCCTTCCTTCACTCATTTCTTCCATCCATTCATCTTTTCTCTCCCATCTCACTAAATACTCACACTCTCAATCCTTCTCTAGATTCTTGGTCATTTATGCTAGTTCAACTAGATTAATAACAAAATCATCATCCTTATTATCATTCTAACATCATATCAAAGATTTCAAGTCTCAAAGTGCAAGAAAAGCTTCAACTAGGTCAAAATCGGATTTTTGATTGCTTGTGGAAGTTTTGGTAAGTGTTTTCTAGCTTAAATTCATCATTTCTAGTTGTTAAACTTGTATTTCATCTAAATCTAAGCATTCTTGGTCCTTATAGCTTCAAAATCCGAAATTAGGGTTTCTAGTTGTCTAAATTAGGTCAAAATGCGATTTGGGTCAAAAGCCATGTTTTGGAATGGAATTTTTGAGTGGGTTATGTTCAAATGAGTTGGTTATGTTCAGAAACGGGCCAAGGAACTCCTCAAAACGATTTATAAGTCAAAAACTAGGTTTTGGGTCGATTTTGTGTTCAAATGGGTCAAGATCGAATTTTAACAAGAAAATGTGTTAAGGGTTGGTTTTGGATGATGGAACATGTTTGGTTATGTTCAATTATGTTTAACTATGTTCAAAAATGGGTCTCGAAGTTGTGCAAATCGATTTCATGGTCTAGGTATCAAGGAATTAGGGTTTTGGGTCGTGCATAGGTCAAGAACACCTGCTGGTGCTGTGCTGGTTTTGAACGGGCGTAACTTACGCCCCTGTTGGCGTAACTTACGCCCTCTCCTTTTTCATTACGCCAAAACCTTACTGTTTACGCCCTACCTTACGCCAAAATGCTTGTTTCGGGGTAGCCGTAACCTACGCCCAATCCAGCGTAGCTTACGCCCCATTGGGTTCCAACCAGCGTAGCTTACGCCCCATTTGGGCCGTAGCTTACGCCCCTTAATTTCTGCCTAGCGTAACCTACGCCCAGATGGGCCGTAGCTTACGCCTGTCCCTAAAGTTCATTTTCCTGCTTTGATTTCTAAATCTTATTTCACTTTCCTTGGGACACACCGAACTTCCAAATGGGTCTCTCTTTGTCTTCCAAGTTATCGTATTCAGTTCCAATACGCGTTCAAGTCCCGGGTTCAATTCTAAAGTTCATAAGAGCTAAATGAGGACATGATTGTATATATATTGATACGTACATGTACATTATGATAGGTTGTGATCGCTCGGCAATTAATTGACGTTCTAACTCACTTTGACTTCGGTAAATCAAGGCAAAGGGGAGTTTTCGTAGCCTCCCCTACTCTTTTAAGAGTCGGGCTGAAAAGTGTACCTTGTGCATGATGCTTTTGTGACGTTTGTTGTTTGTGCTATTATGTAATTAGTTGTATGGTTGTTGTAAATTGGGTATTGAGTTGTGTAGGCAGTTGTGTATATATGGAGGACGGTAATGCCTTTGAAAGGTTGGAGATGTGGTGGGAAGGCTGCGGGTGACCCTATATATAAGCATCAATGGCCTTTCAAAAGTAGTATCGTACGAAAGTATATACATATGATGTTTGGGTATGTGTGGACATTGGGTACAATGAGTACATTTACGTGCAATTGAGTACATTGAGTACATTTACGTGCAATTAGTACAATGAGTACATTTACGTGCAATTAGTACAATGAGTACATTTACGTGCAATTGAGTACAATGAGTACATTTACGTGCAATTAGTACAATGAGTACATTTACGTGCAATGAGTACATTTACGTGCAATTGAGTACAATTAGTACATTTACGTGCAAATAGGTACAATGAGTACATGTACGTGCAAATAGGTACAATGAGTACATTTACGTGCAATTGAGTACAATGAGTACATTTACGTGCAATTGAGTACAATGAGTACATTTACGTGCAATTGAGTACAATGAGTACATTTACGTGCAATTAGTACAATGAGTACATTTACGTGCAATTAGTACAATGAGTACATTTACGTGCAATTGAGTACAATGAGTACATTTACGTGCAATTGAGTACAATGAGTACATTTACGTGCAATTGAGTACAATGAGTACATTTACGTGCAAATGAGTACATTTACGTGCAATTAGTACAATGAGTACATTTACGTGCAATTGAGTACAATGAGTACATTTACGTGCAATTAGTACAATGAGTACATTTACGTGCAATTGAGTACAATGAGTACATTTACGTGCAATGAGTACATTTACGTGCAATTAGTAAAATGAGTACATTTACGTGCAATTGAGTACAATGAGTACATTTACGTGCAATTGAGTACAATGAGTACATTTACGTGCAATTAGTACAATGAGTACATTTACGTGCAATTAGTACAATGAGTACATTTACGTGCAATTAGTACAATGAGTACATTTACGTGCAACTGAGTACAATGAGTACATTTACGTGCAATGAGTACATTTACGTGCAATTAGTACAATGAGTACATTTACGTGCAAATGAGTACATTTACGTGCAATTAGTACAATGAGTACATTTACGTGCAATGAGTACATTTACGTGCAATTGAGTTCAATGAGTACATGTGCAATGAGTACATTTACGTGCAATTGAGTACAATGAGTACATTTACGTGCAATTAGTACAATGAGTACATTTACGTGCAATTAGTACAATGAGTACATTTACGTGCAAATTGAGTTCAATGAGTACATTTACGTGCAATTAGTACAATGAGTACATTTACGTGCAATTGAGTACATTTACGTGCAATTAGTACAATGAGCAATGAGTACATTTACGTGCAATTAGTACAATGAGTACATTTACGTGCAATTGAGTACAATGAGTACATTTACGTGCAATTAGTACAATGAGTACATTTACGTGCAATTAGTACAATGAGTACATTTACGTGCAATTGAGTACAATGAGTACATTTACGTGCAATTAGTACAATGAGTACATTTACGTGCAAATGAGTACATTTACGTGCAATTAGTACAATGAGTACATTTACGTGCAATTAGTACAATGAGTACATTTACGTGCAATTAGTACAATGAGTACATTTACGTGCAACTGAGTACAATTACGTGCAATTAGTACAATGAGTACATTTACGTGCAATTGAGTTCAATGAGTACATTTACGTGCAATTAGTACAATGAGTACATTTACGTGCAAATTGAGTACAATGAGTACATTTACGTGCAATTAGTACAATGAGTACATTTACGTGCAAATGAGTACATTTACGTGCAATTGAGTACAATGAGTACATTTACGTGCAATTAGTACAATGAGTACATTTACGTGCAATTGAGTACAATGAGTACATTTACGTGCAATTAGTACAATGAGTACATTTACGTGCAATTAGTACAATGAGTACATTTACGTGCAATTAGTACAATGAGTACATTTACGTGCAATTAGTACAATGAGTACATTTACGTGCAATTAGTACAATGAGTACATTTACGTGCAATTAGTACAATGAGTACATTTACGTGCAATGAGTACATTTACGTGCAATTAGTACAATGAGTACATTTACGTGCAATTAGTACAATGAGTACATTTACGTGCAATTAGTACAATGAGTACATTTACGTGCAATTAGTACAATGAGTACATTTACGTGCAATACTGAGTACAATGAGTACATTTACGTGCAAATGAGTACATTTACGTGCAATTAGTACAATGAGTACATTTACGTGCAATTGAGTACAATGAGTACATTTACGTGCAAATGAGTACATTTACGTGCAATTGAGTACAATGAGTACATTTACGTGCAATGAGTACATTTACGTGCAATTGAGTACAATGAGTACATTTACGTGCAATTAGTACAATGAGTACATTTACGTGCAATTGAGTACAATGAGTACATTTACGTGCAATTAGTACAATGAGTACATTTACGTGCAATTAGTACAATGAGTACATTTACGTGCAATTGAGTTCAATGAGTACATTTACGTGCAATTAGTACAATGAGTACATTTACGTGCAATTAGTACAATGAGTACATTTACGTGCAATTGAGTACAATTAGTACATTTACGTGCAAATAGTACAATGAGTACATTTACGTGCAATTAGTACAATGAGTACATTTACGTGCAATTAGTACAATGAGTACATTTACGTGCAAATGAGTACATTTACGTGCAATTAGTACAATGAGTACATTTACGTGCAATTGAGTACAATGAGTACATTTACGTGCAATTAGTACAATGAGTACATTTACGTGCAATGAGTACATTTACGTGCAATAGTACAATGAGTACATTTACGTGCAAATTGAGTACATTTACGTGCAATTGAGTACAATGAGTACATTTACGTGCAATTAGTACAATGAGTACATTTACGTGCAATTAGTACAATGAGTACATTTACGTGCAACTGAGTACAATGAGTACATTTACGTGTGAGTACATTTACGTGCAATTGAGTACAATTAGTACATTTACGTGCAATTAGTACAATGAGTACATTTACGTGCAATTAGTACAATGAGTACATTTACGTGCAATTGAGTACAATGAGTACATTTACGTGCAATTGAGTACAATGAGTACATTTACGTGCAATTGAGTACAATTAGTACATTTACGTGCAATTAGTACAATGAGTACATTTACGTGCAATTAGTACAATGAGTACATTTACGTGCAACTGAGTACAATGAGTACATTTACGTGCAATGAGTACATTTACGTGCAATTAGTACAATGAGTACATTTACGTGCAAATGAGTACATTTACGTGCAATTAGTACAATGAGCAAATGAGTACATTTACGTGCAATTAGTACAATGAGTACATTTACGTGCAATTGAGTACAATGAGTACATTTACGTGCAAATGAGTACATTTACGTGCAATTGAGTACAATGAGTACATTTACGTGCAAATGAGTACATTTACGTGCAATTGAGTACAATGAGTACATTTACGTGCAATTAGTACAATGAGTACATTTACGTGCAATTGAGTACAATGAGTACATTTACGTGCAAATGAGTACAATGAGTACATTTACGTGCAATTAGTACAATGAGTACATTTACGTGCAAATGAGTACATTTACGTGCAATTAGTACAATGAGTACATTTACGTGCAATTGAGTACAATGAGTACATTTACGTGCAAATGAGTACATTTACGTGCAATTAGTACAATGAGTACATTTACGTGCAATTAGTACAATGAGTACAATGAGTACATTTACGTGCAATTAGTACAATGAGTACATTTACGTGCAATTAGTACAATGAGTACATTTACGTGCAATTGAGTACAATGAGTACATTTACGTGCAATTAGTACAATGAGTACATTTACGTGCAATTGAGTACAATGAGTACATTTACGTGCAATTGAGTACAATTAGTACATTTACGTGCAAATAGTACAATGAGTACATTTACGTGCAATTGAGTACAATGAGTACATTTACGTGCAAATGAGTACATTTACGTGCAATTAGTACAATGAGTACATTTACGTGCAAATGAGTACATTTATCAATGAGTACATTTACGTGCAAATGAGTACATATTTATCAACACTTTATGTTTTATATTGTTTTTTTATGTTTTTATTTATTTTTAATATAATACATTGTATTATTTTTTAATTACTCCCGGACAAAGTCCGGGTATAATACTAGTTTAATATGTAACCATTCAAATAAATGTTTTTGAACGACAAAATATATATGTATCGTTATATATTTTTTAACAACGCCCTATGGTTTGCATTAAGAAAAATGTTTTTTTCTAAAGGCAAATATATGTATCATTATCTATACTACTTAATAAAGCAAATCCCTTTTTTTCCTCTTTAAACTTTAAGCCTTTGAAACACTTAAAATACCCCTATACATTTTACATTACTAACATTCAATACCCATGATTTACCAAAAGTAACCCCTTAACATTTTGTAGCTCTATTTCCTAGCTTGTATTCATTATTGTTGTTAGGTAATTTTGTACGCTTCAAATAATCGCCGCCGTAACATGCGGGTACCCGTCTATATAGATAAAGTTAACCTTGTTAAACTGGAAAGATGCTAAAATTATATCAACACTAAAATGCAATACCCAAAAAAACCGTGAAGGAATAAATAAACAGACGTTTGGATTGACGTTTTTCACATAGTATTATCTTTAGAGGATTGAAGTTTAATTGGACCGGTCCGGGTATATTACCAAAATCTTATCTTGTCTTTTATTTATGTTGTATCTGCACTTCTATTTGTTTAAGATGATTAGTTGTACATTTTTTTTCATCAATGAGCGAAAACACAAAAAGCATCACGTAAAATCATTTCATGTTTCCATAAATGGAAGAATCACCAGAGAGAATCATATTTTATTTGCTTCATTACTATTACATATTTACATCTACCTCATCATTCACACAAAACTTGTCACCATCACCTTTTAATCAGGGGAGGCCTAAAAGGGAGCAAACTCGATTCCCGATCGGGGTATAATCTTTAATACAAATCCCTAGTAGATGATATGATAATTTTTTATGTTAATCTATCATCATACATGATATAACAAACCAAATCATGTTTTTATATCATCATACATGATAGCCACAGATTACAACCAAAACCAAACCGGGAGTATCTTTCGAATGTATGTTTTATAGTGGAAAATATGGGGAAAAAAACTTTGAACAATGGAGATAGATACATCATCATATGCATTAACATAAATTTTATACAACTTCGTTGAAAGAAAAATGCTAGCTATATATGTATTTGTACATTTCTAAAAGTTGTTAATATATATTTTGCTATGAAACTAAGTCACCCACTTCAGCCTTTCCGACTCGTAGATTGAAATCCATGTGCACAACTTGACTTGCATCGACAAATAAATGTACCCGTTTTTTCTATGAACGAAACAAATCATTCCTAAAATATTAAATTGTACATACCGAAAAGGCGAAAACCAAATAAGAGCGTGGATTAGACGTGAGAATTATGTAATAAGTTCTTGCCAAACTTCAAGTTTTTTCAACAAAAGATCCACAATCCCAAATAGATCAGACTCGTATTAAGCTAAAAACAAAATGAAAGTTGAATTGGTCAAAATCAAACGTCTAATCTATTTAGTTCCTAAAAATTAGTCAATTTAACTCCTTTTTTTTAATATGTAAAAGACATAAAATCCTAAATATTAGCAAGAGTTGGGATTTAGGAGTTCATCAGTCGTTAACTTTTGTTTAGATATATTACATTATACTTCAAGTTATTTTATGACATAAACTTGATCAAAAACAAATGCTCTCTCTCCGACCCAATGAAAGCCACCACTGAAACATCCACGGGCATAAAAGAGGTAATTTGGGGCCCGAATTTCCAAACAAAGCATGTAAATTTAATATGATTTGCAAACACGTATACTATACAATGAACTCCTCCCAGAGTAAATGCCATCCAATATTAATGTTAACTTTATAGATACACCCAACCCAAACAATTAAGAACTTCCTGACCCATACCTTGCAAAAAGATCCAACTAATGAGCTCAACGGCAAATTGGAATGAACCACAAAATTTTGACCCTCGTACCACAAACACAGTAATGGTATAATGTATTTATCATGAGGTCTATGTTTTCCGAGTAAGAAAAGCTATTTTGATACCACATACTAAATAGACTTGAGAAATAATGCCTCATGTTTGCTAGTTAAACCAAGTTTTTCCAACGTCAAGTTACGTTCTCCATCACTGAATGCGGCGAAGGTAGGGTTTCACCTGCAAAATAGGGAAGTAATATTGATCAGCCGCATAAATGGATTCTACCATCAATATTAGTAAACACTGCCTTAGTAACATGTTACCAATGATAATTTGAAAGAGTAGGTCGTTACAAAAATGAAGGGGGAAGGTAACCACAACCAAAACAGGTTAAGATTGAAATGATACAGAGGGTTTTATTCTCTAGTAGTTTTAGCAGCCATGGAAGAAATCAGGAAAGATTGAGAGACTTTTTCTCATACTTCCCAAGTGATTCAGAACATGGGATTTAAGTCACACTTGGCCACTTTAGGATCATTTTCACCATTAAACTATTCAAAAGGGTCAACATTACCCAAGCATGGAATATATCAGATTAACTCTCTCTTTTGTGGCAATTTTATTGCTAATAATATGGATATTGCAGATATAAGGACTGATGTTACTACACAAGCCAAAACAAAATGTTCAAAAATATTAAAATGGATACGTACTTCAGTATTGCCCCCTACGATTGAAGATGTAAGTTATTTCAAGTTGGGTCGTTAGCAAGTCCTTCCCAATCATAGAGTATGCTCCCTTTTTATTTCCAACGTCTTGATAAATCTCGTATGTATGACTAATTTGTCTTTTTGTGGTGCTTCATATTTGCAAGATGTGACCCGGAGCCTTCTCAACCATTTGGGGATGTGTAAAAATTTAATAATCTATATCTTCAATGTTTAGGTTTGGACTTCCCGTATCTAAAAATATCGAGATATAATTTGTGTCTTATCTTATACAAGTGATGATAATTTGGATAACCTGAAGAACTTGGCGAAGAAGATCCGGAAGCAGCACCAGGTGCGAGTGATGCGGTGATGCTATGTTAAGCATACAAGAGGATGACGATGAAGTCTGAGAGCTTGTTGCGGGTGAAACTTTTGAAGTTGTCACTGATGAAGGGCATAAATCATTGGATACTCGTTATATGTAATATGTACTTTCTAAGACATACATATATAACTTTAACGGGTTTCGATATTTAACCCTCAATGAGTATTACAAGAAGGTTATCATTTTCCGGCACGATATAATGATATTCTCTATGCAAGTAAATACTAACCACTCTCAGTATTCAATTACTGAAATTAATTTCAGTATAACTTATGAATAAGAAGTATATAATTTCAGTAATACATAAATTTAGTTCAATATCAAAAGTGAATGCTGAACAACTCTCAGTTGACTGAATAAGCAGTGTATATTTTTAATAATACTGAAATTAACATCAGTATCAGCTACTGAAGCCTCTCAGTATATACTGAAAGTACAATGAATAAGGCAGTGCATAACTTCAGTGGTACTGATTACCACTCTCAGTGTATAATTTCAGTAAAACATAAAATTTAGTTCAATATCAAAAGTGAATACTGAACAACTCTCAGTTGACTGAATAAGCAGTGTATATTTTTAATAATACTGAAATTAACATCAGTATCACTGCTGAAGCCTCTTAGTATATACTGAAAGTACAATGAATAAGGCGGTGCATAACTTCAGTAGTACTGATTACCACTCTCAGTGTATAATTTCAGTAATACTGCCACAACGGCTAAAATTAAAATCCAAAGAACCCATTCACAATATCAGCCCATTCTTAAGTAAAAATTAAAACCGCAACAACGGCTAAAATAGATACTAAATTAAGTAATTTGAACACAATAAGGAAATGAGTGTTTGTATTTTAATTCCCATTAAACCAACTGAACATCTCTTCAAATTAGTACATCAACGTGCTCATAAAAAAGTTATATAACTACATCTCATATTCTTGTGGTTTATTTAAAGTGTCTGTTGGTGAAACGAACTGCTTCCATTGGAGTCCCTTTCTCATATTGTAAAAGCTGAAGCTAAAGGTGAAGACATATTTAGTATTTATCCAAGTGAAAACAAATTTGGGCTTTGTATAGATCTTCTGACATGAAGGTTGGTGAGTGTGACATTGTGGAAGTTGTAGAAAGTGATGAAAGTAGTACAAAAGTATCGTTGCTGACATGTGTTCCTGGCTATAAGATGAATCAACTAACAAGACACTGGTGATACCTCGGATAAAGTTGAACAGATTCTCTCATCATTTCCTCTTGATAGAGGAGGAAGATGGCTGCTTAGAGGGTGTTTATTACAGGTATATTTGTTTATATATGCTGAATATTTTGGGCGATTTATAGTTGCTGAAATTTCTCGAGTGTATACACGAGGTGAGAATTTTGGCCCATTAACTTTTAAATTAGTTGAATACACACGGTACAATTTTGACCCATTAATTGTTTTGTCCTCAATAATAAGTACCAATTTCTGCATCTCGTAATACCGAAATCAGTTTCAGTACAAATAATGAATAAGCAGTGCAAGTAAACTAAACCACTCTCAGTATTTGTTTAATGAAAATAATTTTATTATAATTCCAAATAAGCAAAGCATTTTTTCAGTAATATTTACTGATATAATTTTCAGTATCACTACTAAATAGGCAGTGCATAACTAAACTTCAGTATAAATATTGAATATTGAATAGGCAATGCAAGTAAGTACTGAGAGTGGTTATTTAGTTAATGAAATTAATTCAGTGCAAGTAACATAAGTTTTCAGTGAATAAGCAGTGCAAGTAAAAACTGAGAGTGGTTCATATTTTAGTAGGTATACTTTCAGTAAGTCACGGTCAGTATTTTGCACTTAAATTAATTCAGTAAATACTGCCAATGTATTGCTGAACATAAAGCTTAGAAATACTGAAATTTAAATACTGAATTCCAATATTGAAGCTCAAAAACTGAAGTCGGATACTGAAGTGTAAACTCTGAAATGCAAACACTGAAGGCGAAAAACTGAAGTGCAAATACTGAAGCGCAAACACTGAAGGCGAAAAATTGAAGTATATATATTGAAGTTCAAATACTTTAGTACAAAACATGAAATCTATAGACATTCTTTGGGGTTAGCTCAACTTTCCTATTTATGCCTATGTTCTAACCAGAAACACAAAACCACATATAAGATTTATATATCTTCATCAATACATCAATCATATCGTGACTATATGTAACACCCGTGATTTTGACCATTTGACTTTATGTACACATCGACTAATTATTTTGATTAATAATATATTTGGATGCGTTTTGAGCCTTAATGACTAATAATATGCTTGGTGGATCGATTTATCGACTTAACATGTGACTCGAGACTAGACGAAACACTAATGTAACTATTTATGTAGTCGGGTTAACCCGTGGGTCAAACCCACAACCCATGACCCACAACTTGACCCAACCTTATCCCAACCTCCCACCCAATCCCTTCCATCCATTCAATTCACTCTTGCATCTCTCTCTATATTGAATGCATACACATATACTCACACATCTCTCTCCCTCTCTAGATAATCATCATCATTTAATGTTTTTCAAGTTAGATTAGTGGAAGAATCATCATCATCATTATCATAACTATATTATATCAAAAATTTGGGTACCAAGACACAAGGAATCTTCATATTTAGGTCAATTTCAGGTTGGAGCATTTGGTGGAAGTTTTGGTAAGTAAAACTCATCCTATAATTACCATTTTATGTTTATAAACATGTTTTTAAGTCGAAACCATAAGAATTCTTGTTCGAATCGGGTCAAATTCGTTTTTAAGTCAAATTAGGGTTTATTTGACTTTAATTAGGTTGATTTGGGGCAAGAATTGAGTTTTGGGATGGATTTACGTAAAGGGTCAAGTGTATTTATGTTTACTAAAGCTTAATTTTGCTTCACAATGAGTTTCAAACACCTCCAAACCGAATTGGGTCGGGTCTAGGGTTCATGATGAACAAAAATTAGGCTAAATGATTTTAAACAAGAAATTGTAATCATGAAATGAAATTATGAATCGGGTTTTGTTTAAATGAAGTCTAATTATGTTTATCTAAGTTCATTCATGTGTCAAAACAAGTTTCAGACCCTCCTTAGTCGAATCAAAGTCCCAAAAATGAGTTTAAGTCCAAATGGGTCGGCTTTTGTTCTTGCTAGCTGCTGCTGTTCGTTTCTGCTGAAGCCCAGCGTCTCGCACGCTAAGACCATCGTCCCAGATGATGGTCTGGTTTGTTAACTTTCAGCGTCTGAGGTCCATTTCCAGCGTAGGTCAGAGCAGGTCTAGCGTAAAGGAGAAATAAGCCACCGTCTGTAACTTTCTGTTTTTGTTTTGTTGTCTAGATCGTGTACCTCTATCTTGGATCGCTTCCAGCTTTTGAATGAACCATTTCTTAGCTCCTAAAGTCTAGTATACGAGTCACAATCGTCGTTCAAAGTTGAGAGACAACATTAACCTAATCAAGGGCTTAACGTAATGAATTAATACATATATGTTATACAATGATAAGTTAGGGACACGAGACGATACTTGAGCGACTCTAATTCGTTCCAAACCATTACTTAACCTCTCTAACGATCATGTCGAGCCACGGGAGTCTTGTAAAGTCATAAGTTATCTTTAAAACCTAATTAGGGTTACGTTTTGGTTAATAATGCACATATTGTACATCATGATAGGTTGTGGACACGTGGAGCACATTGAACAATTACAATATCATTTTATCTCAATCTTAACTTCTTTTGCCGACCAAGGTGAGTTCCGTAGCTCCCTACTCGCTTGAGATTCGGGCTGGAAAGTGTACAATTACTTGTTTAATTGCTTGATTAGTTGATTGACGGTTTAATTGATTATTTGATTGTTTTGGCATTAAATTGTGATATTGTGGTTTAAATTAGGATAGTTGTACATACATGGAAGACAATGATACCTTTAAAGAGTTGTAGATGTGGTGGGAAGGCTGCGGGTGACCCTATATATAAACATCTATGATTCCTTAAATGTAAAGTCGTATGAAGTGTATGTACATTATGATTTGTTGCATTCATGGACATTGGAATTGTGTTTGAAATGAACATATACACATTGTTACACTTGATTGTGCGGGACACACGCAAGCATACTCTATTTGTTGCATTGATGAAGTGGTTGACACATATTTGACATACATTATGACCTTTGCATACATACGGCACATAATTTGATATTGACATCACTCGTGCTCATTTATTACACGTTCTGCTATATATATTGTATACCTTGTTGTGATTGATATGTGATGCATAAAGGCCACTTGTAAGCTGTGTTTCGCCTTTATCTTATACTTATATGTTATTTGGCGATGGTTCCTTGTGAGCCATTACTACGAACTCACCAACCTCGTGTTGACTTGTTTAGTACACTTTTCAGGTAATTAGGTGAACCCGAGACAAGATGCTTGATTTATAGATTGATTGGACCCGGACATGGACTGACATGGATCAAGGATTCATTTACCCATCTTTTGCATTATGCTTAGGATCGTTTGCCATCTTTTGAATTGTTTTGTAAAGGCTTGATGGCTACTTGCTCCTTATGCATTTTGTGAATCTTGTATTTGATTTACTTATTTATGGATTCACCGGATCCTTTATTTTCATTTAGTTCATGTTCTACATTAATTCCACCTTGTGCTATATAATTTCCCTAATACTTCGAGCCCTATCTCGGGGTGTTACAGAATGGTGGCCCATGCGTGGTCGTAGAGAATTAGGGGGTTTGACCTAGACTACGGCTTAAGTTAAAACTCTTCATATAGCATGCATGGTTAGGAATTTTGTGTGCAACTTGAATTGTATGAACCTTGAAAAGTGTACATTGTGAGTTCGTAGACAAGACCATTTATGTGATGACTTGAGTACAATGTGATGAACGTGTGATGAGTACAATGTGGTCAACTTATACATTGATTTGAACTTGATTGTGATGAAATGACTTGGATTGTTGTTGTTGATTGGTGATAGTTTGATGATTTAGGGCTATGGCATTAACTTAGTATAACATAGTCGCAACCCTAAAAGAGCCTGATCAAAAACAAAAAAAAAAAAAAAAAAAAAAAAAAAAAAAAAAAAAAAAAAAAAAAAAAAAAAAAAAAAAAAAAAAAAAAAAAAAAAAAAAAAAAAAAAAAAAAAAAAAAAAAAAAAAAAAAAAAAAAAAAAAAAAAAAAAAAAAAAAAAAAAAAAAAAAAAAAAAAAAAAAAAAAAAAAAAAAAAAAAAAAAAAAAAAAAAAAAAAAAAAAAAAAAAAAAAAAAAAAAAAAAAAAAAAAAAAAAAAAAAAAAAAAAAAAAAAAAAAAAAAAAAAAAAAAAAAAAAAAAAAAAAAAAAAAAAAAAAAAAAAAAAAAAAAAAAAAAAAAAAAAAAAAAAAAAAAAAAAAAAAAAAAAAAAAAAAAAAAAAAAAAAAAAAAAAAAAAAAAAAAAAAAAAAAAAAAAAAAAAAAAAAAAAAAAAAAAAAAAAAAAAAAAAAAAAAAAAAAAAAAAAAAAAAAAAAAAAAAAAAAAAAAAAAAAAAAAAAAAAAAAAAAAAAAAAAAAAAAAAAAAAAAAAAAAAAAAAAAAAAAAAAAAAAAAAAAAAAAAAAAAAAAAAAAAAAAAAAAAAAAAAAAAAAAAAAAAAAAAAAAAAAAAAAAAAAAAAAAAAAAAAAAAAAAAAAAAAAAAAAAAAAAAAAAAAAAAAAAAAAAAAAAAAAAAAAAAAAAAAAAAAAAAAAAAAAAAAAAAAAAAAAAAAAAAAAAAAAAAAAAAAAAAAAAAAAAAAAAAAAAAAAAAAAAAAAAAAAAAAAAAAAAAAAAAAAAAAAAAAAAAAAAAAAAAAAAAAAAAAAAAAAAAAAAAAAAAAAAAAAAAAAAAAAAAAAAAAAAAAAAAAAAAAAAAAAAAAAAAAAAAAAAAAAAAAAAAAAAAAAAAAAAAAAAAAAAAAAAAAAAAAAAAAAAAAAAAAAAAAAAAAAAAAAAAAAAAAAAAAAAAAAAAAAAAAAAAAAAAAAAAAAAAAAAAAAAAAAAAAAAAAAAAAAAAAAAAAAAAAAAAAAAAAAAAAAAAAAAAAAAAAAAAAAAAAAAAAAAAAAAAAAAAAAAAAAAAAAAAAAAAAAAAAAAAAAAAAAAAAAAAAAAAAAAAAAAAAAAAAAAAAAAAAAAAAAAAAAAAAAAAAAAAAAAAAAAAAAAAAAAAAAAAAAAAAAAAAAAAAAAAAAAAAAAAAAAAAAAAAAAAAAAAAAAAAAAAAAAAAAAAAAAAAAAAAAAAAAAAAAAAAAAAAAAAAAAAAAAAAAAAAAAAAAAAAAAAAAAAAAAAAAAAAAAAAAAAAAAAAAAAAAAAAAAAAAAAAAAAAAAAAAAAAAAAAAAAAAAAAAAAAAAAAAAAAAAAAAAAAAAAAAAAAAAAAAAAAAAAAAAAAAAAAAAAAAAAAAAAAAAAAAAAAAAAAAAAAAAAAAAAAAAAAAAAAAAAAAAAAAAAAAAAAAAAAAAAAAAAAAAAAAAAAAAAAAAAAAAAAAAAAAAAAAAAAAAAAAAAAAAAAAAAAAAAAAAAAAAAAAAAAAAAAAAAAAAAAAAAAAAAAAAAAAAAAAAAAAAAAAAAAAAAAAAAAAAAAAAAAAAAAAAAAAAAAAAAAAAAAAAAAAAAAAAAAAAAAAAAAAAAAAAAAAAAAAAAAAAAAAAAAAAAAAAAAAAAAAAAAAAAAAAAAAAAAAAATCGCTCAAACAGTCACCAACATTATGCCAACTATAGTTGCCCAAGTCACGGCAACTTGTGAAGGAAACAATGGGGCACCTGACGGTGGTTTTATTTTTGCTTTTATATTTATAAAGTTGTTGTACAAGTAATTATCCCAAAACACACACCTACGGGCAGAGAACCCGATCGGATGTAGTATAGTTTAGTGATAAGTTACAGGATCGTTCGCAGGGAGGCGTTGCTTTACCTAATCTAGTAATATGTGTAATTCTAGCGGTTGTGGGGTTGTCACGATTTCCTATTAAACTAATTAAAAATACTGAAAAGTAAATAGAAGCCGCAACGCTTATTCAGCGAGAGGCTTAGTCTGAAAATAGTTTGAAAAAGCAAATAATAGTAATTAAATTAAAATACTTGTTTGGCATCTCCGATCTCATGGTACGACCAAATACTATCCTACCCATTTGCTAGACTATTGGAAACTTAATCACGGCTCAGATTCTCGTTAGATTCACTTTGCCTAATTAACTAGTGCTGTCGCTAGACTCACACTACCCTATAAACAAATTCTCGTTAGATTCATTGTTTAAGCATTAATGACCTAAAGTTCGTGTTACTAGTTCATCTTTTAGTTACCCGGCTCTTAAGCCATGACCAGATAGTAATTATCTCCGGTGACCACAGTGCTCGTTTCCAAGTCAAAGGATCGCGTCTGATATTGTTAAGCTTCATGTTCTATTCATCCTAATTACTATGGTTTTGGATCCCTCGGTTACAAGTGAATCACCTTTTACAACTAGTTAAAGACCGACTAGTGTTTTCCATCCTTATGTATTAATCCTAGTGTATGATTATAGACCGATCATCAGAATTAAACTAATACATGCAGATATAGAACCGATAATAATATGAAGAATTAGTAAAACATGGATCTACGATAAACAGTAAAACACACTCCAACAGATTCTAACAAATAAAGTAAAACTATAAACGTCTACATGATCACATTGATCCAAACAAGTATTCAGCCTACTAGCCTGATATTATTAAAGGAATAACAAAGTCTGAAAAGATGAAAGACATTGTTTACCAACTGAAAGTAAAATAAAAGAGTAGATCTAGGCTGAGGATGAAGATCGGAAGGTGTTAAAAGCTCCAAACCCTCCTTGGAATCTGCAAAGTCGACCTAGGGTTGAATATGGGCGGCTAGGGTTCCTGAATCGGCTCTCTCCTAGGGTTTTGAGGGTTAGTTAGACTTAAATAGGTGTTTAAGTCGGTTGCTGGACTGGGCCGCCCAGCGGCGTTGGCAACTGCTGCTGCTTCTCGTACTTCTTCGTTCGGCTCCCGAATCACCTCCTTGTGTCTTGTAACTTTCATAGGCTTCCATCTTGAGTTACTTGATGCCATTTACCCTCTCTCGCATCTTCCGTGAACCTGCGTAAACATACGACTCCATTAAGTACTGATAGTTCCGGAATATTAACTCATTTAGACATTGAAATGAAGCCTTTCAATAGGGGTTTTTATCACAATATGGACGCTCATCATATACCCCCACACTTAAGTCTTTGCTTGTCCTCAAGCAAATAGTCCAAGAAAATAAAACAATGATGAGCGGACAGCTTAAGTGTTAAAGTTATTCTACTTTATTAAAACATTTGAAAGATTAGTCATGCAAAATAATTTGAGAAAGCTTTAGACAAAATCAGTAAGCTATAGCTAGAGGCAAGATAATTGGCCAATCAAAACTAAAAGCTAACTTTTTATTTGTGTTAATACCTCTAAAACAGTTCTATACTTCCACATGTCTTACAGCTCAATCTTACTTCTTTCTGCTGACTAGTTAAGCACTTAATTAAGGTTTGTATAGCAATCAGAACTACTAGCTACTAGCAAGGCATTTACATTTCATCGTTTGTGTATTTGTGAGTCACTACTTAGACATACTCTCACGCTACAGTCATGCTCACTAGCTAAACACTAAAGCAGTTATACGATATTATCATCTTTAATAGTTGAGACAGCGGTGACAGGTCGGTGGTTCCCCACTCACAGAGCGACATAACTCAACTAATGGTTAGAGTTTATACCTTACATCAAGACAGCGGTGACAGGTCGGTGGTTCCCCACGCGCAAAGCGACATAACTTGATGCGTATAGATTTTACTCGTTATTAGTTCTTTGAACTCTTTTAATTAATCTACTGATTGCCTTTCTTAAGATTACTACATTATTCATGCAATAGACATTATCAGAGACCCCAGATGACTCATACTCCTACTCCGCATGCAACTAGTTCACATTAAATAGTGTAACTGTAAGAATTAAGGCGAACCATACGTCTAAACTAGTTCCTACACAAGCACGTATATAATTAAGTCCAATTAATACACCTATACTAATGACTAGAAAGCTCTAATTTCTAGGCATATTAAAGTCCGGTTAAATGTGCTATGGCAAACATAATCGCATACAGTTTCAGTCTAAGCTCTAATCCAGTTGGAAGAATGAACAGCCACAAATCTATAGTTAAACTAACAGTCCTAACTAACCGTTTATCTACCAAAGCTAATATTGCTTAGTTATCGTCATCTTTTGTCTACTTGCAAAGCTTATATTCTCAAAATGGTTTTCTGACACAAGAAAAACTTAAAATTTGCATGAATTAAGTAGTAGAAAACTTGTGATAAATCAAGCAATTAAACCAAGGGTTTTTCCTATTACATCCCCCACACTTAAATTGTACAACGTCCTCGTTGTACTAGACATTAGGAATAAAAGGGAAATAGGAAAAACACGATAGATAAAAGGATTAACGAAACTTCCCGGGCTTATGTTGCATGATTGTTGTTGAAGATGGCATTTGCGGAGCGACTTGAATGATGTTGAACTTCAAAAACTTGAGTCGTCTCCATTTGATGGCGATCCATTAATGCGTCTCCATCGTCTTTTCTTTTTGGTATTTTCTGATTTTTTGATTTTTTTGGATTTTTCGCGATCTGGTGTGCAGAACGGAGCTGTGAGTGGCGCTGGCAAGCTGGTGAGCGGCGCTGGGAGGTGTGAGCGGCGCTGGAGGTATTGAGCGGCGCTGGACTTGCACAGGTGCAGGTCCAGCGGCGCTGGGAGGTGGTGAGCGGCGCTGGGAAGCCCAGGTGGCTTTCCCAGCGGCGCTTTCGACTCCTGTACTTGTTTCGACGTCTGATTTCTTCCACGATTTGATGCTTGAACTCCCCCACACTTAGCTTTTGACCAAGTACATGGTTTCCTTCAGACTACAAAGTAATATACTCCTGCACACTTCAATCATAATATCAAAATGGAAAATAACAAGCTAAAAATAAAAATAAAAATAAAAACAAAATACGATTGCAATAAGTTACTTGTTTCCTTGATCCATTGAAAGCTTGCATCTGTGATTCTAAAGACATACTCATAAAAAGATCACAAATGATAAAATTTAAAACAATCACTCAATTGCAATTAGTCACATATTCCTAAAAATAAAAATAAAAATAAAAATGAAAATACGGCTTGGGTTGCCTCCCAAGAAGCGCTAAGTTTAACGAGTCTTCAGCCGGACTCGGCCTAGGAACTAGGTTGAGGAAGAATACGGGGTAGGCCGGGGGCCGGTACCCGTTGGGTAACGTTCGAAGTGACTTATGGCTTCCTTGACGTTGGTTCTTTTCCTCTCCTCCAAGTTTTCTGAGTTCCTTCGTGCTTCAGTGGCTTCAACCATCTCCACGTCGATCAGTGTTTGATTTCCATGGCTGTTTCGGGTGGTGACGGATTTGATTTCGCGAAAGTTGGGGCTGTAGGGGTTACCAGCGGCGCTGGGTACCCCTGAGGGGCGCTGGATTGTGTTAGGTCCAGATTTAGTCCAGACTTACTGGACTGGCTCCAGACTGGACTACTGGAATTATTTAGGTTTGTTAAGAAACTTGTTTTGCTGGTCTCGCTCCAGACCCGACTACTGGAGCTCACTGAAGATCTGACCAGAAAACATATTCTACTGGACCTACTCCAGACTTGGAATCTGGAGTCCCTCTGAAGATTTATCCAGAAATAATTGAAGACTAGTGAGCATTTACTTGTACAGGTAATCTGGAGCATTCTCCAGATTAGCTCACTGAAGACTTCACCCCAGTCCAGATCTACTCTACTGAAGACATTCTGACTGAAGTCAAAGACTGAAGTCTGAAGGAAGAAGACTTAACAAATGGCGGAGTCCACTGGAAAGTCTTACCAGATCTGCACACTGGAGGATTGTTAGTTTTCTAGATCCTGCAAGTCTGAACACTAATATCGAGGATTGACTTTTGCCTTTAACACACTTTCCAAAGAACAATCCACTTGTTCTTTAACAAAAGTATACGTGTGTTAAGGTGGTTGGATAATAGGATACACTTGCACTTGATGTGACTTTATCCTTATTCTTATCCAATACATTTAATGTTCTTGTCGGATCATTAAATGTATGCCAACCATATTTGTACGGCACAAATTCACTGGTGAATTTGTTGCCTATAAATACAAAGTCATTTCCTTGAGAAAAATACTTTTAAGCATTCCTTTTGCATTTAAGTGAATTTGTCCAAATACTCTCGATCTTAAACAGGGATACTTCACAACTTTAAGTATCTCGATCCCAAAGAGTTATTTGACAAACATAGATCATATTGTAACTCATAGGTTGTTAGGATACTCACTTAATTTGTTTGAACTTCCTTAACATATTCCTTTAAGCTAGTTGATTACGCATTTTTAGACAATACGGTAACGGATCTCCCTTATCGAATTCTTCTATTAGGTTTTGTGTCTTCTCCCATTCCTTGTTTCCATCTTCCTCTTCTTCTTCGGATTCTTCAAACTCGGCCTCATAGAATGCATCATCTAAGATTTTTATTCTGAACTCGGCTGGTTGGTTATGAAAGCATCCATAAGCGGCTTTATCAATAGCACGACGGGCATAATCCTCCATACCATAATAAAAGAAATCTGTGACCTCCAAATCGTCACAATGTGTTTTCTTCCTTACTCGCCTCACGATCTGTTTCATACGCTCCCATGACTCATCCACTTCTTCATATTCGTGTTGCTTGAAGTTTTGCATGTCCAAGACCGGGTCGGTAGTCTCAAAGTCAAAATGTAACTCTTCTTCCATATAATCACCGTTGTTGTTCTTTTCTTCTTCTTTGACTTTGATGCATTTAACTTCATTCTCGTAGGCAGCTTGTAAATCTCTATCAAACCAACTCCTAAACCCTATAGGCACGTGGAACTGGTCCGAATTCTTGGAATCCCGCTCGAAAGGTTGCTGATTGAAATCTCCAGGAGCTCCCAGCGGCGCTGGGCTGTTCCCCCAGCGGCGCTGGTGTGTCCTGATGGTTCCCGATTCGTTATCTTCTTCGCTTTTTGGTTCCTTCTTTGCCATTTTCCGCTCAGCACACCTCCAATCATACTTTTTCTCCTCCGGTCTTTTTCCTATTATGCTTTCCATGCCTCTTTTGAATACTCCTTCCGATTTGAGCTTACTTATGAAACGATGATTTTCCTTGTACTCGTGTTCTTCTTGATGCACCTTTCTTTCGAGAAATTTTAAAGCCTCCTTTGTCTTGTTCAAGAATAGATTACTTGCTGCTTCATAGCATAGTCTGGCCCTTTCTTCATCTCGTAATCCGTGATAAAACCAAGGTACATACTCCGCGGGCTTCAAATCTTCATCATCAAGCAAGCTTACGGTCTCCTTCATGCGAAGCCATGCATTCTCCCATCTCTCAAACCAAAGTTGCTCAAAACATTCCACATTATGTCTTAGTACACCTTCCCGACTGTTATCGAAGAGTTCACAAGTTGTCGAAGCGTGAAACGGGAAGTTTGAGGATCGAACAGTGTCTCCCAGCGGAGCTGGCCTGGGCCTCCAGCGGCGCTGGGACTTCCTGAACAGAATTTGTTTTTGCTTTTTCCCATTTTAACATCTTCCTTCATTCCCGAAACAGGTTCTTCGAATCCTTTCCAATGCATTGTACCTATCTTAACTGAAACACACTAAACAAAAATGAAAGCAAAAGAAAACAAGAACGAAAACAAACACGAAAACATGAAAACGATTAGTAACGTCGAGAACAAATTAAAATTAACCTAAATGCAAACAATCTAACCTTAACAACTAAAAATGATAAAATAGAAATATTTTTGGATTTTTGAAATTTTAAGAAAATGAAAGTACTGGCTAGTTTAAACTAAACCCTAATTTTGACCTAATTGAACTTCTAAACCTAATATGACTTAAACCTAAGTACTGAAAAGTAACTACTCCGTGCCGAAACACAAAGTAGGATCGAACTGCACAACTAAACTAAGAATGCGTCGCGTCCCCGGCAGCGGCGCCAAAAAGCTATGATGGTGGTTTTGTTTTTGCTTTTAAATTTTTAAAGTTGTTGTACAAGTAATTATCCCAAAACACACACCTACGGGCAGAGAACCCGATCGGATGTAGTATAGTTTAGTGATAAGTACAGGATCGTTCGCAGGGACGCGTTGCTTTACCTAATTTAGTAATATGTGTAATTCTAGCGGTTGTGGGGTTGTCACGATTTCCTATTAAACTAATTAAAAATACTGAAAAGTAAATAGAAGCCGCAACCGCTTATTCAGCGAGAGGCTCAGTCTGAAAATAGTTTGAAAAAGCAAATAACAGTAATTAAATTAAAATACTTGTTTGGCATCTCCGATCTCATGGTACGACCAAATACTATCCTACCCATTTGCTAGACTGTTGGAAACTTAATCACGGCTCAGATTCTCGTTAGATTCACTTTGCCTAATTAACTAGTGCTGCCGCTAGACTCACACTACCCTATAAACAAATTCTCGTTAGATTCATTGTTTAAGCATTAATGACCTAAAGTTCGTGTTACTAGTTCATCTTTTAGTTACCCGGCTCTTAAGCCATGACCAGATAGTAATTATCTCCGGTGACCACAGTGCTCGTTTCCAAGTCAAAGGATCGCGTCTGACATTGTTAAGCTTCATGTTCTATTCATCCTAATTACTATGGTTCTGGATCCCTCGGTTACAAGTGAATCACCTTTTACAACTAGTTAAAGACCGACTAGTGTTTTCCATCCTTATGTATTAATCCTAGTGTATGATTATAGACCGATCATCAGAATTAAACTAATACATGCAGATATAGAACCGATAATAATATGAAGAATTAGTAAAACATGGATCTACGATAAACAGTAAAACACACTCCAACAGATTCTAACAAATAAAGTAAAACTATAAACGTCTACATGATCACATTGATCCAAACAAGTATTCAGCCTACTAGCCTGACATTATTAAAGGAATAACAAAGTCTGAAAAGATGAAAGACATTGTTTACCAACTGAAAGTAAAATAAAAGAGTAGATCTAGGCTGAGGATGAAGATCGGAATGTGCTAGAAGCTCCAAACCCTCCTTGGAATCTGCAAAGTCGACCTAGGGTTGAATATGGGCGGCTAGGGTTCCTGAATCGGCTCTCTCCTAGGGTTTTGAGGGTTAGTTCGACTTAAATAAGTGTTTAAGTCGGTTGCTGAACTGGGCCGCCCAGCGGCGCTGGATGGGCTCCCAGCGGCGCTGGGCATGGGCCAGCGGCGCTGGCATGGCTGCCAGCGGCGCTGGCAACTACTGCTGCTTCTCGTACTTCTTCGTTCGGCTCCCAAATCATCTCCTTGTGTCTTGTAACTTCATAGGCTTCCATCTTGAGTTACTTGATGCCATTTACCCTCTCTCGCATCTTCCGTGAACCTGCGTAAACATACGACTCCATTAAGTACCGATAGTTCCGGAATATTAACTCATTTAGACATTGAAATGAAGCCTTTCAATAGGGGTTTTTATCACAATATGGACGCTCATCAGCACCACGCAATGAGCCTCAAAATGTTGAAGCTCCGAGAAATGTGAATGGTGAGGGTGCTCAACCTCATGTTGTGGTGGGAGATGAGGAGGAACCGGTGGGAGTTGATAACTATGTTCCCATGTTTAATCAACATGGGGTGTACCGCCAAGGTTGTTTGTTCAAAGATTTCAAGAATTGTGGGGCGCCGGAGTTTGATGGTAAGGGTGGCCCCACGGATTGTATGAGATGGTTTGAGAGGATTGAGGCGGTGATTGAAAGAAGTCATTTCACCTATGATGACCAGATTTCTTATGCATCCGGTATGTTCAAAGATGATGCTTTAAGTTGGTGGAACCAAGAGGTAACCTTCGGTCGGACCTATAACTTGACATGGGCCGATTTCAAGAACATGGTAAAGGAGAAGTTTTTCCCACCCTATGAACTACAAAACCTAACCATAGAGTTTGTCCATCTTAAAATGGACGGGGCCGACTACAAGGGCTACATTAGATAGGTTCCAAGACTTGTCTACCCTTGTTCCTCACTTGGTGAGCCCCGAGCCCCGGGCCATTGACAAATTTGTATTGCGTTTGACTCCACATGTCCGATCTCTTGTTAACTCGGTCATGCCTACTTCCTTGACCGAGGCTATTAACCGAGCCGGTAGTGTGACCGAAGATTTGTTGAGAAGTGGTGTTTTGAGTAAATCATCATCAAAGAGGAAGGATGTGGCGGAGACTAGTGGGGCGAGGAAGATGGGTAGGTTTGACCCCAAGAATGCTAATCGGGGTAGAGTGATGGCGGTGGTGGGGCCGGCGAGGAGGCCTTATGCGGGGCCTCATCTTTTTTGTTACAAGTGTAGTAAGCATCATCCCACCAACATCCAATGTGGGGCTTGTTTCAATTGTAATCGACTTGGCCACTCGTCAAAGGAGTGTAGAACACCGAGGGCGGCTCCAATGAATGTGGCACCTCTTCAAGCCGTTCCTCCTCGTGCCAATCAACAACGGGGCACATGTTTTGAATGCGGTAGCCCCTATCACTACCACAATAATTTTCCCCAATGGGTTGGACAACAAGTGCAAGTAGCCGTCCACTCCAACCAACTCCAAATTGTCGGGCCTAACCAAAACCGGGGGCAACAAGACCACCAAGTGCAACCCCGTGGCCGAGCCTTTGCGGTCAATGCTAATGAAGCCCGTAATGATCCTAACGTGGTTGCAGGTACATTCCTTCTCAATGGTCATTATGCAACGGTTTTATTTGATTCCGGAGCCGACTGTAGCTTTGTTTCCTCTAGCTTTGTTTTTTTGATTGATGTGCATCCATGTGCTTTGAACTATGTGTGCTTGATATAGAAATGGTAAACGGGTCACTAACTAAACTTAGTCAAATAATACGTGATTGTATCTTGACCCTAAACGATGTTGAATTCTTCATGGACCTTATGCCTTTCGATATTGGTAGTTTTGATGTTATTGTGGGTATGGATTGGATGGCGGCAGTAAATGCGGTTATTGATTGTGGTGAGAGAGTTGTCAAAATACCGTTGTCTAACGGTAAAATTCTTAGAGTTCAAGGTGAAGTCTCCGATTCTTCAAATCCTAAAGTCTTTAGTTCTACCGTCTCAAAGGTGGAATTGAAGACCGTTCCTATTGTTCGTGATTTTCCCGATGTTTTCCCGGATGACTTACCGGGATTACCACCATCTCATCAACTCGACTTCCGTATCAATCTTATTCCCGAAGCCGCACGCGTGGCTAAAGCTCCTTATAGACTAGCCTTAACCGAAATGCAAGAACTAGAAACTCAACTCAAAGAACTCCAAGAGAAAGGTTTCATTCGTCCTAGCCAATCACCTTGGGGCGCTCCTATCTTATTTGTGAAGAAGAAAGACGGGTCGTTTAGGATATGTATTGACTACCGGGAGTTGAATAAACTCACGGTGAAGAACCGGTATCCTCTCCCTAGAATCGATGACTTATTTGATCAACTTCAAGGTACCAAGCACTTTTCCAAAATCGATCTTCGCTCGGGTTATCATCAACTCCGAGTACATGAAGATGATATTCCTAAAACGGCTTTTCGTACAAGGTATGGCCATTTTGAATTCACCGTTATGCCATTCGGGTTGACTAATGCACCGGCGGTGTTCATGGACTTGATAAACCGGGTGTGTCGACCATACTTGGACAAGTTTGTCATCGTCTTTATAGATGACATCCTTGTTTATTCTAAGACGAAGGAAGAACATGCCGAGCACTTGCGTGAAGTGCTTGAACTATTGAGAAAAGAGAAGTTGTATGCTAAATTCTCCAAGTGTGAGTTTTGGTTGGAGAAGGTCCACTTCCTCGGTCACGTGGTGAGCAAGGATGGTATTCATGTGGACCCAAGCAAGATTGAGGCGGTCAAGAATTGGAGGAGACCCAAAACACCATCCGAGATCCGTCAATTCCTTGGATTGGCGGGTTATTATAGAAGATTTATTGAAAATTTCTCCCGTATTGCACAACCACTCACTCTCTTGACTCAAAAGGAGAGAAAGTTTGAATGGGGCGATAAACAAGAACAAGCCTTCCAAACCGTTAAGGATATGTTGTGTGATGCACCTATCCTAACCCTTCCGGATGGAGTTGAAGACTTGTGGTATATTGTGATGCCTCGGGTCAAGGTTTGGGTTGTGTTCTTATGCAAAGAGGCAAGGTCATTGCTTATGCCTCCCGAAAACTTAAGGTGCATGAGAAAAACTACCCAACACATGATTTAGAATTGGGGGTGGTTGTGTTTGCTTTGAAGTGTTGGAGACATTACTTCTATTAGTCGATTTTGCTGGCATTTGGCGCGTTTATGGGTTTTGTTAGTGGTTTCAGGTTCTAAACAGGTGACGTGTCCGTTTGGTGCAATTTCGAGTAATTTCGCGGCCATGAAGTTGATTGGAGAGTTTGAGTGGTGAAAAGTGATGGAAATTATGCAAGTCTTCATATGTTGATGAGTGGCTCGAGACCAGATGTATTGTACTGCGACGCAGTGGGGGCATTACACGCCCACTGCGCCGCAGTGAAGGGGCGTACCTGAAGGGTTTTGGGCAATTTTTGCACCAAAAGGAGGGGAGGTATAAATAGAAAAATAACCTAAATTCCCAAGGTATCAAATACTCTTTCTAGGAGCTGCACTTCAGGGAATACTTCAAGGGTCAATTCAAGATTTCATCGTCTTGCGATTCATTGAAGATTCACGTGCACCCATCTAGATCGTATCTACTTATTTGTCTTGCAATTTCCATTCTTCAAACAATTGGTACTTTATGTTCTTCCTTGATTCTTATTGTAATTTCAATTTAATCATGAGTGGCTAATCTTTCTATTGTCCACCTTGATAAAACTAGACGAATGATGTGATTGCTATATATTTTAATTCAAAGAGTTGATTTCAATTATCGTTGTGTCGTGATCTTGATGACTTAATTCCTTTATTTGTATTAATTTGATATTGGTGGCATGTGTGTTCTTCGTTAGTGGTACTAGTCGAATGCATATGTGATTTTCAAACGGTCGCTTGTCTATGAGCGATTATCACTAGTTCATGGTATGATAGTGAATGTCAAATTAATAGAAGGAATCATTTTGTCAACGTGTTTTGTAACGGTTGGTGGTACCACGTTGTTTTCACATTGGCGCAATTGGTAATTTGATAATCAAACAAACTAGTTGTTGGTAAGGTTGTCTGGGCATTGGTGGTACCACGTTGTTTTCACATTGGCGCAATTGGTAATTTGATAATCAAACAAACTAGTTGTTGGTAAGGTTGTCTGGGCATTGGTGGTACCGGCTTGGGTAATTAAACTAGCAGTTAGGTGTTTGGGTGACTTGTGAGCGGTTGGTGGTACCACGTTGTTTTCACATTGGCGCAATTGGTAATTTGATAATCAAACAAACTAGTTGTTGGTAAGGTTGTCTGGGCATTGGTGGTACCGGCTTGGGTAATTAAACTAGCAGTTAGGTGTTTGGGTGACTTGTGAGCGGTTGGTGGTACCACGTTGTTTTCACATTGGCGCAATTGGTAATTTGATAATCAAACAAACTAGTTGTTGGTAAGGTTGTCTGGGCATTGGTGGTACCGGCTTGGGTAATTAAACTAGCAGTTAGGTGTTTGGGTGACTTGTGAGCGGTTGGTGGTACCACGTTGTTTTCACATTGGCGCAATTGGTAATTTGATAATCAAACAAACTAGTTGTTGGTAAGGTTGTCTGGGCATTGGTGGTACCACGTTGTTTTCACATTGGCGCAATTGGTAATTTGATAATCAAACAAACTAGTTGTTGGTAAGGTTGTCTGGGCATTGGTGGTACCGGCTTGGGTAATTAAACTAGCAGTTAGGTGTTTGGGTGACTTGTGAGCGGTTGGTGGTACCACGCGAGCATTTCATTCTCTCACGTTTATCTTGTCAACTCTTAACGAATTTGATCTTAATTGAAAGCAATCATGTTTGAAGTCTAGCGGAGTCAAGGTGGATGATATTTACCATTATTGTTTGAGACTTACCTTTACTTATTTGCATTTGTCCTTTAAAGTTATTGGCGAAGAGAGAATCATAGCAACACCCTTTTTCCAAACCCCTTTACTAAACAATTGATTCAAACCAATCCCCGTGAACGAACCTGGACTTACCTTTTAGCTATATTGCATACGATCGGGTCCACTGCCCGATAGTGTGTAGTAGTGAGTTTTTAGGTATTTCTAGTTTATAAATTTTAAACTCGATTTAGCACATCAAGTTTTTGGCGCCGCTGCCGGGGATTGTGCGCTGTTTTAGTTGTTAATTTGGTGGTTTGATCCTTCCTCATGCGTGAGGAAGTTATTCGCTTTAACAGTTTAGTTTTGCATTTCTTGTATTATCACAGGTGCAGTTGACGTGTTGGTTAGTTGTGTTTGCAGGTCTACTTTCTAGTTGATGAACTTGAGGTCTTCTGGTTTACCTCTTAATAGTCCGTTGAGAACACCAACAAGACGTAGGTTCAACTACACTACACCAACACCATTCTCGCCCATTGCTAGACCCACTCCTGATTCTGACGAGGAGGGGTTCTATTTGGAAGAATTGTTTAATCTTGAGGTTAAGGTAGAGGAGAAAATGGCAGATGAGGAAAGAGACCCAAATGACATACGGTATGGTGAAAGGGTTCGCACTATTCCTGCAAACCGGGGTAGTCCTATTAGACCTCCTCCCATTGGTCATGACTTCAATCTTAAGGGTAATCATCTTAAGAGCATTGAGGAGCAACAATTTGATGGAAAAAGGAAGTGGGATCCTTATCAACATCTAGAGAGATTTGAAAAGTTGGCAAGGTTGTACCAATACGGGCAGAATCAAATGAATGCCGTTAAACTCGAGACATTTCCTATGTCTATTACCGGTGATGCTCTTGATTGGTTCAATGACCTTCCGGAAAATTGCATTACAACTTGGGACCAACTTAAGCAAGCCTTCATTGGTGAGTTTTACTCACTTAGAACTCAAAGAAAGCTGGAAAATTTGATAAGGTCGTTTGCCCAAGATGAAGACGAAGATGTGGTAGATGCGTGGATCCGATTCAAAGAAATGTTGAGAAATTGCCCGGGTCATAATATGACTAAGGAGCAATATGTTGAGCTATTCTTTGATGGACTAGATAAGAAGTCCAAGCGTGAGTTGGGTTATGCCTTTGGGGGTGGATTCAACAAGATCACACCAAATGAGGGCTTTGAAATCTTGGAATCCATGGCAAAGGATAATGCAAACATGGATGATGATCGGTTTTTAAAGAATGAGAGAAGGTTGAAGAAGGGTACTAGCCAAGGCCGAGTTGCAAAAGCGGAGGCTAGTCATGATTCGGGAATGATTGGAGAGATGAGAGCGCTATCTGAGCGTATGGAGAAAGGATTTGCTATGCAAGAGAGTCGGTTTGGGGCCATTGAAAGGGATGTGAAGGTTGTTGCCGATGGATGTGACCATTGTGGAAATATGCATTATTCGGAAGATTGTCCAAGTCGGGGACCCGAAGATGTTAGTTACATCCAAAACCAACAACAAGGGAGCTATCAACGCAATTCCGGTTACCAAAACCGTCCTTCAGGTAATCCCTCTTATAACTCTTCTTTTCCTACTAACAACTCTCGTTTTTCAGGAAATCGATGGCAAAGGGACAATTTTCAAAGTCAACCTCAACAACAACCTCAACAAGGACAAGGATCCGGTTCTTCTTCCTCTAATGCCGATCCTAATGCCGAGTTGAGGGAGATGATGAAGCAATTGGTGAGTAATCAAGCCGAAACCAACAATAGCATTAAAATTATTCGGGATGATACCAAGGCGTTGAATGAGAGGTTAGATAGAATTGATGGCAAGGTTGAGATAAATATGAAAAATCAATGTGTGAACTTCAAGGATCTTGAGAGTAGGATGGCTGCCCTTTCTAGGCCACAAGGTACTTTACCTAGCACTACTCAACAGAATCCTAAGCCTCAATTCAGCATGGGACCGAATCAGGGGCAGAATCAGGGGCAGAAGTACACTCCACCTCAATCTCGCCATGAGGAAGCCAAGGCCATCACAACTCGTACAGGTAAATCATATGACCCTCCTTCTATGCCTAATGTTGTTATTTCGGATGTACATGATTCAGGTAATGATGATGATGATCTATTTGCTGAAGTTATGGCTCTTAGTTTGGATGAGACACCTCTAGTTGATGAGAGTTTTGAGGAGGTAGTTGCGGATGGAAGCTCATTGGTACCTAATTCAGTCGATGTACCACCTACAGATTTAGAGCTTAAGCCATTGCCTGCCCATTTGGAGTATGCTTATTTGGCAGGTACATCTTCTTTACCAGTGGTTATCTCGTCTTCACTCTCGAGTGACGAGAAAGGACTACTTCTAGCTGTGCTTAGAGCCCATAAGCGGGCTTTTGCTTGGAAGACTACCGACATTCCAGGTATTAGTCCTAACTTTTGTCAACATAAGATTGATTTTGTCGATGATGTGAAGCCCGTTGTCCAACGACAAAGGCGGCTGAATCCCAATATGAAAGAAGTAGTTAAAAAGGAAGTGATTAAATTGTTAGATGCGGGAATTATTTTCCCTATAGCTGATAGTCCTTGGGTTAGCCCTGTCCATTGTGTACCCAAAAAGGGGGGTATGACGGTTATTGAAAATGAGAACAGGGAGCTTTTGGCTACTAGGACTGTTACGGGTTGGCGGGTGTGTATTGACTACCGTAAGCTAAATGATGCCACCCGTAAAGATCACTTTCCATTGCCTTTCATTGATCAAATGTTAGAGAGATTAGCAGGTAATGAGTATTTTTGTTTCCTTGATGGGTTTTCCGGGTACTTCCAAATACCCATTGATCCAAAGGATCAAGAGAAGACCACTTTTACGTGCCCCTTTGGCACTTTTGCTTATCGGCGAATGCCGTTTGGTCTTTGTAATGCCCCGGGCACCTTTCAAAGGTGTATGATTGCTATATTCCAGGACATGCTTGAAACCTCCATGGAGGTTTTCATGGATGATTTCTCGGTATTTGGGGACTCATTTCGTACCTGTTTGCGTAACTTAGATAAGATGTTGGAAAGGTGTGAAAGAGCTCAACTTGTGTTAAATTGGGAAAAGTGTCACTTCATGGTGACCGAGGGAATTGTGTTAGGCCACAAAGTGTCTAAGGCCGGGATAGAGGTTGATAGGGCTAAGATTGATGTGATAGCCAAGCTACCCCCGCCTTCCAATGTGAAAGGGGTAAGGAGTTTTCTTGGGCATGCTGGATTTTATCGTAGGTTTATTAAAGACTTTTCTAAGATTACTCGTCCTATGACCCACTTGTTGGAGAAGGACATTCCTTTTGTATTTGATGATGCTTGTGTAAGTGCTTTTCAGGTTTTGAAGGAGAAATTGACCAATTCACCCATTATGGTTGGGCCGGATTGGGAATTGCCATTTGAGTTAATGTGTGATGCTAGTGATTTTGCTGTGGGAGCCGTACTTGGGCAAAGGGTTGATAAACATTTCAAGCCTATTTACTTTGCTAGTAAAACATTGAACCCCGCCCAGCAAAATTACACCACTACTGAGAAAGAGCTGCTTGCTGTGGTTTTTGCTTTTGATAAATTTAGATCTTATTTGGTTCTAAGCAAAACCATTGTTTTTACTGACCATTCAGCCCTGAAGTACTTGTTCTCGAAACAAGATGCTAAACCCAGACTTATCCGATGGATCTTGTTGTTACAAGAATTTGATATTGAGATCAAGGATAAGAAAGGGGCTGAAAACTTGGCCGCCGACCACTTGAGTCGATTGGAAGATCCTCACCGGGAGGAACTTCGTGATGGGGAGATCAATGATCACTTCCCCGATGAGTCTCTAATGTTTATTTCTACTTCTAATGATGCTCCTTGGTTCGCAGATATTGCTAACTATTTGGTTGCAGGTGAGATACCAAATGACTTCACGCATCAACAGAAGAAGAAGCTCATCTCGGATGCCAAGTACTATTTTTGGGACAGCCCATACTTATTTCGAGTTTGTGCAGATGGGATGGTGAGAAGATGTGTGGCTGGAGCTGAGACTAGGGAGATTTTGGATGCTTGTCACTATGGTCCAACTGGAGGTCACTACGGTCCTTCAGTAACAGGTAAAAAGGTGTTTGATGCAGGTTTCTACTGGCCCACCATTTTCAAGGAGGCTCAAACCTTGGTAGAAACTTGTGACATCTGTCAGAGACAAGGGAGCATTACCAAGCGAGACGAGATGCCTCAACAGAGCATTCAGGTATGTGAGGTTTTCGATATTTGGGGAATAGACTTCATGGGACCATTCCCACCGTCTAACAAGTTCCTATACATTCTTGTTGCTGTTGATTACGTATCTAAGTGGGCCGAAGCCAAGGCTTTACCCACGAATGATGCTCGGGTAGTCATTGATTTTCTGAAACAGTTGTTTTGTCGCTTTGGTTGTCCTCGTGCTCTGATTAGTGACCGAGGTACACATTTTGCAAATAATCAATTGGCTAAGGTTCTAAAAAGATATGGTGTTTGTCACTACTTCTCTACTTCCTATCATCCACAGACCAGTGGTCAAGTGGAAAACACCAACAGGGCTTTAAGAAATTTGAACCTAGACATGATGGAAGCCGGAGAACTTAGAATGTTGCAGCTCCATGAGCTCGATGAGCTTCGGTTGGGAGCATATGAAAATTCTAGGCTTTATAAGGAAAAGACCAAAATCTATCATGACAAAAGGATCCGTAGGAAGGACTTTAAGGTTGGGGCAAAGGTTTTGTTGTTCTTGTCCAAATTTAAAATCAAACAACCCAAGCTTACTTCTAGGTGGATAGGACCTTTTGTAATCAAGCATGTTTATCCATCCGGTTATGTGGAGTTGTTTAAGAGGGATGGAAATGGGTCCTTCATTGTTAATGGTCATAGATTGAAGTTGTATTTTGAAGAAGAACAAGTGGATGGGATAATCGAGGTGATCCCCATTTTTGGTCCCGAGGCTTGAAAGGTGGTCGAGTCTAGCTAACGACTCATTAATAAATTAAGCGCTTCTCGGGAGGCAACCCGTGTTATTTTTGTTGCATTTTATTTTCATTTTATTAGTTAGTGTGATTTTGGTTTGTCAAGAAACGTGCAGGTGCGATTTTATGGAGAAGTGATTTGAGGTAAGTATGTTTTCAAAAAAATTTCTAAGGAAAAAGCTGGGGAATGTGACCAGAGACTTTACACTGCGACGCAGTGGTGGTGCAATGGACCACTGCGCCGCAGCCCTTCTGTACTGGCCCTGGGAGAAAAATTGGTCCACTGCGACGCAGTGGGGGAGACTTTACACTGCGCCGCAGTGGTGGTGCAATGGACCACTGCGTCGCAGCCCTTCTGTACTGGCCCTGGGAGAAAAATTGGTCCACTGCGACGCAGTGGGGGAGACCACTGCGACGCAGTGGTGGTGCAATGGACCACTGCGCCGCAGCCCTTCTGTACTGGCCCTGGGAGAAAAATTGGTCCACTGCGACGCAGTGGGGGAGACCGTTTCCCACTGCGCCGCAGTGGTATGACACTGGCCGCTGGGAGAAAAATTGGCCACTGCGCGCAGTGGGAATGCCACTGCGCCGCAGTGGGTACTATGGCCCACTGGCGGGGAATGTGACCAGAGACTTTACACTGCGCCGCAGTGGTGGTGCAATGGACCACTGCGTCGCAGCCCTTCTGTACTGGCCCTGGGAGAAAAATTGGTCCACTGCGACGCAGTGGGGGAGACCACTGCGCCGCAGCCCTTCTGTACTGGCCCTGGGAGAAAAATTGGTCCACTGCGACGCAGTGGGGGAGACCGTTTCCCACTGCGCCGCAGTGGTACCTTTGACCGGTCAACCAGATCTAGATGTATTGCCAGTCATGTGGTGGTAGTTTTTTTTTTTTTTTTTTTTTTTTTTTTTTTTTTTTTTTTTTTTTTTTTTTTTTTTTTTTTTTTTTTTTTTTTTTTTTTTTTTTTTTTTTTTTTTTTTTTTTTTTTTTTTTTTTTTTTTTTTTTTTTTTTTTTTTTTTTTTTTTTTTTTTTTTTTTTTTTTTTTTTTTTTTTTTTTTTTTTTTTTTTTTTTTTTTTTTTTTTTTTTTTTTTTTTTTTTTTTTTTTTTTTTTTTTTTTTTTTTTTTTTTTTTTTTTTTTTTTTTTTTTTTTTTTTTTTTTTTTTTTTTTTTTTTTTTTTTTTTTTTTTTTTTTTTTTTTTTTTTTTTTTTTTTTTTTTTTTTTTTTTTTTTTTTTTTTTTTTTTTTTTTTTTTTTTTTTTTTTTTTTTTTTTTTTTTTTTTTTTTTTTTTTTTTTTTTTTTTTTTTTTTTTTTTTTTTTTTTTTTTTTTTTTTTTTTTTTTTTTTTTTTTTTTTTTTTTTTTTTTTTTTTTTTTTTTTTTTTTTTTTTTTTTTTTTTTTTTTTTTTTTTTTTTTTTTTTTTTTTTTTTTTTTTTTTTTTTTTTTTTTTTTTTTTTTTTTTTTTTTTTTTTTTTTTTTTTTTTTTTTTTTTTTTTTTTTTTTTTTTTTTTTTTTTTTTTTTTTTTTTTTTTTTTTTTTTTTTTTTTTTTTTTTTTTTTTTTTTTTTTTTTTTTTTTTTTTTTTTTTTTTTTTTTTTTTTTTTTTTTTTTTTTTTTTTTTTTTTTTTTTTTTTTTTTTTTTTTTTTTTTTTTTTTTTTTTTTTTTTTTTTTTTTTTTTTTTTTTTTTTTTTTTTTTTTTTTTTTTTTTTTTTTTTTTTTTTTTTTTTTTTTTTTTTTTTTGGGGCTAGGCAACCCCATAAGAACAACTATTTGAATAAACTCTTCGCTCTACACCGTCAGGTAGTCTGCCCACCTAAATACCTTGATCCAATTTTTGCCAGGAATTATGGGGTTCAGGAGGATATCCGTCGGTGGTTCCGGATTGAGGTACAAATTGGTGACCAGATGGTCAGTAGTGACATGTGGCATAATGTTTTCTACAATCGGGAACCATGTTTTCGTGAACTCTGTCTTGAGTTTTATTCCACTTTGAAGTTGACCAAAGAGCTCAATAAGATAAAGGATATTTTTGAGGAGCGGGTTGTGACTTTCTTTTGCGGGGGACAAGCTAGGCGGCTATCTGTCCCTGAATTCGGCTTTTATTGTGGCATGTATTCGAGAGAACAGTTGGATAGCCAGGAATTTAGGGCTCTGTTGAGAAAGGGGCTGTTTGTGAAGCAGGATTTGGGGGATGGGGAGTCGATTCCCCAGTATTGGTCTAGAATTTCAGGGGGACACAATTGGCCTTCTTGTGGCTATGTTAGTGTGTCTAAGATTAGCAGTGTGAGGCTGAGATTGTTGCATAGGATGATTGTAACGTTCCTGGTACAAAGGTCTACCCATTGGGACAAGGCGTACCAGCTTGACCTATGGTTGATTAAGTTGTTTTCGGAGGGGGCACCAAGGAGGTTTGCTTTGGCCCCTTTGGTTGTGTTAGATAGGATGGTGAATCACTCTGATTCAAGGTTGGTGCTCGGGCATTTTATAACCCGTCTTTACAAGCGGATGGGCGTTTTTGATTCGGATGTTTGTCATGAGGGACTGTCTTTGCCGGTTCAGCTGGAGCATTTGACTGAGAAGGAGTTGATTATTGCCAAGATTGTTAAGAAACCGAAGAAGAATGAACAGGCACGGTTGATGGATGATACAGGGGTTATTGCTTCACCGCCTCCTGAGGTGGAGGATTCTGATGATGAGGAGATGGGGGATGCTCCTCAGGAGCCACAGAGGAGGCGGGGCCGTCCTAGCATTGATTTGACCGACTTAGGGTCTCAGCTGCAGCAGATTATGGATGGGCAGCAGGCTAGCCGCCAGGCTTTTGATGATTATCAGCGGCGCATGGATCAGGATATGACCTGGATGGGATCGCAGCAGGCCCACACCAATTACACACTTGACTACTATCAGCCGATGTGGGATGCTCAATACCATGGCCAGCAGTTCGTTCCACCTACTCCTACTCCTGAGTTTTCACCGCCGCCTATTCATGTCCCGACTTATCGTCAGGGAGGAGGTTCTTTCTTCCCACATGATCTTGGGGGATCTCCTCGTGGTCCTGTGCAGTTCGGTACTTTTGGAGGTAGGTCGTCTGTTGATGCAGGAACTAGTGCTGATTGGAGACCTTGGACTACTGGACCGTCTGGTGGTGATGTTGGTGGATCATCCTCTTTTCAGCCTGGTTTCGTTGCAGGTTCTGGTTCGGGCTTTGGTGGTGGACCTTCTGGAGGGGATGTTGGTGGATCATCCTCTTTTCAGCCTGGTTTCGTTGCAGGTTCTGGTTCGGGCTTTGGTGGTGGACCTTCTGGAGGGGATGTTGGTGCCTCTAGTTCCGGTCAGGAGGGGGAGCGTACTTGGGTCACTGATTTGTTTGATACATCCGGTCTCCCCTATGGCTATCATGGCCAGTTTCAGTGACCGTGGGATTTGACATATCTGTGCTTGATTCTGGTTTGCATGACTTTGTACATTTATTTTTGTTTGGTATCCACCCTACGGGGTGATGAAACATTTGTATTCGTTTCTTTTCTTTTGTTTCTTTAATTTTCTGCATGCGACTGTAAATTAGTTTAATTTTTGTACGGATATTTGTTTTGTGGTTGCTATTTGAGATTGGACAGGTCTGAACGTTTGATGGTAATGCCTAGTGGAACCCAAGTGTGGGGGGAGGACCAGTTGGTTCTGTTTGATTGTGTGATCGTGTTAGTAGCTCACTATGATGTCATGTGCATATGCTGGCAGTAAGTTCAGCGCTAAATTTTTGATTGGCATCTTTATTGACATTGTTCACACACAGTCCTTATTCCGGTATGTGCTCTGATTTTTCTATGTTGCTTACCCCTATTTACCTTTGTTTGACCGAATATGGACAGTGAGGGCATTGTCCATCTCAAGTGTGGGGGGGTGGCAAATAGGTTTAAGCTACCGGGTACATCACTTTTGTTGTTTTGCCATTGAGATTTCTACCGATTTTGTTGATGTGTCCCTCTCATAGGCCTTCGGATTTTATCCAAGGGTAGGAGTTTCTATTTTGAGCTCTTCACTGTGATGTGCATGTTTGGAATCGGTGTTGTCAATTTGGCGGGATAATAGAGGTTGATGTGGTTTTTAAAACTTGAGTTGAGCTTGTCCTTGTGGTAAATTGCTTTTGTCACTTAATTCATAATATTTTAATGAGCAATTTTACTACAAATTTTTCCTTGGCAAAAGTTTAATCGGCGAAATGTGTTCTGAACGGTTATGGGGCTTATCCTTGTGGATTGATAACATTACTTGCATACTCAAATTTCCCAAACACCTAAAGTTGTGAGATTCATTGTTCATGTATAGATGTGCTAGGTGTTTACGGTTTTGGTTTGATTGCCTTGTGATTTGTCCCTCTCTTAGGCTCTTGGATTTATTCGGGAGTAAGGGTTCCATTTCGAACTCTGCACTAAGATGTGCGAATTTGAGGTTAATTTATTCCATTTCCGGGTTCTTTTTGTTGATTTGAGTGTGCCGGTGATGTGTTGAGCTAGAACTTGGCCTTGTGATCGTGACGAAACCGCAGTGAGATCACTTTTGTGATAAAAGTACATCGGATGACGAATTGGCATATAGGTTTGACCCATTCTTTTCTTTCTTTCTTTCTTTATTTTCACTTTTCCTTTTGTATATTCATACCCTTACTATTCTCATACTCACTTACATATACATCCTTTTAACTTAGCCTTTCCATTGTATATATCCACTAATTTTACCTAATTATACCTTACTATACCGATAGTCTAATCTGGAGGGCCATTGATTGTCATTGGTTTGTATGGACGGTTTGGGAGAGCTTAAATGGGTTGTAAGTGGAACATTGTTGGTCTTTGGGAATGTTTTGGATTGTTCAAAAGAAAGTATGTGTGTTAGACATTGTTCATCATTGTAAGAGGGTGCCTACTAGTAGAGTAAAAGTGGTTCAAAAAAAAAAAAAAAAAAAAAAAAAAAAAAAAAAAAAAAAAAAAAAAAAAAAAAAAAAAAAAAAAAAAAAAAAAAACTTGGGCTACTAGTGGGTACTTCTCATTTTCTTATGTCTAGTGTTGTGATGTGTCATTATGAATGGAGAGTTTGGTGGATTTTAAGTTGTTTGATGTTGATACACCACAATGGTGTCGAGTTTGCTTGGTATTGTTGAGGTGACTTAGCGGATATGCAATTTATGGGTTCATGGTTTGTTGGCAATCAATGGTACGGGTTCGTGATTAGACTATTTTGTTCATATTTTATACTCTCCTGATACTTTTGATTGTTTCATTTCATTTCTAACCTACACCCCCTCACCATTGTAAATCCCCATTACTTATACCTTAGCCTAACTATACAACCAACTTATATGCCATATTTTGATGATGTACTTGGTGCTTACGCCATGTCGGTGGAGCTATGATCCTTGTTCAAGCCTATGGTAAGATATGCATCACGACTGCGCTATGAGTGATTCTTGATATATTCAACCCCAAAAGTAAGTATGTTGGAGTTCAATGATATTGATTGGTTCATTTGTTTCACTTGTGCATAGTCGTGTTATTGAGGCTTGTGGATTGTTCAGATATTGTCAAACATTTCGGGTTTTCATTTAAGATTAAAACTGCTTCACCCAACTTCTTTGTCATTGACATACTTGGTGTTGCTTCTTTTTGATACTCGTAATTGTCTATTTAGCTTCTTTGCCAAGGATTACTTTTTATCTGAATGTTGGATTTGCTTGAGGACAAGCAATGCTCAAGTGTGGGGGGATTTGATGTGACCAATTTATACCCATCGCCCACATCGTTATTGGCCTTTTTATTATATGTTTTTACTCGATTTTGTTGGCATTTGGCGCGTTTATGGGTTTTGTTAGTGGTTTCAGGTTCTAAACAGGTGACGTGTCCGTTTGGTGCAATTTCGAGTAATTTCGCGGCCATGAAGTTGATTGGAGAGTTTGAGTGGTGAAAAGTGATGGAAATTATGCAAGTCTTCATATGTTGATGAGTGGCTCGAGACCAGATGTATTGTACTGCGACGCAGTGGGGAACTGCCCACTGCGCCGCAGTGAAGGGGCGTACCTGAAGGGTTTTGGGCAATTTTTGCACCAAAAGGAGGGGAGGTATAAATAGAAAAATAACCTAAATTCCCAAGGTATCAAATACTCTTTCTAGGAGCTGCACTTCAGGGAATACTTCAAGGGTCAATTCAAGATTTCATCGTCTTGCGATTCATTGAAGATTCACGTGCACCCATCTAGATCGTATCTACTTATTTGTCTTGCAATTTCCATTCTTCAAACAATTGGTACTTTATGTTCTTCCTTGATTCTTATTGTAATTTCAATTTAATCATGAGTGGCTAATCTTTCTATTGTCCACCTTGATAAAACTAGACGAATGATGTGATTGCTATATATTTTAATTCAAAGAGTTGATTTCAATTATCGTTGTGTCGTGATCTTGATGACTTAATTCCTTTATTTGTATTAATTTGATATTGGTGGCATGTGTGTTCTTCGTTAGTGGTACTAGTCGAATGCATATGTGATTTTCAAACGGTCGCTTGTCTATGAGCGATTATCACTAGTTCATGGTATGATAGTGAATGTCAAATTAATAGAAGGAATCATTTTGTCAACGTGTTTTGTAACGGTTGGTGGTACCACGTTGTTTTCACATTGGCGCAATTGGTAATTTGATAATCAAACAAACTAGTTGTTGGTAAGGTTGTCTGGGCATTGGTGGTACCGGCTTGGGTAATTAAACTAGCAGTTAGGTGTTTGGGTGACTTGTGAGCGGTTGGTGGTACCACGTTGTTTTCACATTGGCGCAATTGGTAATTTGATAATCAAACAAACTAGTTGTTGGTAAGGTTGTCTGGGCATTGGTGGTACCGGCTTGGGTAATTAAACTAGCAGTTAGGTGTTTGGGTGACTTGTGAGCGGTTGGTGGTACCACGTTGTTTTCACATTGGCGCAATTGGTAATTTGATAATCAAACAAACTAGTTGTTGGTAAGGTTGTCTGGGCATTGGTGGTACCGGCTTGGGTAATTAAACTAGCAGTTAGGTGTTTGGGTGACTTGTGAGCGGTTGGTGGTACCACGTTGTTTTCACATTGGCGCAATTGGTAATTTGATAATCAAACAAACTAGTTGTTGGTAAGGTTGTCTGGGCATTGGTGGTACCGGCTTGGGTAATTAAACTAGCAGTTAGGTGTTTGGGTGACTTGTGAGCGGTTGGTGGTACCACGTTGTTTTCACATTGGCGCAATTGGTAATTTGATAATCAAACAAACTAGTTGTTGGTAAGGTTGTCTGGGCATTGGTGGTACCGGCTTGGGTAATTAAACTAGCAGTTAGGTGTTTGGGTGACTTGTGAGCGGTTGGTGGTACCACGTGTCCGTTTGGTGCAATTTCGAGTAATTTCGCGGCCATGAAGTTGATTGGAGAGTTTGAGTGGTGAAAAGTGATGGAAATTATGCAAGTCTTCATATGTTGATGAGTGGCTCGAGACCAGATGTATTGTACTGCGACGCAGTGGGGGTAATCATGAACCACTGCGCCGCAGTCATCTATATGGCAAGGAGACCTTGTGACCAGTAAGATATCACTGCGACGCAGTGGTGGTGGACTGGACCACTGCGCCGCAGTCGGCCACCAGAAACAAGAGAACAATTGTCCAGTGAGTTATGACTGCGACGCAGTGGGGGCATTACACGCCCACTGCGCCGCAGTGAAGGGGCGTACCTGAAGGGTTTTGGGCAATTTTTGCACCAAAAGGAGGGGAGGTATAAATAGAAAAATAACCTAAATTCCCAAGGTATCAAATACTCTTTCTAGGAGCTGCACTTCAGGGAATACTTCAAGGGTCAATTCAAGATTTCATCGTCTTGCGATTCATTGAAGATTCACGTGCACCCATCTAGATCGTATCTACTTATTTGTCTTGCAATTTCCATTCTTCAAACAATTGGTACTTTATGTTCTTCCTTGATTCTTATTGTAATTTCAATTTAATCATGAGTGGCTAATCTTTCTATTGTCCACCTTGATAAAACTAGACGAATGATGTGATTGCTATATATTTTAATTCAAAGAGTTGATTTCAATTATCGTTGTGTCGTGATCTTGATGACTTAATTCCTTTATTTGTATTAATTTGATATTGGTGGCATGTGTGTTCTTCGTTAGTGGTACTAGTCGAATGCATATGTGATTTTCAAACGGTCGCTTGTCTATGAGCGATTATCACTAGTTCATGGTATGATAGTGAATGTCAAATTAATAGAAGGAATCATTTTGTCAACGTGTTTTGTAACGGTTGGTGGTACCACGTTGTTTTCACATTGGCGCAATTGGTAATTTGATAATCAAACAAACTAGTTGTTGGTAAGGTTGTCTGGGCATTGGTGGTACCGGCTTGGGTAATTAAACTAGCAGTTAGGTGTTTGGGTGACTTGTGAGCGGTTGGTGGTACCACGCGAGCATTTCATTCTCTCACGTTTATCTTGTCAACTCTTAACGAATTTGATCTTAATTGAAAGCAATCATGTTTGAAGTCTAGCGGAGTCAAGGTGGATGATATTTACCATTATTGTTTGAGACTTACCTTTACTTATTTGCATTTGTCCTTTAAAGTTATTGGCGAAGAGAGAATCATAGCAACACCCTTTTTCCAAACCCCTTTACTAAACAATTGATTCAAACCAATCCCCGTGAACGAACCTGGACTTACCTTTTAGCTATATTGCATACGATCGGGTCCACTGCCCGATAGTGTGTAGTAGTGAGTTTTTAGGTATTTCTAGTTTATAAATTTTAAACTCGATTTAGCACATCAGGGGTGGTTGTGTTTGCTTTGAAGTGTTGGAGACATTACTTCTATGGCACAAAATGTGTGATTTACACCAATCACAAAAGTCTCCAACACATCTTTAATCAAAGTGAATTGAACATGAGGCAAAGGCGATGGTTGGAACTCTTTAGTGACTATGATTGTGATATCCGCTATCATCCGGGCAAGGCCAATGTTGTGGCCGATGCCTTGAGTAGAAAAGAGAGAGTTAAGCTAAGGCGGGCTAGAGTTATGAGTCTCACGGTAGGGCAAAATATTCGTGACCGGATCATTGAAGCTCAAATGCAAGCTACCCTACCGGAGAACTTTGGTAATGAAGGTTTGGATGGTATGGAGCAACAATTCGATAGAAAAGATGACATTGGGCTATACTTGGTGGAGAGACTTTGGATTCCCGTCTTGGGAAATCTAAGAACATTTCTCATGGATGAAGCCCACAAATCGGCTTATTCGGTCCATCCCGGATCGGATAAGATGTATTTTGACTTGAAAGACTTTTATTGGTGGCCGGGCATGAAACGAGATGTGGCCAAGTATGTGAGCGAGTGTCTTACTTGCTTACAAGTGAAGGCCGATCATAAAAAGCCACCCGGGTTGTTGGTTCAACCGGTGACACCCGAGTGGAAATGGGAACGAATCACTATGGACTTCATCACGAAGTTACCTAGAACAAGCAAGGGCCATGATACTATTTGGGTGATTGTGGATCGGTTAACGAAGTCGGCTCATTTCTTAGCCATTCGAGAAACCGACAAATTTGATACTATGGCCCGTTTGTACATTAAGGAAGTTGTGTCTAAGCATGGAGTTCCCGTTTCTATCATTTCCGATAGAGATACCCGATTTAAGTCCAACTTTTGGAGAGCCTTTCAACGTGCCATGGGTACACAACTTGACATGAGCACGGCGTTTCATCCTCAAACGGATGGACAAAGTGAAAGGACCATTCAAACGCTCGAGGACATGTTGAGAGCGTGTGTTATTGATTTTGGTGGTAATTGGGATGAACATTTGCCGTTGGTTGAGTTCTCCTACAACAATAGTTACCATGCAAGCATACAAATGGCACCCTTTAGAGCGTTATATGGTAGAAAGTGTCGTTCTCCCCTAGCTTGGGCGGAGATTGGTGAAAGCCAACTTATCGGGCCGGAGATTGTAGTTGAAACGACTAAAGTAATTTCCCAAATCAAGGAGAGATTGCAAATAGCCCGTGAACGACAAAAGAAGTATGCCGATGTGAGACGGAGACCGTTAGAGTTTGAAGTTGGTGATCATGTACTTTTGAAAGTGTCACCTTGGAAAGGAGTTGTACGATTCGTGAAGCGAGACAAACTCGGGCCAAGGTATATTGGTCCTTTCAAAATTCTTGAACGGGTTGGCAAGGTGGCATACCGACTAGAACTTCCACAAGAACTTAGTGGTGTGCATGATGTGTTCCATATTTGTAATTTACGTAAGTGTTTGGCGGACCCTACAAATCATGTACCCATAAACGAGATACAAGTTGATAAGAAGCTCATCTTTGTTGAGGAACCGGCGGAGATCTTAGACCGTCAAATCAAGAAGCTCAAGAACAAATGTTACACAATTGTTAAGGTTAGATGGAATGCTAGACGTGGCGCCGAGTTCACTTGGGAACGAGAGGATCATATGAGGTCTAAGTACCCACATTTGTTTAGTGATTAGTGTTTTGTTGAATTTCGGGACGAAATTCCTTTAACGGGGGAATGATGTAACACCCGTGATTTTGACCATTTGACTTTAATTAGGTTGATTTGGGGCAAGAATTGAGTTTTGGGATGGATTTATGTAAAGGGTCAAGTGTATTTATGTTTACTAAAGCTTAATTTTGCTTCACAATGAGTTTCAAACACCTCCAAACCGAATTGGGTCGGGTCTAGGGTTCATGATGAACAAAAATTAGGCTAAATGATTTTAAACAAGAAATTGTAATCATGAAATGAAATTATGAATCGGGTTTTGTTTAAATGAAGTCTAATTATGTTTATCTAAGTTCATTCATGTGTCAAAACAAGTTTCAGACCCTCCTTAGTCGAATCAAAGTCCCAAAAATGAGTTTCAAACACCTCCAAACCGAATTGGGTCGGGTCTAGGGTTCATGATGAACAAAAATTAGGCTAAATGATTTTAAACAAGAAATTGTAATCATGAAATGAAATTATGAATCGGGTTTTGTTTAAATGAAGTCTAATTATGTTTATCTAAGTTCATTCATGTGTCAAAACAAGTTTCAGACCCTCCTTAGTCGAATCAAAGTCCCAAAAATGAGTTTAAGTCCAAATGGGTCGGCTTTTGTTCTTGCTATGTTCGTTTCTGCTGAAGCCCAGCGTCTCGCACGCTAAGACCACCGTCCCCGGTGGTCTGGTTTGTTAACTTTCAGCGTCTGAGGTCCATTTTCAGCGTAGGTCAGAGCAGGTCTAGCGTAAAGGAGAAATAAGCCACCGTCCAAGACGGTGGCCTGCAACTTTCTGTTTTTGTTTTGTTGTCTAGATCGTGTACCTCTATCTTGGATCGCTTCCAGCTTTTGAATGAACCATTTCTTAGCTCCTAAAGTCTAGTATACGAGTCACAATCGTCGTTCAAAGTTGAGAGACAACATTAACCTAATCAAGGGCTTAACGTAATGAATTAATACATATATGTTATACAATGATAAGTTAGGGACACGAGACGATACTTGAGCGACTCTAATTCGTTCCAAACCATTACTTAACCTCTCTAACGATCATGTCGAGCCACGGGAGTCTTGTAAAGTCATAAGTTATCTTTAAAACCTAATTAGGGTTTATTTGACTTTAATTAGCAAAGTTGATTTGGGGCAAGAATTGAGTTTTGGGATGGATTTATGTAAAGGGTTAAGTGTATTTATGTTTATAAACATGTTTTTAAGTCGAAACCATAAGAATTCTTGTTCGAATCGGGTCAAATTCGTTTTTAAGTCAAATTAGGGTTTATTTGACTTTAATTAGGTTGATTTGGGGCAAGAATTGAGTTTTGGGATGGATTTATGTAAAGGGTCAAGTGTATTTATGTTTACTAAAGCTTAATTTTGCTTCACAATGAGTTTCAAACACCTCCAAACCGAATTGGGTCGGGTCTAGGGTTCATGATGAACAAAAATTAGGCTAAATGATTTTAAACAAGAAATTGTAATCATGAAATGAAATTATGAATCGGGTTTTGTTTAAATGAAGTCTAATTATGTTTATCTAAGTTCATTCATGTGTCAAAACAAGTTTCAGACCCTCCTTAGTCGAATCAAAGTCCCAAAAATGAGTTTAAGTCCAAATGGGTCGGCTTTTGTTCTTGCTAGCTGCTGCTGTTCGTTTCTGCTGAAGCCCAGCGTCTCGCACGCTAAGACCACCGTCCCCGGTGGTCTGGTTTGTTAACTTTCAGCGTCTGAGGTCCATTTTCAGCGTAGGTCAGAGCAGGTCTAGCGTAAAGGAGAAATAAGCCACCGTCCAAGACGGTGGCCTGCAACTTTCTGTTTTTGTTTTGTTGTCTAGATCGTGTACCTCTATCTTGGATCGCTTCCAGCTTTTGAATGAACCATTTCTTAGCTCCTAAAGTCTAGTATACGAGTCACAATCGTCGTTCAAAGTTGAGAGACAACATTAACCTAATCAAGGGCTTAACGTAATGAATTAATACATATATGTTATACAATGATAAGTTAGGGACACGAGACGATACTTGAGCGACTCTAATTCGTTCCAAACCATTACTTAACCTCTCTAACGATCATGTCGAGCCACGGGAGTCTTGTAAAGTCATAAGTTATCTTTAAAACCTAATTAGGGTTACGTTTTGGTTAATTAGGTCAAAGTTGATTTGGGGCAAAATGAGTTTAAGTCCAAATGGGTCGGCTTTTGTTCTTGCTAGCTGCTGCTGTTCGTTTCTGCTGAAAAAAAAAAAAAAAAAAAAAAAAAAAAAAAAAAAAAAAAAAAAAAAAAAAAAAAAAAAAAAAAAAAAAAAAAAAAAAAAAAAAAAAAAAAAAAAAAAAAAAAAAAAAAAAAAAAAAAAAAAAAAAAAAAAAAAAAAAAAAAAAAAAAAAAAAAAAAAAAAAAAAAAAAAAAAAAAAAAAAAAAAAAAAAAAAAAAAAAAAAAAAAAAAAAAAAAAAAAAAAAAAAAAAAAAAAAAAAAAAAAAAAAAAAAAAAAAAAAAAAAAAAAAAAAAAAAAAAAAAAAAAAAAAAAAAAAAAAAAAAAAAAAAAAAAAAAAAAAAAAAAAAAAAAAAAAAAAAAAAAAAAAAAAAAAAAAAAAAAAAAAAAAAAAAAAAAAAAAAAAAAAAAAAAAAAAAAAAAAAAAAAAAAAAAAAAAAAAAAAAAAAAAAAAAAAAAAAAAAAAAAAAAAAAAAAAAAAAAAAAAAAAAAAAAAAAAAAAAAAAAAAAAAAAAAAAAAAAAAAAAAAAAAAAAAAAAAAAAAAAAAAAAAAAAAAAAAAAAAAAAAAAAAAAAAAAAAAAAAAAAAAAAAAAAAAAAAAAAAAAAAAAAAAAAAAAAAAAAAAAAAAAAAAAAAAAAAAAAAAAAAAAAAAAAAAAAAAAAAAAAAAAAAAAAAAAAAAAAAAAAAAAAAAAAAAAAAAAAAAAAAAAAAAAAAAAAAAAAAAAAAAAAAAAAAAAAAAAAAAAAAAAAAAAAAAAAAAAAAAAAAAAAAAAAAAAAAAAAAAAAAAAAAAAAAAAAAAAAAAAAAAAAAAAAAAAAAAAAAAAAAAAAAAAAAAAAAAAAAAAAAAAAAAAAAAAAAAAAAAAAAAAAAAAAAAAAAAAAAAAAAAAAAAAAAAAAAAAAAAAAAAAAAAAAAAAAAAAAAAAAAAAAAAAAAAAAAAAAAAAAAAAAAAAAAAAAAAAAAAAAAAAAAAAAAAAAAAAAAAAAAAAAAAAAAAAAAAAAAAAAAAAAAAAAAAAAAAAAAAAAAAAAAAAAAAAAAAAAAAAAAAAAAAAAAAAAAAAAAAAAAAAAAAAAAAAAAAAAAAAAAAAAAAAAAAAAAAAAAAAAAAAAAAAAAAAAAAAAAAAAAAAAAAAAAAAAAAAAAAAAAAAAAAAAAAAAAAAAAAAAAAAAAAAAAAAAAAAAAAAAAAAAAAAAAAAAAAAAAAAAAAAAAAAAAAAAAAAAAAAAAAAAAAAAAAAAAAAAAAAAAAAAAAAAAAAAAAAAAAAAAAAAAAAAAAAAAAAAAAAAAAAAAAAAAAAAAAAAAAAAAAAAAAAAAAAAAAAAAAAAAAAAAAAAAAAAAAAAAAAAAAAAAAAAAAAAAAAAAAAAAAAAAAAAAAAAAAAAAAAAAAAAAAAAAAAAAAAAAAAAAAAAAAAAAAAAAAAAAAAAAAAAAAAAAAAAAAAAAAAAAAAAAAAAAAAAAAAAAAAAAAAAAAAAAAAAAAAAAAAAAAAAAAAAAAAAAAAAAAAAAAAAAAAAAAAAAAAAAAAAAAAAAAAAAAAAAAAAAAAAAAAAAAAAAAAAAAAAAAAAAAAAAAAAAAAAAAAAAAAAAAAAAAAAAAAAAAAAAAAAAAAAAAAAAAAAAAAAAAAAAAAAAAAAAAAAAAAAAAAAAAAAAAAAAAAAAAAAAAAAAAAAAAAAAAAAAAAAAAAAAAAAAAAAAAAAAAAAAAAAAAAAAAAAAAAAAAAAAAAAAAAAAAAAAAAAAAAAAAAAAAAAAAAAAAAAAAAAAAAAAAAAAAAAAAAAAAAAAAAAAAAAAAAAAAAAAAAAAAAAAAAAAAAAAAAAAAAAAAAAAAAAAAAAAAAAAAAAAAAAAAAAAAAAAAAAAAAAAAAAAAAAAAAAAAAAAAAAAAAAAAAAAAAAAAAAAAAAAAAAAAAAAAAAAAAAAAAAAAAAAATGAACATATACGCATTGTTACACTTGATTTGTGCGGGACACACGCAAGCATACTCTATTTATGCGGGCACACGCAAGCATACTCTATTTAAGCGGGACACACGCAAGCATACTCTATTTACGCGGGACACACGCAAGCATGTAACATCCGTGAATTTTGACCCGTTGACTTTACGTGTAATATGACTAACAATTTAAGTTAATAAATTATTTGGGTCGTTTTGTGAATTAAATGACAATGTGTTATACTCGGGTCGATAATATGTTTTGATCGGTGTTTAATTGTGTAACGATTGTAAATTGACTAGAGAAGAGAAACGGGTCGGCCCGTGGGTAGTCCATGACCCACCAGCCACCAATGACCCATTCCCCCCCCCCCTTATCTCTTTCTCCCCCTTTCATTTCTATCTATCTATCTCTTTCTCTCTTTCTCTCAAGCAAAATGCAAGGCAAAACCATTTCATTTCTTCTTCTATCTATCATCTACTTAGTGTTTGGAAAGGATATAACTCTAGAATCATAGTCCTCTATACCACATTATCGGCTATTCGAAGAATCAAAGGTTGGAGTTCTTGCGTTTTTACCCATTTTGACCTAATTTCGGGTTTGAGCTCAAGAAGGAGTTTTGGTAAGTCTAATTCATCTCATTTACTTCTATTTGTGTTAGTTTACTCATTTCTAGTCATCTCGTACATTTGCAAGTCTCAAATCGACTCAAAATGGAATTAGGGTTAAATTAGGGTTTTGAATTGGGTCAAATGATTTAGGCATGAATTTGATGTTATGATTCGAGTTTATGGGGTGGGTTATGTTTGTTTATATCCAAATATGTGGATTTAGGCTTGAAATTGGGTCCTAGATCATCCATGGTCGATTATGGGGTCAAAAATGGGGTTTTGGGTTGTTTTGGATCATTTTTGGCTAAGTTTCTGCAGCAGATTTGGCTGACTGCGGCGCAGTGGGAGGTGCCAGACCCCACTGCGGCGCAGTGAAAAGCTGCTGAACCAGTGATTCTTCGTCAACTTCAAACGCTTATAACTTTTGATCCGTAAGTCCAATCGAGTCATATAACCTATCGTTGGAATCGTATAAGAGTCTACTTTCTTTTGGTAACATTCATTTTTCATGAATCTTTCTCCATTTTCAAAAATGTCGAGTCAAATGTGTCTTGTTCTTACGCGGGAAAGCGGTTAGACGTCTAAGAGTTGTGACTCGACCTTAAACTTACTAAACCAACTTGTTTAGGATTATAGAAGTTGACTTTGATGATAATATGATATTTATTGCTAGGTTGCGGACTCGTAGCGGTTGTTGAGCATTTATAACTCCTTATTAACTCGTAATCGTACTTGTACGTTGAAATGCGGCCTTGTCCCTCTGTTGACAAGTGCGCCCCGTTGAAATGCGGCCTTGTCCCTCTGTTGACAAGTGTGCCCCGTTGAAATGCGGCCTTGTCCCTCTGTTGACAAGTGCGCCCCGTTGAAATGCGGCCTTGTCCCTCTGTTGACAAGTGTGCCCCGTTGAAATGCGGCCTTGTCCCTCTGTTGACAAGTGCGCCCCGTTGAAATGCGGCCTTGTCCCTCTGTTGACAAGTGTGCCCCGTTGAAATGCGGCCTTGTCCCTCTGTTGACAAGTGCGCCCCGTTGAAATGCGGCCTTGTCCCTCTGTTGACAAGTGCGCCCCGTTGAAATGCGGCCTTGTCCCTCTGTTGACAAGTGTGCCCCGTTGAAATGCGGCCTTGTCCCTCTGTTGACAAGTGTGCCCCGTTGAAATGCGGCCTTGTCCCTCTGTTGACAAGTGTGCCCCGTTGAAATGCGGCCTTGTCCCTCTGTTGACAAGTGTGCCCCGTTGAAATGCGGCCTTGTCCCTCTGTTGACAAGTGCGCCCCGTTGAAATGCGGCCTTGTCCCTCTGTTGACAAGTGTGCCCCGTTGAAATGCGGCCTTGTCCCTCTGTTGACAAGTGTGCCCCGTTGAAATGCGGCCTTGTCCCTCTGTTGACAAGTGTGCCCCGTTGAAATGCGGCCTTGTCCCTCTGTTGACAAGTGTGCCCCGTTGAAATGCGGCCTTGTCCCTCTGTTGACAAGTGTGCCCCGTTGAAATGCGGCCTTGTCCCTCTGTTGACAAGTGCGCCCCGTTGAAATGCGGCCTTGTCCCTCTGTTGACAAGTGCGCCCCGTTGAAATGCGGCCTTGTCCCTCTGTTGACAAGTGTGCCCCGTTGAAATGCGGCCTTGTCCCTCTGTTGACAAGTGTGCCCCGTTGAAATGCGGCCTTGTCCCTCTGTTGACAAGTGTGCCCCGTTGAAATGCGGCCTTGTCCCTCTGTTGACAAGTGTGCCCCGTTGAAATGCGGCCTTGTCCCTCTGTTGACAAGTGTGCCCCGTTGAAATGCGGCCTTGTCCCTCTGTTGACAAGTGTGCCCCGTTGAAATGCGGCCTTGTCCCTCTGTTGACAAGTGTGCCCCGTTGAAATGCGGCCTTGTCCCTCTGTTGACAAGTGTGCCCCGTTGAAATGCGGCCTTGTCCCTCTGTTGACAAGTGCGCCCCGTTGAAATGCGGCCTTGTCCCTCTGTTGACAAGTGTGCCCCGTTGAAATGCGGCCTTGTCCCTCTGTTGACAAGTGCGCCCCGTTGAAATGCGGCCTTGTCCCTCTGTTGACAAGTGTGCCCCGTTGAAATGCGGCCTTGTCCCTCTGTTGACAAGTGTGCCCCGTTGAAATGCGGCCTTGTCCCTCTGTTGACAAGTGTGCCCCGTTGAAATGCGGCCTTGTCCCTCTGTTGACAAGTGCGCCCCGTTGAAATGCGGCCTTGTCCCTCTGTTGACAAGTGTGCCCCGTTGAAATGCGGCCTTGTCCCTCTGTTGACAAGTGTGCCCCGTTGAAATGCGGCCTTGTCCCTCTGTTGACAAGTGCGCCCCGTTGAAATGCGGCCTTGTCCCTCTGTTGACAAGTGCGCCCCGTTGAAATGCGGCCTTGTCCCTCTGTTGACAAGTGTGCCCCGTTGAAATGCGGCCTTGTCCCTCTGTTGACAAGTGTGCCCCGTTGAAATGCGGCCTTGTCCCTCTGTTGACAAGTGCGCCCCGTTGAAATGCGGCCTTGTCCCTCTGTTGACAAGTGTGCCCCGTTGAAATGCGGCCTTGTCCCTCTGTTGACAAGTGCGCCCCGTTGAAATGCGGCCTTGTCCCTCTGTTGACAAGTGCGCCCCGTTGAAATGCGGCCTTGTCCCTCTGTTGACAAGTGTGCCCCGTTGAAATGCGGCCTTGTCCCTCTGTTGACAAGTGTGCCCCGTTGAAATGCGGCCTTGTCCCTCTGTTGACAAGTGCGCCCCGTTGAAATGCGGCCTTGTCCCTCTGTTGACAAGTGCGCCCCGTTGAAATGCGGCCTTGTCCCTCTGTTGACAAGTGCGCCCCGTTGAAATGCGGCCTTGTCCCTCTGTTGACAAGTGTGCCCCGTTGAAATGCGGCCTTGTCCCTCTGTTGACAAGTGCGCCCCGTTGAAATGCGGCCTTGTCCCTCTGTTGACAAGTGTGCCCCGTTGAAATGCGGCCTTGTCCCTCTGTTGACAAGTGTGCCCCGTTGAAATGCGGCCTTGTCCCTCTGTTGACAAGTGTGCCCCGTTGAAATGCGGCCTTGTCCCTCTGTTGACAAGTGTGCCCCGTTGAAATGCGGCCTTGTCCCTCTGTTGACAAGTGTGCCCCGTTGAAATGCGGCCTTGTCCCTCTGTTGACAAGTGCGCCCCGTTGAAATGCGGCCTTGTCCCTCTGTTGACAAGTGTGCCCCGTTGAAATGCGGCCTTGTCCCTCTGTTGACAAGTGTGCCCCGTTGAAATGCGGCCTTGTCCCTCTGTTGACAAGTGTGCCCCGTTGAAATGCGGCCTTGTCCCTCTGTTGACAAGTGCGCCCCGTTGAAATGCGGCCTTGTCCCTCTGTTGACAAGTGCGCCCCGTTGAAATGCGGCCTTGTCCCTCTGTTGACAAGTGTGCCCCGTTGAAATGCGGCCTTGTCCCTCTGTTGACAAGTGCGCCCCGTTGAAATGCGGCCTTGTCCCTCTGTTGACAAGTGCGCCCCGTTGAAATGCGGCCTTGTCCCTCTGTTGACAAGTGTGCCCCGTTGAAATGCGGCCTTGTCCCTCTGTTGACAAGTGTGCCCCGTTGAAATGCGGCCTTGTCCCTCTGTTGACAAGTGTGCCCCGTTGAAATGCGGCCTTGTCCCTCTGTTGACAAGTGTGCCCCGTTGAAATGCGGCCTTGTCCCTCTGTTGACAAGTGTGCCCCGTTGAAATGCGGCCTTGTCCCTCTGTTGACAAGTGCGCCCCGTTGAAATGCGGCCTTGTCCCTCTGTTGACAAGTGTGCCCCGTTGAAATGCGGCCTTGTCCCTCTGTTGACAAGTGCGCCCCGTTGAAATGCGGCCTTGTCCCTCTGTTGACAAGTGCGCCCCGTTGAAATGCGGCCTTGTCCCTCTGTTGACAAGTGCGCCCCGTTGAAATGCGGCCTTGTCCCTCTGTTGACAAGTGCGCCCCGTTGAAATCTTGTTGTTGGACATTATTGTGTTTCTTAGAGGCTCACTGTAAGTCATGTTTAGCCTCCACTCGTACTTTATGATTTCTGTCTATGGTTCCTTGTGGACCATTACTACGAACTCACCAACCTTGTGTTGACTATGCTTAGTACACTTTTCAGGTAATCAGGTTCTCCCCGGACGTGGAGTTTAGTTGCATGCTTGCTGTTAACCCGGACCTTGGACTTTATGAATCAAGGATTCATCGACCTCCTCTTTTGCATTATGCTTAGGATCGACCTGCCATCATCGAAATGTTATTTTGTAAACTTTGATGGTTATTTGCTCCTCATGTAATTTGGTACTTGTTTCGTTTTGTAAGGGATTCACTGAATCTTTAATTGCATTTAGTTCTTGTTCTACATTAATTCCACCTTGTGCTATATGATTTCCGTGATATTCTGAGCCTTGGCTTGGGGTGTTACAGAATGGTGGCCCATGCGTGGTCATAGAGAATTAGGCGGTTTGACCTAGACTACGGCTTAAGTTAAAACTCTTCATATAGCATGCATGGTTAGGAATTCGTGTGCAATGTGAATTATGTGAATCCCCGTGTGAGTTCGTAGTTAAGACCTCTTGTGTGATAGCTTAAATTCAATGTGTTGTTTTGATATGGATACTATGTGATCAATGTGTTGTTTTGATATGGGTACTATGTGATCAACGTGTTGTTTTGTGACGAGTACAACGTGAACAATGTGTTATGTTGTGGCAAGTACAATGTGATGAATGTGGTAACATGAGTACAACTTGGTTGATGCGGAAAATGTGTGGTTGTGTGATGGTCTAGTGCATGAGGTCAACTTGGTTGTTTGAAGTCAATGAGGTCATGTGCATATTGTTGAATTATTGTTATTGATTGGTGCTAATTGATGATTTAGAGCAAAATGAAGTTATGCCATTAACTTAGTATAATATTGTGGCAACCCTAAAAGAACCCGATCAACTCTTTTATGGTTACCCAACATTATAACAAGTTAATGACATCGTGGATTGCGCACGTGTGGCTTAGAGTATAATAAGGATCTGATATACTTAATGGAAGTTGATTGGGTGGAGGGTTAGCCGTTGGTACACCCTGTATACATACCCGGTCAATAACTAGAGAGTATATCAAATTCGGATTATACTTTGAATCATTCGTGTTAATAGCTTGAACCCTTTGTGTTAATTGTTTGATGGTATGATGTATTGAGGTGATTACTTAAATGAATGATGAACTATTGTAATGAATTCGACTTGATGATATGATATGTAACAATCCCTTAGGATTCTAACACTTTTGCCTTAGCATAATGTTATGAAATGAGTATGTAGTATCGGTATGAGAGCATTGACTAATAGTGTGACTAACATGTGAGCATTTGAGACTAACTCTCGGGTCAACCTGTCACTTGTTTTATAGAAATGGCGAGAACATGATAGATAACGATTACTTGAGAACTTTGATATGTTGTTCTTAACATAGTGAAATGAAACACGTAGGATATGTGGTATGATAACACGATATATGACAGTTAGTTGAGGATATATATATGTCGGCTTTAGTAAAGGACAGTGAACGTGTGTAGTGTGTCGGCGTTAAAACACTAACTATTAATGCGGCCAACCTGAGTTAAATTGTGAAGCAAACCCCCGAGTCATAGACTTTAGAACTATTACTATTATTGGATTTGTTAGTGGAATGACATGTTAACTAGTATGATTTAGTAACCTATATGTTATGCATGTGTGATGTGTATGTATGTATGCCCCGTAGTGGTCACGTGGATGTTGTAAATGTTTTCGTTGTTGTCCGACTTAAACATGTTGATAAACGGTTAGGATACAATGTGATAAATATGTTGATATGCACCCTAAGAAGGTATCAAGGTTGTAAGCATCCTAACTCTTATGTATTATAAACGGTTGATATTCCAACACTAAAGATGTTAATTGTAATCGGTGAACAATGGGGGTATGTTGCTTAATAGTATGTGAACTTAAAATCGTATGAGACATTGTTAAACTTGATTGTATGTGGGTTATGAGATAATTGGTGATACATGCGTAAAATGTATTAATCAATGGAGAATTTTAGGAATCGATTTAACATATTAGTTATGTGGCAAAAGTATGAGAAACTATGTGGTTAAGCGTGATCATTATGCATGATGTAACGGAAATAGATAATGCATATGTAGGTATGCTAATCAACAAACACTTTCATGAAAGGATTGGTTTACTAGTTTGATAGTTTGGCATGTATAAAGTAGGTTGTTAGGCTAAATTGTATACATGAGATAAGCGAATACGGTGATGTATGTATAAATATTTAATAAATGGACAATTATATGAATAAGAACGGTAGACATGTTTCAAACTTGAGTATGCTCAAAATGTAAATTCTTAACCTAGTTATAAGGAAGAATTAGTAATGATTGAAAACTTATGCATAGTTATACCCAACGTATGAGAGATCGTAGGTGCGACTTGGTATTGCGAGATTAGTTGATAGTCCTACAAAATCTTACCTTCTAACTTGGTTATGTGAATAAATTGTTAGGATATGCGGTGGAGCAAGTAGGCTTACCATGATATCCTAATTGTCGAATGTGCTTGAATTTCGTTGCCTAACTAATTTGGTGAAACGAATCGTTGGGACTTGGTAATACATGCGTAAAGTAAATTGGAGTCTTGGGAAATTGTGGGTATAGGTTGTGTGTATAGGTTGCCATGCCAGCCAAATTGCTTTAATATATCAACATCTTGTTGCCTGACTTGCTTATTGAATACATAGTTAGGAATTGAAGATGCATGCGTAGATGTAAATGGTATAGCTGGTACGACCATTATAAACTACTTGACTAAGTTATTTCCCCTTGTTTAATGTATGATTTAGTCAGTAACATAGAGATTATAAGTATAGTTATATTATGAAGATGAGAACTTCGTTGTATTATACGCCCCTAAGATGGAACCTTAGGACAATACTTGAGCTAACTAAAGTGGCATGACAATAGATGAATAACGATGGAAACAACCGCGATGCCATTGTGAGGATGACAGCGAGTACATAACGATTTATTTTGAACATCTATGCAACTATAAACTTACTATGGGTGAGAAGGAACGACCTTGGTTAGGCTAACCATAGATTGAACAAATAAAATAAAAATTTAAAAGTCTACCCAACATGTAAAATACGCGCAAGCACGAGCGTCGCGGGAATGGAGTGGAGGTCTAAACGATATTGGGTGGTATATAAACACGTACACGATTGGTAAAGGTTGATTTAATTGAACGCCTAACTTAATGCGCAACCGAGAGCTCATAAAGATGGGAACGATGAGCCAATTGAGTGCCGTGATGAGAGTCACAAGTGAGATGTGAGAAGCTTGAGCCCTTATAGTGTACGATTCTCAAATCTTTTAGGCCTAAACGGATCCCTAGATCGTTGTCCGTCACACAAAGGTGGTGCCGTCAAGATTGGATGTCGTGGACACGAGCCCTGCCATTGCCAGAATGGAAGACCGGAGGTTAAAGCAAACGTTTGACTTTAGTGATTGAGCCGCCGACCAGTGGGTGAAACATGTCACTAGTGCGCTAACTATAAGTCAAATCATCATAATAAGTGTTACCTGTTTACAACTAATTGCACTTAATGTTAACCGCGATATGTATATATATATATATATATAACAATAATAAATAATAAATTCCTGGACACTGACAATAAACTCGTTTGAGAAAATGGATTTATAACCCGGAGATCGATGAATCATGGCGAAAGGTTCTAACACTTGGTATGAAGGATGCGTGCGACGTCACCCGGTTCTAAATAACCTAACGAGCTATAAACTAAAAACTTGCTACATAATACGGCTCCTTTAATCGAATGAATTTTTGCTAATATTATAGTAAGATGTTTTTGAGTTAGATGCGATGATTCTAAACGAAAAGACAAACGAATCCTTGGTAAACATCCCTAGAGATTTTCAAAAAAAATAAATTGCGTAACAAATTGTAACTTATGAAAGAGTTCTTTTAACGAGGGAATCAACCATGGCGTGTACGAGATGGAATGATCAGAATGGGAATGGCATGTGAGTGGAAACCCGAGCTGTCCTATAGTACTAAACGGAGCCACGTGCTACAAGTGAGGAGAGCGGATAACATTAACGAGATTTGAATCTTTTGAGAGCGAGAGTCGTTGTAATTTCGAGGAACCGGTAGGAATCTTAGGTAGCGAGGTCAAGAAGCTAAGGAACAAACGCTACACGAATTCCAGAGGTTAGACGATACACTAGACGTGGAAACGAGTTCACTTGGGAGCGAGGGGACCGTGTAAGGGTTGGATACCTAAAACTGTTTAACAACTAGGGTTTTGTTGAATTTCGGGACGAAATTCTTTTGACGGGGGAATAATGTAACATCCGTGAATTTTGACCCGTTGACTTTACGTGTAATATGACTAACAATTTAAGTTAATAAATTATTTGGGTCGTTTTGTGAATTAAATGACAATGTGTTATACTCGGGTCGATAATATGTTTTGATCGGTGTTTAATTGTGTAACGATTGTAAATTGACTAGAGAAGAGAAACGGGTCGGCCCGTGGGTAGTCCATGACCCACCAGCCACCAATGACCCATTTCCCCCCCCCCCTTATCTCTTTCTCCCCCTTTCATTTCTATCTATCTATCTCTTTCTCTCAAGCAAAATGCAAGGCAAAACCATTTCATTTCTTCTTCTATCTATCATCTCTTTCTCCCCCTTTCATTTCTATCTATCTATCTCTTTCTCTCAAGCAAAATGCAAGGCAAAACCATTTCATTTCTTCTTCTATCTATCATCTACTTAGTGTTTGGAAAGGATATAACTCTAGAATCATAGTCCTCTATACCACATTATCGGCTATTCGAAGAATCAAAGGTTGGAGTTCTTGCGTTTTTACCCATTTTGACCTAATTTCGGGTTTGAGCTCAAGAAGGAGTTTTGGTAAGTCTAATTCATCTCATTTACTTCTATTTGTGTTAGTTTACTCATTTCTAGTCATCTCGTACATTTGCAAGTCTCAAATCGACTCAAAATGGAATTAGGGTTAAATTAGGGTTTTGAATTGGGTCAAATGATTTAGGCATGAATTTGATGTTATGATTCGAGTTTATGGGGTGGGTTATGTTTGTTTATATCCAAATATGTGGATTTAGGCTTGAAATTGGGTCCTAGATCATCCATGGTCGATTATGGGGTCAAAAATGGGGTTTTGGGTTGTTTTGGATCATTTTTGGCTAAGTTTCTGCAGCAGATTTGGCTGACTGCGGCGCAGTGAAAAGCTGCTGAACCAGTGATTCTTCGTCAACTTCAAACGCTTATAACTTTTGATCCGTAAGTCCAATCGAGTCATATGACCTATCGTTGGAATCGTATAAGAGTCTACTTTCTTTTGGTAACATTCATTTTTCATGAATCTTTCTCCATTTTCAAAAATGTCGAGTCGAATGTGTCTTGTTCTTACGCGGGAAAGCGGTTAGACGTCTAAGAGTTGTGACTCGACCTTAAACTTACTAAACCAACTTGTTTAGGATTATAGAAGTTGACTTTGATGATAATATGATATTTATTGCTAGGTTGCGGACTCGTAGCGGTTGTTGAGCATTTATAACTCCTTATTAACTCGTAATCGTAGCTTGGAAGCCAAGGTGAGTTTCGTATCTCCCTACTCGCTTGAGATTCGGGCTGAAAAGTGTAAACCTTGCTTGTTTACTTGCTTTTATTGATTTATTGATTGATGGGCTTGATTGTTGGATTGTGATTGATGCATTTACAATTGATTGTAAGCATTGCATACATTGCTGATGAGCCCTCGGCAGGGGATTGCCGACATCCTGGTGTATAGATGTATGCACCCATTTTGGATGTAGTTCCTGACTCCGAGTATATAGACATATATATCTCGATGATTTTGAGATACAGCCTTGTTCATTGTGATGACAGAAGGGTATCGTTGCATTGGTGACTGGAGGTCACGCATAAGATAGGCATTTTGGCTTACTTACGCATATGGCATTGCATTGATATTCATATCATTTATGCATTTCTTATTACACGCTTTTGTACTTGTGTAATCTTGTTGTTGGACATTATTGTGTTTCTTAGAGGCTCACTGTAAGTCATGTTTAGCCTCCACTCGTACTTTATGATTTCTGTCTATGGTTCCTTGTGGACCATTACTACGAACTCACCAACCTTGTGTTGACTATGCTTAGTACACTTTTCAGGTAATCAGGTTCTCCCCGGACGTGGAGTTTAGTTGCATGCTTGCTGTTAACCCGGACCTTGGACTTTATGAATCAAGGATTCATCGACCTCCTCTTTTGCATTATGCTTAGGATCGACCTGCCATCATCGAAATGTTATTTTGTAAACTTTGATGGTTATTTGCTCCTCATGTAATTTGGTACTTGTTTCGTTTTGTAAGGGATTCACTGAATCTTTCTCCATTTTCAAAAATGTCGAGTCGAATGTGTCTTGTTCTTACGCGGGAAAGCGGTTAGACGTCTAAGAGTTGTGACTCGACCTTAAACTTACTAAACCAACTTGTTTAGGATTATAGAAGTTGACTTTGATGATAATATGATATTTATTGCTAGGTTGCGGACTCGTAGCGGTTGTTGAGCATTTATAACTCCTTATTAACTCGTAATCGTAGCTTGGAAGCCAAGGTGAGTTTCGTATCTCCCTACTCGCTTGAGATTCGGGCTGAAAAGTGTAAACCTTGCTTGTTTACTTGCTTTTATTGATTTATTGATTGATGGGCTTGATTGTTGGTTTTGATTGATGCATTTACAATTGATTGTAAGCATTGCATACATTGCTGATGAGCCCTCGGCAGGGGATTGCCGACATCCTGGTGTATAGATGTATGCACCCATTTTGGATGTAGTTCCTGACTCCGAGTATATAGACATATATATCTCGATGATTTTGAGATACAGCCTTGTTCATTGTGATGACAGAAGGGTATCGTTGCATTGGTGACTGGAGGTCACGCATAAGATAGGCATTTTGGACTCGAAGGAAGTAGAATCCTCTTAAGTGTATGTACGTATAGTTTAACTTAAATTGATGTTTGATGATTAATGGAATTGTGATGAATGGATGTTGATTGATGCATATGTTGTGCATAAATTCCACTGATAGAGGATTTGACTTATGTACGTTGAAATGCGGCCTTGTCCCTCTGTTGACAAGTGTGCCCCGTTGAAATGCGGCCTTGTCCCTCTGTTGACAAGTGTGCCCCGTTGAAATGCGGCCTTGTCCCTCTGTTGACAAGTGTGCCCCGTTGAAATGCGGCCTTGTCCCTCTGTTGACAAGTGTGCCCCGTTGAAATGCGGCCTTGTCCCTCTGTTGACAAGTGTGCCCCGTTGAAATGCGGCCTTGTCCCTCTGTTGACAAGTGTGCCCCGTTGAAATGCGGCCTTGTCCCTCTGTTGACAAGTGTGCCCCGTTGAAATGCGGCCTTGTCCCTCTGTTGACAAGTGTGCCCCGTTGAAATGCGGCCTTGTCCCTCTGTTGACAAGTGTGCCCCGTTGAAATGCGGCCTTGTCCCTCTGTTGACAAGTGTGCCCCGTTGAAATGCGGCCTTGTCCCTCTGTTGACAAGTGTGCCCCGTTGAAATGCGGCCTTGTCCCTCTGTTGACAAGTGTGCCCCGTTGAAATGCGGCCTTGTCCCTCTGTTGACAAGTGTGCCCCGTTGAAATGCGGCCTTGTCCCTCTGTTGACAAGTGTGCCCCGTTGAAATGCGGCCTTGTCCCTCTGTTGACAAGTGTGCCCCGTTGAAATGCGGCCTTGTCCCTCTGTTGACAAGTGTGCCCCGTTGAAATGCGGCCTTGTCCCTCTGTTGACAAGTGTGCCCCGTTGAAATGCGGCCTTGTCCCTCTGTTGACAAGTGTGCCCCGTTGAAATGCGGCCTTGTCCCTCTGTTGACAAGTGTGCCCCGTTGAAATGCGGCCTTGTCCCTCTGTTGACAAGTGTGCCCCGTTGAAATGCGGCCTTGTCCCTCTGTTGACAAGTGTGCCCCGTTGAAATGCGGCCTTGTCCCTCTGTTGACAAGTGTGCCCCGTTGAAATGCGGCCTTGTCCCTCTGTTGACAAGTGTGCCCCGTTGAAATGCGGCCTTGTCCCTCTGTTGACAAGTGTGCCCCGTTGAAATGCGGCCTTGTCCCTCTGTTGACAAGTGTGCCCCGTTGAAATGCGGCCTTGTCCCTCTGTTGACAAGTGTGCCCCGTTGAAATGCGGCCTTGTCCCTCTGTTGACAAGTGTGCCCCGTTGAAATGCGGCCTTGTCCCTCTGTTGACAAGTGTGCCCCGTTGAAATGCGGCCTTGTCCCTCTGTTGACAAGTGTGCCCCGTTGAAATGCGGCCTTGTCCCTCTGTTGACAAGTGTGCCCCGTTGAAATGCGGCCTTGTCCCTCTGTTGACAAGTGTGCCCCGTTGAAATGCGGCCTTGTCCCTCTGTTGACAAGTGTGCCCCGTTGAAATGCGGCCTTGTCCCTCTGTTGACAAGTGTGCCCCGTTGAAATGCGGCCTTGTCCCTCTGTTGACAAGTGTGCCCCGTTGAAATGCGGCCTTGTCCCTCTGTTGACAAGTGTGCCCCGTTGAAATGCGGCCTTGTCCCTCTGTTGACAAGTGTGCCCCGTTGAAATGCGGCCTTGTCCCTCTGTTGACAAGTGTGCCCCGTTGAAATGCGGCCTTGTCCCTCTGTTGACAAGTGTGCCCCGTTGAAATGCGGCCTTGTCCCTCTGTTGACAAGTGTGCCCCGTTGAAATGCGGCCTTGTCCCTCTGTTGACAAGTGTGCCCCGTTGAAATGCGGCCTTGTCCCTCTGTTGACAAGTGTGCCCCGTTGAAATGCGGCCTTGTCCCTCTGTTGACAAGTGTGCCCCGTTGAAATGCGGCCTTGTCCCTCTGTTGACAAGTGTGCCCCGTTGAAATGCGGCCTTGTCCCTCTGTTGACAAGTGTGCCCCGTTGAAATGCGGCCTTGTCCCTCTGTTGACAAGTGTGCCCCGTTGAAATGCGGCCTTGTCCCTCTGTTGACAAGTGTGCCCCGTTGAAATGCGGCCTTGTCCCTCTGTTGACAAGTGTGCCCCGTTGAAATGCGGCCTTGTCCCTCTGTTGACAAGTGTGCCCCGTTGAAATGCGGCCTTGTCCCTCTGTTGACAAGTGTGCCCCGTTGAAATGCGGCCTTGTCCCTCTGTTGACAAGTGTGCCCCGTTGAAATGCGGCCTTGTCCCTCTGTTGACAAGTGTGCCCCGTTGAAATGCGGCCTTGTCCCTCTGTTGACAAGTGTGCCCCGTTGAAATGCGGCCTTGTCCCTCTGTTGACAAGTGTGCCCCGTTGAAATGCGGCCTTGTCCCTCTGTTGACAAGTGTGCCCCGTTGAAATGCGGCCTTGTCCCTCTGTTGACAAGTGTGCCCCGTTGAAATGCGGCCTTGTCCCTCTGTTGACAAGTGTGCCCCGTTGAAATGCGGCCTTGTCCCTCTGTTGACAAGTGTGCCCCGTTGAAATGCGGCCTTGTCCCTCTGTTGACAAGTGTGCCCCGTTGAAATGCGGCCTTGTCCCTCTGTTGACAAGTGTGCCCCGTTGAAATGCGGCCTTGTCCCTCTGTTGACAAGTGTGCCCCGTTGAAATGCGGCCTTGTCCCTCTGTTGACAAGTGTGCCCCGTTGAAATGCGGCCTTGTCCCTCTGTTGACAAGTGTGCCCCGTTGAAATGCGGCCTTGTCCCTCTGTTGACAAGTGTGCCCCGTTGAAATGCGGCCTTGTCCCTCTGTTGACAAGTGTGCCCCGTTGAAATGCGGCCTTGTCCCTCTGTTGACAAGTGTGCCCCGTTGAAATGCGGCCTTGTCCCTCTGTTGACAAGTGTGCCCCGTTGAAATGCGGCCTTGTCCCTCTGTTGACAAGTGTGCCCCGTTGAAATGCGGCCTTGTCCCTCTGTTGACAAGTGTGCCCCGTTGAAATGCGGCCTTGTCCCTCTGTTGACAAGTGTGCCCCGTTGAAATGCGGCCTTGTCCCTCTGTTGACAAGTGTGCCCCGTTGAAATGCGGCCTTGTCCCTCTGTTGACAAGTGTGCCCCGTTGAAATGCGGCCTTGTCCCTCTGTTGACAAGTGTGCCCCGTTGAAATGCGGCCTTGTCCCTCTGTTGACAAGTGTGCCCCGTTGAAATGCGGCCTTGTCCCTCTGTTGACAAGTGTGCCCCGTTGAAATGCGGCCTTGTCCCTCTGTTGACAAGTGTGCCCCGTTGAAATGCGGCCTTGTCCCTCTGTTGACAAGTGTGCCCCGTTTAGTTGCATGCTTGCTGTTAACCCGGACCTTGGACTTTATGAATCAAGGATTCATCGACCTCCTCTTTTGCATTATGCTTAGGATCGACCTGCCATCATCGAAATGTTATTTTGTAAACTTTGATGGTTATTTGCTCCTCATGTAATTTGGTACTTGTTTCGTTTTGTAAGGGATTCACTGAATCTTTAATTGCATTTAGTTCTTGTTCTACATTAATTCCACCTTGTGCTATATGATTTCCGTGATATTCTGAGCCTTGGCTTGGGGTGTTACAGAATGGTGGCCCATGCGTGGTCGTAGAGAATTAGGCGGTTTGACCTAGACTACGGCTTAAGTTAAAACTCTTCATATAGCATGCATGGTTAGGAAATTCGTGTGCAATGTGAATTATGTGAATCCCCGTGTGAGTTCGTAGTTAAGACCTCTTGTGTGATAGCTTAAATTCAATGTGTTGTTTTGATATGGATACTATGTGATCAATGTGTTGTTTTGATATGGGTACTATGTGATCAACGTGTTGTTTTGTGACGAGTACAACGTGAACAATGTGTTATGTTGTGGCAAGTATAATGTGATGAATGTGGTAACATGAGTACAACTTGGTTGATGCGGAAAATGTGTGGTTGTGTGATGGTCTAGTGCATGAGGTCAACTTGGTTGTTTGAAGTCAATGAGGTCATGTGCATATTGTTGAATTATTGTTATTGATTGGTGCTAATTGATGATTTAGAGCAAAATGAAGTTATGCCATTAACTTAGTATAATATTGTGGCAACCCTAAAAGAACCCGATCAACTCTAGGATATTCGAGAACTTAAGGAATAAACAGTTGAGATTTAATATTAGACTTGATCCAACGGTCTTGGAAATTCGGGAATCAAAGGCTGAGATCTAAAGTCAACGGAATCCAACGGCCCACATTCCAAGTCAATTTTTCCGGATTTCTAGGAAGTCGTGCGAACAATATATTAAGAATTAAATTTACTACTACTTTTAAAACTACCCCATATATGACTATTCTAATGTTTGACCTTGATCGAGTCTAAGAGACATAAGCTTCTACCAACTTAACATGGGTCAACTCTAACAACTCGATGTATACTATTTCAGTTGGGCCTATAGCTTGGTATCTTGATCTGGTCCAATACTTTTGGATCAATACTTAATAAACGACAATTTAAGCTGCATAATGTTCTATTCTCAGAATCTCAGTATGATAAGTTGATAACTTATTACGGAGTAATTATAAATTATTAATTTATTACAACGTAACTAGGCCCATATTATATGTTCATGATTCGCAAGGCTTAATTAGATTCTATACGCACATCTACTTATATATGTTTGTTTTCTTAGAATATATGTATAGAAGGTATTATACCGTTATATTATATGTATTACAACTAGAACGTTACTTACCCTACGCGCTTCGCTGTGGGCAGATGACACATCGAAGGAGACAACAACCCACAACAAAAATCTAACCATATTAACAGGTGATAAAAAGAAAAACATTCTTCAAAATTGTGCGTAGACACAAAAGCAAAAGAAACTAGATAAATGTACATAATGGGATAATGATGTATTATTGAAATGTTTTTATGGACATGGATTATGTGTATAAGGGATAGGAAACTAGTTTAGCAATGGATATAGTGATTAGTACTTGTAAATTTGGGCCTATCCAAATTTGTTTGATTGTGTTGTAATATGATGAGAAATAAAAAAGTATGTTTGATCCAAAATTGTTATGCTCATTAATCCCTTGTATATGCTTATGTTACTATGTTAGATTAGATTGTTAGTGCAATAGCAACTACCTATACAACTTTATGGGCCTTTTACAAAAGAAATAACCACAAGTAAACACAACTGATCACGTTGACATGTTTGACCAACACATTAATTTTCAATCGAGTTAAATGAAAGAATGGTCCCGGTTTCTCAATTTTTGCTACGTTGTCATTAGTTGTATCACTATGAATAGATCTCTTTCTTAATCATCTATTAGTAAAGGGTCAATGACTATATAGATCAACTTCTGGTGCCTCTGGGTCAGCATGGATTTAACTTAAATATCAGCTTAAATCATTTAAGTTATTCATGGAATCATGGTTAAAAATGCTATCCAGTGAGCGAGTTGAATACTATTTTCGAAATAAGTCCAAGAATCATTACTTGGTATATGATGATGTGATTTGAGCTGTTTTAACTTTTAAGCATAGCAAAAGGTTCACCAAAGTTCTTACAAAATCAAAGCCGAATTCGTCTAGTTCTCATCCCAACCCCTGTATCATTGGTCAATATGCAACATAAAAAAAGGAAATGATCCTTACACAACACACTTTTACAATACACAACATTATATGCATTAAATAGGTGTACAGCTGTCGGATGCATGTATTGTTGTGTATGGCAAAAAAATGTTGTGTAGGGATCACTTCCCATAAAAAAATATGTCATAAATTCAAACTATGTATCAGTGTACCACTACAAATAATATTGCATTTGTCCACACTTTTAGTTAGCGTGAACAAATTAAAAAATTTGTCACGCTTTTATGTATGTAAAAATATGGAGAACTAAAAGTGTGTAGAAATTAATCCACACTTAAAATTGTGGTATTCTAAAAGTTCACACTTTTTAGTGTGGATTTTCATATTTAATTTGTCACACCATATTTGTCCACGCCACATATTTAGTTAGTGTGGACAAATGTGGTGTGACAAATTAAATATAAAAGTTCACACTAAAAAGTGTGAACTTTTAGAATAACACAATTTTAAGTGTGGATTAATTTCTACACACTTTTAGTTCTTCATATTTTTACACATAAAAGCGTGACAAATTTTTTAATTTGTTCACGCTAACTAAAAGTGTGAACAAATGCAACATTATTTGTAGTGTACTAAAAATATATCAAAAAAATTGTTTTTGATTAATATCAAATTACGAGTTTGTTTTTTCTTATATTTTTATATTTAATCTTAAAAAGTTTTTTATTTGCATTTATTTAATAATCTATTTTATTTTAAAAATGTCGTTAACTTCTCATTCTCATTCATTTGATACGAAATTAAATATAGTATTTTATCAAATTATAAAATGAAGACCCATGCATAGTTGCGAAACTTATACTCTATATTGGTACATTATTAAGGGTAATTAAATAGGTAAATTTGATGACAATAATCTTAAAATTATCTATTAAGAAAAACATAATAGGTAGATGGGAATACGAATTAATACGGAGTACGTACATAGATAGTTTCATAATTTAATTACAGTACCCCTTAACAAATTAAACATGTGACTTAATTCAATTTAAAAATAATATTAAATGTCGACATAAAAAAGTTCCCTAGATAAATACAACTTTTAAATAAGTTATAACTCTAAATAGATACTATAAATAAGTTATAATTAAATAGATATATAAATAAGTTATAATTAAATAGATACTATAAATAAGTTATAATTAAATACAACTTTTAAATAAGTTATAACTCTAAATAGATACTATAAATAAGTTATAATTTATGTTATTTAAAAAAAAAAACTTGTCGACCTTAGTTTTTTTAAAAACCCACACCTAGATTAATAAAACTATATAGTACAATTATCAAAATAAGTTTCTGATCTCTTTTAATTTTAAAACAAAACCCAATTATATAAATACATTTTATTTATATTCTGTCTATTTTGTATAAATAGAACAGATCCCACGGAATTACAAATTTCATGGAAAAAAAAACAATTGTTACTCTTATTGTTCTTAATAACAATGGCTAACGAAAAGAAAGTAAAAAAAAAAAAAAAAAAAAAAAAAAAAAAAAAAAAAAAAAAAAAAAAAAAAAAACTTGTCGACCTTAGCTTTTTTAAAAACCCACACCTAGATTAATAAAACTATATAGTACAATTATCAAAATAAGTTTCTGATCTCTTTTAACATTTTAAAAAAACCCAATTTATATAAATACATTTTATTTATATTCTGTCTATTTTGTATAAATAGAACAGATCCCACGGAATTACAAATTTCATGGAAAAAAAAACAATTGTTACTCTTATTGTTCTTAATAACAATGGCTAACGAAAAGAAAGTAACTTTTTTGCAAGACATCAATGATAACTTGGTCGATTGCGCCATCAAGGTTAAGATATTGCATCTCTTGAAGAGTTTGTTTCAAAGAGACCCCGCTAATAAACAAAAGTCAAGGCTAATCAACCCCGCTAGGTAACCATTTTTCCCGTTGGTCATTTCTTTAGCAATAACAATTAACAAAAGTTAAGACCAATCTTTATCGACCATTGATTTGTATCTACAACGTCCATTTTTCACAAACTGACAGTTGTATGTTGCGATCTCTGGGGTTAAGTCGAAAAAGGATCTTAAGATGCGACAAAGATGAGAAAATAAAAAACTTGTCGACCTTAGTTTTTTTAAAAACCCACACCTAGATTAATAAAACTATATAGTACAATTATCAAAATAAGTTTCTGATCTCTTTTAAATTTTAAAAAAACCCACACTAGATTAATAAAACTATATAGTACATTATAAAATAAGTTTCTGATCTCTTTTAAATTTTAAAAAAACCCACACTAGATTAATAAAACTATATAGTACATTATAAAATAAGTTTCTGATCTCTTTTAAATTTTAAAAAAACCCACACTAGATTAATAAAACTATATAGTACATTATAAAATAAGTTTCTGATCTCTTTTAAATTTTAAAAAAACCCACACTAGATTAATAAAACTATATAGTACATTATAAAATAAGTTTCTGATCTCTTTTAAATTTTAAAAAAACCCACACTAGATTAATAAAACTATATAGTACATTATAAAATAAGTTTCTGATCTCTTTTAATTTTAAAACAAAACCCAATTATATAAATACATTTTATTTATATTCTGTCTATTTTGTATAAATAGAACAGATCCCACGGAATTACAAATTTCATGGAAAAAAAAACAATTGTTACTCTTATTGTTCTTAATAACAATGGCTAACGAAAAGAAAGTAACTTTTTTGCAAGACATCAATGATAACTTGGTCGATTGCGCCATCAAGGTTAAGATATTGCATCTCTTGAAGAGTTTGTTTCAAAGAGACCCCGCTAATAAACAAAAGTCAAGGCTAATCAACCCCGCTAGGTAACCATTTTTCCCGTTGGTCATTTCTTTAGCAATAACAATTAACAAAAGTTAAGACCAATCTTTATCGACCATTGATTTGTATCTACAACGTCCATTTTTCACAAACTGACAGTTGTATGTTGCGATCTCTGGGGTTAAGTCGAAAAAGGATCTTAAGATGCGACAAAGATGAGAAAATAAAAGACACTACAACGAATGTCGTCTACAAAGAAGTATTGCAAAAGATGAAGGATGATATATGATTTTTTAAAACTATCTGATTTAACATTCATTATTCATATTTGAATATCTTAAAATTTTTTGAAGTATAGTTTTACATTTTAACCTAAAGTATTTTTGTGTTGCATATACTATTTCTTATAATGATAATATTGTATGTCCCGTGTATTTGACACGGGTCTAAAATCTAGTAATCTTAATATATACTGTAAGACAGTTGAACTAATGACTTATTAACTAATCAAATCGTTCAATTTCATTAAAAAAAATTTCTTAGAACGGTGTGTTAATTTGTTAGTGGTTCGAACCCTAGCAGTGACATCCAAGCGGGCATTATGCTAGCGGTTGGAACCCGAAGGCACCCCTGAAGACCAAAGGTGCGAATAACACGGCCCACACGCGTCCGAAGAGGTAAATGTCCGAGACCATGGGAAATTGAGATTCGATCTCAGGTCTCCCAGCCAACATCCCCTCCCCTACAACCCCCAAAGAGGGCCCCAGGTGGCCACTTGATCTAAGACCAAGTGGTTACCAATCAAATCGTTCAATTTCATTATTTTTTTTTAAATTAAAAATTCTAATAATCATTATCCAAATATAATATTATATTAATATTCGTAGAAAAAGTCTCATTAATTTACACTTTTTTGTTTTCCATCAATAATTTACACTTTTTAGCCCTGAATACTTAATTTATATTTATTTTTAGCTACCAACTTGAGCGAATTTTTTTAAAATTTTAAATCATTTAATTAACTAAAAAATTTTCAACATATGAAATATTGTTTACAAAAAAATATTTCAAAAACTAATGACTTATTAACCAATCAAATCGCTCAATTTCATCAAATTGACTCCCGCTTATATCATCATTTAATTTAATTATAAATTAAAAATCCTAATATCATTATCCAAATATATTATTATATTAGTATTTATATTAATTTGTAGAAAAAGTCTCATTAATTTACACTTTTTTGTTTTCCATCAATAATTTACACTTTTTAGCCCTGAATACTTAACTTATATTTATTTTTAGCTATCAACTTGAGAATTTTTTTAAAATTTTAAATCATTTAATTAACTAAAAAATTTTCAACATATGAAATATTGTTTACAAAAAAATATTTCAAAAACTAATGACTTATTAACCAATCAAATCGCTGAATTTCATCAAATTGACTCCCGCTTATATCATCATTTAATTTAATTATAAATTAAAAATCCTAATATCATTATCCAAATATATTATTATATTAGTATTTATATTAATATTGTAGAAAAAGTCTCATTAATTTACACTTTTTTTAGTTTTCCATCAATAACATCTGCATTGTGAAATGACTACGGGCAAACAATTTCATCAATATGTATCAGCTAATAATGACAGTGACAAACCTGTGATTATTGTACTACAACTTGCAAAGTATAACACTAGGAACCTTATATCTTCAAAATTATAAACTTGAATGACTTAAATGTATGAAGATCTAATATTGATAATAACGTAAACCCTGTGTCCAGTATTGGACACAGGTCTAAAATCTAGTATATACTTAAAACAAGTGATTGATAATTTGATATATATTGTTCTGGCCCTTGATTCTGTTTCAATCCATTAGAGTGGACGAAGCGCCCTGGGGATGGGAGGGGTACCTATCCGGTACCGGTTGGAACACCGCGCCGACCCCCCGGTACCGGTAGGGTGGGGAGCGTTTTGGTGACCACCGTGCCGATTTCACTGCCTATTGATTCGACCGTTGGGAAATAAAAAAAAATATGAAATCACAGGACCCACATGCAACGGCTCCTTCTCTTTTCTTTCTTCTTTCTCTTTTCTTCTTTGTTCGCACATTTTGTGCTTCTTTTTTTTCCCCTTCAAACACAGCACAATACACACACATATATTATCATATATACACATATATTTTATCAAACAACAATCATGAACCCTTTCTTCAACAATCCTATATTTTCGGAAAACGGCCCAACACCCCCAAATATGCAATCGGACTCGAGTTCATCGGACGAGACGGAACGATATATTAATCTCTTCACAATGGCGCATTATGCGATTGAACAAGATGTCCGCGATACTGCCTCCTCTTATCATGGTTTTCCTGACATGTTAGGTATATATTTACTTATATACGGTTATGTATACTTTCGGTTTAATAATGTGTATATATGTATTACGTAGTTTAGTTAATACTTTCGGTTTAATAAATGTGTATATAGGGAGTCTTGATTGTACACACTGGGCTTGGGATAATTGTCCAGTGGCTTGGCGTGGCCAGTACACGCGAGGTGACCATCACGGGCCGACGATATCGCTTGAAGCAGTGGCGTCACAGGATTGTTGGATTTGGCACGCATACTTTGGTGTTGCCGGTTCAAACAACGACATTAATGTGTTGAACCAATCTCCTTTGTTCAATGGCTTTGAAGACGGCACAGCACCGGTGGTTCCTTTCACTGTAAATGGAACCGAATATAAATACCCGTATTTTCTCGTGGATGGGATCTACCCAAGATATGCGATGTTTGTGAAAACGATTCTTCATCCAAACCGATCCTATACCGAGCTCCACTCCTAGTGCCCTAAAAAACGTTTGACTTTACAGTTGAAGTTGTGCTTCACTGCTTTGACCAATTTACGGTAATACGTACCTTTCTTTTGGCATCCTCAATCCTCATTCCTCAGTAACATGGTAAGCGAAGTACCAAAAGTCACTTATTAATAGTTAATAGCAATATTTTGAAAACATGGCGAGATATTAAATCGGTCTCATAATGTTTTTCGGTTTCATCCAAACCGATCCTATACCGAGCTCCACTCCTAGTGCCCTAAAAAACGTTTGACTTTACAGTTGAAGTTGTGCTTCACTGCTTTGACCAATTTACGGTAATACGTACCTTTCTTTTGGCATCCTCAATCCTCATTCCTCAGTAACATGGTAAGCGAAGTACCAAAAGTCACTTATTAATAGTTAATAGCAATATTTTGAAAACATGGCGAGATATTAAATCGGTCTCATAATGTTTTTATCGGTTTCATCCAAACCGATCCTATACCGAGCTCCACTCCTAGTGCCCTAAAAAACGTTTGACTTTACAGTTGAAGTTGTGCTTCACTGCTTTGACCAATTTACGGTAATACGTACCTTTCTTTTGGCATCCTCAATCCTCATTCCTCAGTAACATGGTAAGCGAAGTACCAAAAGTCACTTATTAATAGTTAATAGCAATATTTTGAAAACATGGCGAGATATTAAATCGGTCTCATAATGTTTTTCGGTTTCATCCAAACCGATCCTATACCGAGCTCCACTCCTAGTGCCCTAAAAAACGTTTGACTTTACAGTTGAAGTTGTGCTTCACTGCTTTGACCAATTTACGGTAATACGTACCTTTCTTTTGGCATCCTCAATCCTCATTCCTCAGTAACATGGTAAGCGAAGTACCAAAAGTCACTTATTAATAGTTAATAGCAATATTTTGAAAACATGGCGAGATATTAAATCGGTCTCATAATGTTTTTATCGGTTTCATCCAAACCGATCCTATACCGAGCTCCACTCCTAGTGCCCTAAAAAACGTTTGACTTTACAGTTGAAGTTGTGCTTCACTGCTTTGACCAATTTACGGTAATACGTACCTTTCTTTTGGCATCCTCAATCCTCATTCCTCAGTAACATGGTAAGCGAAGTACCAAAAGTCACTTATTAATAGTTAATAGCAATATTTTGAAAACATGGCGAGATATTAAATCGGTCTCATAATGTTTTATCGGTTTCATCCAAACCGATCCTATACCGAGCTCCACTCCTAGTGCCCTAAAAAACGTTTGACTTTACAGTTGAAGTTGTGCTTCACTGCTTTGACCAATTTACGGTAATACGTACCTTTCTTTTGGCATCCTCAATCCTCATTCCTCAGTAACATGGTAAGCGAGGACCACGCATTATGTCCTGATTATATTCCAGATCCCCCGGTTGCGCCACAGCCATCAGATGCTCGACTAGCAGAGATACAGGACTCAAACGTTCACGAAGATCTTCGGATGGATCTCATTGACCATATTCATCGCACATTCATCCCGGGCATCGATCGCTAGTTTATTTATGTATTGTGTTTTATTTTGTTTAAGATTGTAGTTTGGTGTTTTATTTTGTTGTTTTATTTAATATTGTATTAGTTTTAATTTATTAAATAAAAATTTTAGTTATTAAAAATAAATAGAAAATAAATTAAATTGAAAAGGGTGGAGAGGGGAGGGGAGGGGTGGGGAGGGGAGGGGAGGGGAGGGGAGGGGAGGGGAGGGGAGGGGAGGGGAGGAGAAGCAAAATCGGGGAGGGGAGGGGAGGGGTGGCGAGGCGAGGCGCTCCCCCCACCCTTAACTACAAAGCTTCGTGACTTTTATGTTCACTTTAATTTCGAGAAAGCTAACATTATTATTTATAACTTCAATTCACTTGCTTGATTGACCTGAAAATCAGAATTAATGATGATTAATCCAATGTTTAAAGGTTAAGGGTGGAGGGTGTCATGATATCTTAACCCACATCATATGCCAATAATATGTTGGCAAATCATTTTAGTCCATCAACCCAAAAATTGATCATTTTCTACAAGGTGTTATGATACATCATCATTAAATTGTGTGTGAGATATAAGTGTTTGAAGGAGCGTATTTAAAAGTAAAATTATAGGGATTAATTTGTTTATTTTTAAACATGTGAAACGGTGGAATGCATTTCCCAAGGCCCCCAATGGTTGACTTCACACATTATGCAAGTCGGTTTCTGAAACAGGACGTGTACAAACCGAGTCCAAACCAAAAAAGGGGCAGTAATGTTTTTTATCGGTTTCATCCAAACCGATCCTATACCGAGCTCCACTCCTAGTGCCCTAAAAAACGTTTGACTTTACAGTTGAAGTTGTGCTTCACTGCTTTGACCAATTTACGGTAATACGTACCTTTCTTTTGGCATCCTCAATCCTCATTCCTCAGTAACATGGTAAGCGAAGTACCAAAAGTCACTTATTAATAGTTAATAGCAATATTTTGAAAACATGGCGAGATATTAAATCGGTCTCATAATGTTTTACCGGTTTATTGGACACTAAAAAGAAATTACTGGACATATTATTGGGTTTTTCCCCGAATTTCGAGTAACTGAATTGGGTGGCAAAGGGCTTCGTATAGTACGGCTGGATTGACCAGCTAAACGGTGAACTTTCGTCAATAGGTCACTCCATACGAAGTACATAGACGATTATGTATGTTGGATTGTTGGGTAAAAAAAAAATTCACTTTTCATATATTTTTTTTAAAATTCGTGCCGGAACAACATTAATATATATCATAATGTAAATATAAATATAGAAACTAAATATAATTAGAATTATGTCTGGAGTTAGTGGCCCCTTGATACGCTCTTTGACTTTGAGTATTCTACCAGGATTCAAGTCTCAATTACTTGATGGTAAGTCAAAGGAATGAAGTGTAACCCGAGATCAAATTTGCTTACATCGATTATGTGAACGAGATTTTTGGCCCAAAGTGTAAATAGAGGTGATGAATTTGATTCCATTGAGGGGATAAAGTACTAAAGGGTGTATGTGAAACATGTATGAGCTAACAAGTTGTATTAATGTCATTGTATTTGGGAGGTGGAGTTTGTTTGACATTATTTTCTTTAACAAAAGAATGTGTTTGTTTAACAAGTGAGAATTTGTGATTAATTTCAAGATTTTGATGATTATAGTTCGGAAAAATGTTTATATCACTACTACATATTACAAAAAATAGTCATTTGGAACGGTTTTTACTACCATTAGGAACACTTTTTCATCCGTTCCAAAAAATGGTGTTCCAAAAAACAAATTGGTTGTGACAAGTTTGCAAATTTGTATTGTTAGATGCCCATTTGAAAGCCTTATATATATCAATAACTTACATTACTACTTGATGTTGCAACCTGATAACTGCTACTACCCGTAGCCACAACCACACTATTATCACCATCGTCATCATATCCAATGGATATTATCCATATAGTTCCAATTAATTCTAAGCTGAATAACTGATGTTAAAAACTTCCGTGTAGAAAAAAACAAGCACTTGTCCAATTGGACTGGGCTTAGCTTTACTGGTGAATTCTTGGGCCTCAAGCAAATTCAAATACATCTATAAAAAAATAGCAGTGGTCAATATTTCTTGGGACATACGTCAATCAAAGATGGTGGTCAGATAATATTTTGTAATAATAATTATGATAAAATAAGTTTTGTTATATAGCTAAAATGAGAGCTTTAATAATATCTCGATTTCTTATTAATATTTTGTAAGTTTTATTAAATTCCAACAAAAATTATTTTTTCATAATCTTACCAAATAGATTTAAACTCGTGTCAAATATATAGTATGTTTACTATATTTTCAAAATAAGATAATTATTAGATGATGTAACCAACTTTTTTTTTTGTAAATTCAAATATAAATGTATATGAAAAACTAAATGGTAAATTCAAATGTAAGAAATGTAATAAAATCAAAATAAAAAAATGTAATATCAAAACATTGAAAGCATATATATTATTCCTATATTGTGATAAGTGGCGGTACCACATGGGGGGCAAAGGGGGCAAATGTCCCCCTCAAAATTTAGATTTTGTCATGTATTTTTAAATTTTTTATCGATTTTAAAAAACTTTCTATAGTATTTAACATTTTAACCCCTTTTATATTTATTTTTCACGGATTTTTTAGTTTTGCCCCTTTTGGAATTTTTTTCTGGTATCGCATCTGATTGTGATATTATTTCTAAACCACATTTGTCGTATCATTTCTTGATAGCGTCATATATCAACACTTTAGGTTTTTTCTTTTTTTCGATTTAACTCGAAAAACTTCAACGTGCTAATTTCCGTGTGTCAAAATTAAACGTCGCATATAAAATCCAAGAGTTGATGAAATTATCCTTGAATTTTATTAATATATCAACCGAGAAATATTAAAGCATTTCAAAATAAATTAAACAATATCTACACGACAAACCGATTATGGCCTCAGATCTAAATGACTTAACATGGATCGAGTATCGGTAATTAAAACGGAGCCAAGTGTTGATATAAAATGAAAGTCTAGGTATGATTACTTGATTGTAATTATCTAAGAGTTGATGTTAAATGTTGTAAACTGAGTTCATTAATGATATGAAGAAAGTGAATATGATGAGTGAATATGATGTTGTCACACATGTAACTTGGTTGAAAATTCTCTCATATGTTAATTTTTCAATACATACAAAAATTAGGCCAATCAGTTATTCATTATACAACAAAATACTAAAAAATTAATATGTGATTTTTTCACTAAATATATGAAAACACTATATTCACTTTTTCAATATATAAATAATAAAAATTGTATTCAACGTATAAATTTTGTTTTAAGTAACCACACACATGACACAATCAAATATTTTCACCCTATATAAATCGCCACATACAAAATGAACATCCCAAAATAAACATACTCCCAAAATCCAACTTTTCAGATGAGTTTTCTGGTGGGAAGATTAGCCGCTGGAAAAGAGGGGGCTTACTTCTTACAAGAATCCAAACACGCCGTCGCTCGTCTCGCCGAAAAAACCAACAAACCCACAACCACCGCTACCACTCCGGGACCCACAATTCTTGAAACTGATGCCGATATCTTACCGGAAATTTTAAAGCATAATTTACCGTCCAAGATTTTCAGGCCACCGTCAGAGTCAACTTTGTCAAGTGGGTCAAAGTGGGTGATTCAGTCTGATGAATATAATGGTGTATCTTCTGTATCTCGTGATGCTATAAATCCTCTTAGAGCTTATGTCTCACTTCCTCAAGTCACTTTTGGACCCAAAAGGTAGCAACTTTTTTTTATATAAATAAATTGCTCAAATTTTAATACTATAAAGATTGAAGTAGCTAGTAATTTTCTTGTATAGTAATTAGTACTTGTATCAGCTTGAGTTATTGATTGTTCAAGCCCATAAGTTGAAGATGATAAGCTTATATAAACTGGGAGAAATGAGCTTTATCAATTTTCTTGAAATTTCAATAGGTCCATAAGCCCTGAAAATAAGCTAATCCAAACACCCCCTTAGATTACACGAGCCGTGTGAATAAGCTAACCAAAGACCCATTGTCAAGTTGTAGCCTTTATTTTGATTTTCTTTTCTTGAATAGAATGGAATGAAGATAGGTACTAGTATCCAAAGAATAGCTAACTTTGTGTTTATCTTAACATTTTTTGTAAAACTTGGGCTGAATGTTTATCTTGATTAAAGAAGCTTTTTGTACTGATTCTAATCATGGATTACTTTGTTTTGAAATATTATCTGACCGAGTGTTGTTTATGTCTGATGTTTGTTGTGATTCGATCAAGATAACACTATTAGTAAAATACTTATTGGCCTCATTCATGTACATTATAAAAGTTCACTCCATTGTATAAGTGTTACTAAGGTACTATTATATGGGATATGTTTTTTAGTTTTGAGATACATTTCTGAGGTTCAATCCTTTACTTGCAGATGGCAGCTGCCTAATTCAGATAACTCGTTTTCAGCTTCAACCGCGAATGAAATGCGTACTGACAAGTACACTCCAATCGATTCTGAGAAATTGAAGGCTGCAGCTGTTGGATTATCACAAAGTAGGTTTCTCTCTTAAAAAAAAAGTATAGTTGATTCACCATTTAATTATTGTTTTACATTCAGAAGATACTGAATCATTACAATATACCAAACTTTTCAAACTGGTTGTATTTATTTGATGCCAAAAATCGATTCTAATTACACATTAAAGAAGTAACATGCTGATTTTTCTTTTATCTTATTTTTTTAAACTTTAGTTGCAAAAGCATTTGCTGCTGCTACTGCTCTTGTCTTTGGCGGAGCCACACTGACTATTGGATTTGCAGTCTCACAACTTGAGCTACATAATGTAAGCCTCCTTCCCTATTTTTAAGTGTTCATTGCCTACTTTGTTTGAGCTTATCGCCAAAGCAAAAGATACCATGCTTTCTGTATGCTCTGTTATCGGCACTTACATGTACAGTTTCAACATTGTTTAGCATCAAATAGTAGGCCATTTGATTCCCAAAGTCAATTGATAAATTTGTAACATCATATCACTGTCCTATACAACAGCAGTAGAGTGAGTTGCTGACAGTTTCTATAAATTGTAACGTGTTATGTAGACTGACGATATACGAACCAAAGGAAAAGATATCGTTCAGCCGAAGTTTGAATCAATCAAGGAACAAGTTGCCCCTTTGAGAACTTGGGTATGTTATACCGAATTTTCAATTTTAAATGTTAATTAATTATCGTATACAATCTAATGTCGTTTCCTAAATATCAGGCAGAAGATGTTGCTAAGAAATGGCATATGGAGAAAAAGGAAGACATCAATGAGAAGCCCCTGATTAAGGAGCTATCAAGAATGTTGGGCGCCAAAAGGTCTACCTAAACGATAAGTAAAAGTTCAACATAGGTCTTCTAGTTTGTTTTCCGTGTTGTTATACACATCTACGGTTGTTGTTGCAAGTATAATAATAGTGAATAATGCCATTAATCTTGTACTTAAAGTTTATAGATTCATATATATATAAATACATGTTTTACACTTCTAAGACCTGAAATACACCTTTTCAATTTTCATTCCTTTTGTCAAAGGTATTTGTGACCCGAAATACACTATCCTTTTATCACCTTTTGTCAAAGGTATTCGTGATTATGTCTTCAAGATTGAATTGTAGTCTATGCCAGCTGTATATTTCCATGGTTTTTTTTTTCTTCCATTGCATCAATCACAGGCCCAAAAATTGTACAGTATAAAGTAGAAGTTTAGTCCTCATTCAACAAAATACTTGTTCCCCAAATAAATAACCGACCTAAATTAATTAAGGCTGGCTTGTTCACAGCAGCCCATCTAATAAGGCCAACTGTTTAATTCTGTAGCCCTCTAATGAGCCTAAGACAACATACGGCCAACAACATCTTGTAAGTTGTAACATTTATAGAGAGTAAGATCTAGCCAGTTACTATCACCAGTTCCCCAGCCTCTGTGGAAACACTTCAAACAATAAAGCATGACTCACAAGCAGGGTTGTTAGTTTAAGGCTACAAAAACTGAACCTGCATGCTATGAAATTGGCATAGAGAAGGTTATTTAGGAAATCTAGGTGGCCTGTTTTCTTATAGACATTGCTCTTTGGACTTGCCGACTATGGTTGTCATGTAACTAGCCAAATTCAACAAGCGTAGAATTATTCTTAAGTGTTCTGTTTTGTGATAATTTGATTTGTTTCAAAGATTCCATGAGGCTATAATTGATTCTTATATGTAGTATAGACTGATCACAAATGCATGTTTGGTTCTAAGCTGTTTATCATCTACAAAGTCCATATAAACAAAGTTTCATGAAAATGTATTCTTGTCTACTCGGTATACTTTGAATCCATACAATATTGTTCAAATAGTCTTTTTGGTTTGGTTTACCTCCTAAAGTATACAAAAAGATTGTTGTCAATGACGGAATCAGTTAATATCGTTGTCAAATCTCTATATCACAGGTTTACATTCTGCTGGAAACCAATAATTAATGGTTTAAGTGAAAGGTCATATCTTTACGTTTTCGATTTCACTGACTTTGTTGGAATCTTTCTTGGTTACTTCTTCATGGCTGAATTTGTAATCCAAGCCAGCTCCATATTTCCATGCCTCGAGTTGCCTGTTCCATTTGTATTTCATCTCGGTTGAAAATGTATCGATCACAGGCCTGACACAATGTTAAAATGGTTGGGGTAATCATCTTACAATCTGAGTAGATGACCTATAATATCTCATATTAGTAGTTATAGAAGATTGTCTGATACCTTATAAGAGGGTCAATGAATATTGAAAGAAATGTATAAGAACCCAATGATGAAAAATGTCCTAGCCAGTCAATCAGCACCGGGAAGCCAACCTGTTGATTGTAAAGATTAGATCTTTCTCTTCGGTAAATTTAACAATCTGAGCCGGTTATTTACCTGTTTAAATATAGAAGGAATTATTTGAGGTTTTGTTAGCATAACAAGGCCTAGTGTCTTCACTAGAGGACCAAATTGTATCACATCCTGTCACAGTTAGAGTCAAAGCCAGAGTCAGATTCACTTTCCTTTGAACCATTTCTAAAGAGAGAAATTCAAATAGAGCCCATGATATAACAAGTTACCTGAAGAAATGGTCTTAGCACTGGATCCCCTAGTTTCTGCAGAAACACTTTTAACAGTTAAAAATGATTAATGGGGAATAATCAAACTTAAAAGCTACACTATATACCTGCATGCTCTGGAAATTGACATGAAGAAGGTCATTAATGAAATCTGGTGAGACACCGGCCTCTTTTCTTGCAGACATGGCTCTTTGAAATAACCAAGATGCACTTAGGTTTGGCTGAAGAATATATTTCATTCATGTAAAAAAGTAGTTCCCATGGAATATAACCTAGACGGGAGGATATACTGACCATGTATGGATTCAACAATGACAAATTCTCGGAGTCCAGTAGATTTCCACTAATTGCTTCATGTATTCCTGAATTCCATAGGTATAAGATAAATATACAAGGAGTTCTAAAAAGGGTACACATCGACTTTATAGTTAACTTGAATTAGTACCCTATTTTATTTTCTTACCATTTGATAGTCTTCCGAGATGCCTGGTCAAACTTCCAAAACCGCCAAAGGAAACTGGAGACTGTATGCCACTAGCATCACCAAACTGCAGAAAATAACAACGTAATGGGCATGCGGAAATTTGATTTGAATGTTAAATATTGAACTTAAAAGACTTGATTATTACACCTGTAGAATACGGTTGAAAGCTGCTGGCAGTGGACTGCAAATTCAACTCTCCACAATGAAGATGAATGACTTGGTCATATTTTCAGATTGATTTATGTCTTAATGCCATTAAAGATGAATAGGATGATCTAAACCAACAATAAGTTGGGATACTGTTGATCAAGCATTAATCATCCTTGCAAAGGAGCAAGGGTTTGAATCATGGAAACATTATGTGCATATACGATGGTACAATTTTACCTGTCACGATAGGTCGGGAAAATACCATATATAACTCTCAGAATCTCTAACTCACCCAAAGAAACTCCCTGTTAAAAGTTCATAATCTTAAATCAGTATACCATAGCATCATACGTCTAGTAAATGATCTGTAAAACATGCCTGGACATGTTAATATTCCTTGCAAGGACTATAGATAAAGCTCGAGTACATAACCTGATACTTTGGCATCAGATCCCAGTAATCTTCTAGCAACTCTTCCAGTTTCGGGCTACTAGGTTGTGGCTCAACATAAGTGAACATGTATGTAGTTCGATCCAATGGCCCCGAACCGGCAGGAAATGCCTATTGGTTTACCAAAAAGTTCGTTTTGCAGATATTAAAAGAAGAGGATGTGATTTTGATCTTCTTTCTTGTGAAGGGGTAGAGTCGATATATAGTGTATCTCCAAGAAGTTAGATCAAAGAGGTTAGCTTAAAAGGGAATGGGTCAAATGGGTCAATAGTCACTCATAGTGCATTTTTATGCATAAAACATCATATATAAGTTGAAAATATAGAAAATGAGTTTTCAAGCTGGCACAATGCTATCCAAATGACCCATTGCCATTTAATGGCATTTGTCATCTATAATTACCCCCTTTGACCCTGCAGACATGTTATCCAAACCACCCATTTGCCATCTATAATTAAAATCATCCTACATTAATGACATTTTCAAACAAGACAATCAGAGTTACCTCCCAAAAGTATTGTGCTTCCGAGTTTCCAACCTTTTTAGCCTCAGCACTACTAAATATCACATCGCTATTAGAATTTTCCTTGAAACCTCGACAACAAGAACCAACAACCAGGCAAACACCATCAGGCTTCCTGCCTCCTCTAATCTGTGAATTATCAGCTAAATCAGTACTATATTTTATGTTTGGAAGTTATGAACTGAGAATCTCTTAATGTCATCACCTGTTTTAGCACAGGCGAAAAATTCCCCATTGCATCGATTATGAGACTAGCTGACAAAATCTTCCTCTCCATTAGTTGCAATACCTTCAAAATTGAGCTTTTATAAGTGTACATTTTGTTCTTTTACAATCAGCTAACAAAACTATACTGCCATTGGCATTAGAGATCTCACTGCTGTATCCTGGTAAACGTTTATGCTAGACACGCTGCAACCCTCAAAGATTACTCCACCAAGTGAAGTGAATCGCTCCCTCATGATATCCACAAGTTTTGCAGGACTACAAGTAATAACAAACCACCAAATCATCGAATGACAACACCAGCAATCTTACAAAAACAAAACAAAATACCAGATAGGAGAACTTACGAAACACCAAGGTTAAGGATGTTCAAAACCCATATTTCTCCTTTCGTCTCAAACCCACATCTGTTCTGAAAATTAGAAATCACGGACCCTTTGAGTTAAGTAATATAAAGTATAAATCAATCGATATTGAAATTTTGTTGAAGGTTAACTAAAAAATGGATTTCGTAACTGGATTAAATACTGAAGTTGTAGCCTGCTCAATCTCATCTTCTGTTAAAATGCCAATTTCGACAAGTTCCAAAAGCTCTTTCCTTGATATATTCCACTCTTGTTCCCTCTGATATCAAGTGAACCCAAATGTAAAAAGATTGATTGACATAGCCATGATCACATGTGACCATATAAAAAAGTGCACACCATAATGTATATACCCCTTTCAGTAAATTTCTTTCCACAACTCCTACTCGAAGACCTTTCAAACATAACGCGGTGGCAAGGAATATCCCTAGAGTACCCCCACAAACCAACACATCAAACTTATCCACATCTTTCTCTGTGATATCAGATTCGGTAAACAAACCAGGCATATTATAGACAACTTGTTTGGGTTCTTGAACAACTGCAATTCAAATAATCACAACCTTATGTAACTACAATTGTATAAAAAAAAATGTAATAGGGGCGGCAATCATGTCGTGTAAGGGTTGATTGGTATCAAGTTTGTGCATTAACGGTATCATATATCTCAACTCATATTTAACCCATTTATCTAATCATATAAAAAGTTGAACCCAGACCCAACCCTGTTTATCAACCCATTTTTGACCCATATTATATCAAAAGGTACACAATGAAAACTATAACCTCTCTATATTTTGAATGCACGCGAGTACGCGACATATATTAAGGCATACGTATAAACAACCATAAAATACTTTGCAGATGGACGTTACATGAAATCATAAAACTGTTAGACAGTTGCAGGTAGTAAACGGGTTAGTGTCAAACCCAACCGATTAATAAACATGCGTTTATGAACCAAACCCATTTAACCACAACCCAGTCACCCAGATCCTTTAGCTTAGTGTCATGTCAAAAATTGTCACCCCTTATTATTTTAAATAACCAGGGAAAGTGCCCGCGCGTTGCGGCGGTGAGTTGGTGGGGGTGATAGGTCATAGGAGGTGATAAGTCATAGAGTTTGATAGCCAAATGCTTTAGCCGTACGGGCTCCGCCCTCGGATTTTAAAATTCGTCGAAAGTATATCAAATGACATCTCTAATGAAAGAGCATGAAATTTTAAGAACACCCATACAATTTTTATAATTTATCGATAAACGGTTTTGAATGAATTAGAGGAATAAAATGATTTATGGAGGAGAGAGAAAAAATGAGTGGTTGAGATTTGAGGAGAGAGAAGAAAATGAGTGGTTGAGATTTAAGGGTATTATAGGTATATTAGGTAGAGATGTTTAAATTAGTGGAAAAAAAAGAGGGGTAATTTAGGTAGTTCAAATCATCTTTTGAGATTTTAAAAAAGGGCAAAATGCTTTATAAGATAGTATAGATGATATTCAAAACTAACCTGTTTGATTAGAGCAAATACTAGACCAAACATTATCCAATCTTTTCAAAGCATCATAAGAATATGCCCCACCTGCACCTCCAACCTCCCCACCAACTGAAATGCTCTCCATTATTCTCTACATAATGCCAAAAACACAAAAAGCAACAAAGTTTATTCAGCTAGAGCTAAAATCAAACACCTTGTGTGCATATATCAAAAACCAAGAAAAGTGTACCTGAGTTCTTGAAGACATTGCTTTTGGCTGTAAAGTTAGCTTCTTTTTCTGTCTTTGAACATTGTAACCAAAAGGGTGTTGAGAAAAGCCATTGAATTTTAATGGGTGTTGTGTTTGAAGTTGAAACTGAATCATAACCATTGTTGTTTAACTTAATGAATTATAAAAATTGAGATTTTTGTAGAACATTTGGTTAGAAATTTGTGTGTAGGAATATGGTACACGTTTAAGCAAAGCCAATCTTTGAACATTTTTCAGTTATGATCAAAAGGCATTGGCCAATTGTGACAAGGGTCCAATTTCAGTTTAGGTCCTTCAAATTTCAAATTGAATGCATGTAAAAAAAAAATTTAATCTATTAAAAAGTTAAAAACTAATAATTATTTTATAGAATCATTTAATTAATTATGAGCATTTTAAAGTTCAACATTATAATAGCTTTTTAATAAGTACAAATAGCACGGTATCCGAACAATGCAGCGGCGATGGTGACGGTGTGATTGTGGTAGCGGCGTAAAATGGTGTAAACAATTGATGTAAAAATGTTTGATTTAAAGAGATAGTAATATTTTATAGATAGTGTAATTTAATATCAAGGGTTAGTGGTGATTTAATTTATTAAGGAGTTTGGTCGATTCGTACGTCCATTTTTTTTAAACTTTCAACATGGGGTTATTATATAGTAGTATAAAAGTATAGATAAGGTAAAGTTATTACTTAATAATATCATTATTATTTATCAATCTATCTCCTATATAATTATCACGGAATATCATACAAAGTCGGACACCGTTACTCACAATCTTTTAGCTACATATCATCGATAAACACACTTCTAGTAATTTATGAGGTCAAGTGAGGATTTTAGATTTTGGATTGAAGTCTTGAAGTGAAAAAAATAATCTTAAGTTTAAAGACAAAGTTATACCGAATGAGTATGTTAAAATAATAAAAGCTCTAGTAATTTATAATACCAAAAAAAAATAAGTGGATCCCGAAAGCATTCCTTCCTCTAGACAATGGTTTCTGGATGAAGGTTTTGTCAATATAGAAATAAGTTACATTGGTGGCAGGTGGATTTATATTGTATTTGCTAATGTAGAAGCAAAAGAGATGTTTCTGTCTAATCATCAAATGAAGTGTAGGTATGTGGCGACAAAAACTCCATGTGATTCATTTGTGCCAGATGAACGTATGGCATGGGTAGAAATTTCTGGCATTCCGAAAGGAGCATGGAGGCAAGATAATTTTCAGTCGGTTTTAGGCTCTTGGGGCAGGGGGTGTTTTTTGCTGCAGATTGGGTGTCTGCGGCCTCTATGGGGAAAGTTTGCGTCCTCACTCAATCGACTAAATTTATTTTTGAGGAATTATCTTTGGAATTTGATCAAAAAATGTATGATGTGTGGATTCGTGAGTTTGATGTTTGGGAGCCTAAGATTGCGAGAATTTCGTATGAATGTTCTTCATCTGAGGCTTCAGATTGTGGAGGTGAATCAGATTGCTCATTGGAATTTGATGAGTCGGACGAGGATTCGACAGGCAAAAGTGCATCTTTCGATTCAAACCTTTGTAAAGATCATTCGGATGACTCGGGTTTGGGTAATGAACACTCTCCTGGAGGTACAATTGCCGATGGCCATGATGGCATTAATTCTTTTGAACATAATGCATATTTTGTTTCAAATGATAAGATATGGGGAACCGACACATGGGAATGACGTTGAACTACCTCATGGCATTAACTCTCTTGAACATGATGCACATTCTGTTTCAAATGGAGAAAAAGAAGTAAGCCTTGGGGAACCGATACATGGGAATATTGTTGAATCACCTATTGAGGTTAATCACTTTGATGGGAATGGAGATAATACCTCCTCTGATCATAAGCTGCAACATAATTTAAATGAAGTAATTCATGAGAAATTGCTCCATGTAACGAACGACCCTAAAGTTCACGTGGCATCGGAGGATATTTTTGATTTGGGCCCAACTATTGAAGAGCTAATTCTTGTCCTCCTATGGGGCAAAGTGTGGAGATTTCCTCCGATTCTTCTGGTGCTCCCTGGTTCGTTAAAGGTGTATATACTAATCAATATGCGGGTTCTAATGGTTTCCTTCCTGAGGATCAGATATTCAACAGGGATTCAGTTTGTGCTTCGCAAGGGTCGTTTACATCTGTTGTAAAAGCTAGAGATATTTTGGAGTCGGGACCAAATATGGAGTTTGTTGTTAGAGGTGATATTAATGAGGCCGAGCAGATGGTCAACAGGATTAGTGACGTCAATGGTCTTAAATGAATATCTTATCTATAAATATTCGTGGCACAGGGTGTGATAAAAAACGTCATGCTCTTCGTGTGATTCTCAACAAATATCGTGTCACTTTTGTTTCCATTCAAGAGACTTTGATGTCATCGACAGATAATTTTAGAGTGAAAAGCTTATGGGGTAATTTTGGTTTTGATTATGTGGAATCGCTATCCATATGGGATCCCACGGTTTTTTGTAAAGAGACCGACTTCATCGATGAGAATTTTATTGTGGTCAAAGGGAGATGGATTTATGAAAATATAGTTGTGTTCATGATCAATGTACACGCGCCTCAAAGAGAATGTGAGAAAAGGGAACTGTGGAATCGTATTCTACAGTTCATGGATGCTAATCCCGGTCGATATCTTATTCATGGTGATTTCAACTCGGTTAGATATGAAGATGATCGCATGGGAACTATTTTTTCTAAGTCGAATGCTAACCTTTTCAACTCGTTTATCCAGCAAGGCAATCTGGTTGATCTCAATATGGGTAGACATAAATTCACGAGATTATCTTTGGATGGTTCTAAAGCTAGTCGCTTGGATCGATTTTTAGCATCTCAGAATTTCATTTTGGACGTGCCTAATTATGTTTTGGAGGCTCTAGATGATATCATCTCTGACCATCGACCACTTTTGTTATCAAAACGCAGCCATGACTTTGGCCCTCGACCATTTAAATTTTTTAACTCTTGGATGGACTTGGATGGGTTCGATGATGTGGTTAAAAGGAGTTGGAACTCGGCTGGAATTAATAGTCCACATAATGCTTTCATTCGGTTAAAAGAGAAACTCAAGACATTAAAAAATGAGGTTAAAGGTTGGCGTAAAAATCAAAATCCAGGAAGAAACAAAGAGTCTATTACTAGTGACATTGCTTCAATAGATAAAGTCATTGAACAAGAGGGTGGGAGTGTTGATCTCTACGCCAAAAGGCGTGACCTTATGCTTGAGTTATATTCTTTTGAACATCATTACAATCAAGATTTGAAGCAAAAAGCTAAGGTGAAGTGGGGTGTTGAAGGTGACGAAAATTCAAAGTTTTTTCACGTGTTGATCAATTCGAGACGAAGGAACGGGTCGCTTAATGGGATTAAGCACAATGGAGTATGGATGGACAATCCTTTTGACATAAAATATTGTTTTAAGGATTTTTTTGCTAACAAATTCGAAAAGTTTGCAGGTGTCCCTTTTTCTTTTCAGGAGGACTTATTTAAAAAACTTAATGTCTCTCAAGCAATTAGACTGGAAGCACCTTTCTCCTTAGAAGAAATCAAGTCGGCTGTGTGGAGTTGTGGCTGTGATAAAGCTCCTGGACCAGACGGCTTTTCATTCGCCTTGATTAAGAGGTATTGAGATATTATGAAAGATGATATTTTTAGTATGATGGATGAATTTTACCAACAGGAACATATCCCGGAAGGATGTAACTCGTCTTTTATTACGTTGATCCCAAAAGTCCATAACCCTATCCTGTTAAATGACTTCCGACCTATTAGCTTAATTGGCGTGCAATATAAAATTGTTGCTAAGGTCTTGGCAAATCGTCTTGCGGGGGTTATTGACTCGATTGTGAGTCCGGAACAAACTGCCTTCATTAAAGGTAGGCAGATTTTAGATGGTCCTCTCCTTCTCAGCGAGATTATTCACTGGTACAAGGCTCGAAAAAAAAGTTTAATGATGTTCAAGATCGATTTCGCGAAGGCTTATGACTCAGTAGCTTGGGACTATTTGAGTGCTGTTCTTATAGCTATGGGATTCGGAAACAAGTGGGTTGCTTGGATAATCTCTTGTCTTTCTTCCGCCAGATCTTCGGTTTTAATAAATGGCAGTCCTATAGAGGAGTTTCCGCTTCAGCGTGGTCTACGTCAAGGCGATCCTATGGCTCCTTTTCTATTCATCATTGCCATGGAGGGGCTTCACATGGCAATCGATAATCTGGTTAGTAATGGTTTATTTCATTGCGCCAAGATTAATCACATCTCTGTCTCTCACCTCTTCTATGCAGATGATGTAATGTTAGTGGGGGAATGGTCGGAAACGAATGTGAGAAATATTTCCAATGCACTTAGATTCTTTCATTGTGTGTCTGGCTTGAAAATTAATTTTGAAAAGTCGTCCATAATTGGCATTGGTAAGCAGATTGCTGAGGTTGAGTCTTTAGCTAACAAATTCGGTTGCAAAACCGAATCTCTCCCGTTTAAGTACTTGGGGATCCCAATAGGTGGTAGAATAGGAAGTGTATCTACTTGGGAACCGATTGTTTCAAAATTTCAGAAGAGATTGGCTGGATGGAAAAGCGGGTTGCTGTCCATGGGGGGTAGATCAACGCTTATTACATCAGTTCTTGGTTCCCTTGGTATCTATTTTTTGTCCTTTTTTAGGATGCCAAAACAGATTAACTCAAAGTTGGAATCTTTGAGAGCATCTTTCTTTTGGGGAGGAACGGGTAACAAAAGAAAAATGTCATGGGTTAGTTGGAAAGAAGTCTTGGCTGCGAAAGATGTTGGTGGAATAGGAATTGGTAGTCTGAACGCTATGAATCTTGCGCTTTTGTACAGATGGAGATGGCGTGCCATTTCAAAACCTATGTGTCTCTGGTCAAGAGTTTTAATGGCTATTCACGGGGATAATTGTTTCACTAATCTCATGGCTTCAAATAAGGGTATTTGGTCTAAGATTGTGGATTCTATTAGAAGTGTCCATGCTATTTCTAATAATAATAGCGATTTTGTTAAACGAAAGATTGGGAGCGGGAATAAAACGAGATTCTGGAAAGACTGTTGGGTCGGGGATCAAACTCTTGCAGATGCTTTTCCTCGTGTTTATGCTTTGGAAATGGATAAAGAGTGTAAGATAAGTGAAAGATTTGTTGATTCGAGATGGATTTGGGTGTGGAGAAGACATATTCGACTAGGAAGAGAACAACAACAACTTGATAACTTGTTGGAGGTTCTACCGAAGTCATTTATGATTGACCAGGAGGACAAATGGACGTGGGCACTTAACAACAAAGCTCAGTTCACAGTGGCTCAGGTTCGTCTGTATATTGATCATAAAATGCTTCAGATTAGTAATTCTTGTAAGACCAGGTGAGTTTCTTTGGTCCCTAAGAAAGTAAATCTTTTTACTTGGAGATTGCTACGTGATTGCCTCCCTACATATGTTAATCTGTTTGCTAGAGGTATAGATGTGGATACTTTTCGATGTCTCTTTTGTGAAAAGGGGATCGAGACCACTCTTCATGTGTTTAAAAACTGTAATATCATGCAAGAAACCAGAAACAGGCTCAAGCAATGGGTTCGACTTGACATTCCTAACATGTCTCCAAAGGTCGTTATGGACTGGGTCGATAATCTACATCTGTCTCGCAGCATTGACTCTCGACTGAAGGCCATCTTGTATGTTTGGTGGTGGTTCATTTGGAAGGCGAGAAATAACTTTGTTCACAGTAACATTCAGGCTAAATGTGATGACGTTTTTAATGATATTATATCAACCTCTTTTTTGTGGGTAACCAACAGAAGCACCAACCATAGAAATTCTTGGATAAAATGGATAGAGAACCCTTTAATTTATGAGTGAGGACACAAGGTTTTGAGTTTGTTCTCATTTTTGTATTAGTTTTTTTTTGGTACTTTGGTTGTACTATTGAATATTGTTTGTGACCTCTAGTAACTTGTTAGACGGTTATGTATTAATATACTTTCTGCCGTTCTAAAAAACAAAAAAAAAACCAAACATCTTAATCTACTTCGAATAATGCGTGACTATCAAGTATTAACTCAATTAGCCCAAGTTTTTTGAAAGGCTCAACTAGCCCAAGTTATTTAACAATTGGGCCATTTTGACCCCAATAGATTAGTTCATCAGAGATGCATCATTTTCATTTTTCACCCTTCTGCTTCTCAGGTCTCAGACTCTCAGGTGCCCCCTCTTTCATTACTTCACTTCTTTTGATATTTGTTATTTTCTTTATGTACAAATGTAGCGTTAATCAGGCCTGTAATCTTCTTATATCAATCTAACTAAACTGTTATTTTGTTAATCTATCAATTTTAAACCTTTGTTTTACCTATTATTTTCTGATAATGCGGTTTCTATCTTTTTGGTTTAACATTTCTTATGCCCACAAACTGTTTGTCGAAATGCCACCTTGATTTGTTATAATCCCTTAATTAATTAAGAGTATATTGATATCAAGAATCGAAAGGAGGCACAATGCAGGATCAAAAAATAGGCTTATGACAAAAAGTTTCAGCTTGTATTAAAAATAATCTAATGTTAGTCTTCTAGACGAAAAAAGTTATCATCTTTTAGCATTATTTGAAGCCTTATCGTTAAATGTTAATTTAACTTTAAAAATCAATACTTTCTGATAGATTGCTCTCAATTGCTATCGTTGTCAATCGGTTACGTAGCTAACCCTTTGTTATTTCATTTATAAAATGGTTTTTTACTTGGGGTTATGGTAATATTACGTGTTTCAAAAGTTTAAGATCCTAAAATAGCGATGGTCATGTCACTTGTGCCGTCTTACATTCTGCATTTGCTAATATGCTGCACTGTTTGTAACTTTAAGAAAAGGAGAATTTTTATCTACATAACCAAATAAATTAAACAGATAACATATATTTAATGATTGCTTGTTAATAAAATGTTCTCATGATGTACATATTTGGTGTAGGAATTAAGTGAGATGAATGCTTACAAGGCTTACAAAGCATGTGCTCCAATAGCATGGAGCCCCAACCTATACATTACGCTAGTGAGGGGCATCCCGGGGACAAGAAAACTTCACAGGCGCACGTTAGAAGCATTGCGTCTTGGAAAATGTAATCGAACAGTCATGCGATGGAACACTCCTACTGTCAGAGGCATGCTTCAACAGGTATTTTACAAAGACTCCAGTTGCATTGTGATATTGTATCTTATGTTGTGGATTAAAAAATGTAGTGCTTGATATAGGTTAAGAGGTTAGTTGTGGTCGAGACTGAGGAGATGTTTAAGGCCCGGAAAGAAAAGCAGGCAAACCAAAGTGCGCTCCGTCCACCTTTGGTTGTCACCCATCTTACGCATCCTAAAAGTGATACTATTCAAGTAGATGAGTTGAGTTGGAACGTTGGATGCTTCCAAACGGTAATCATTATTAACATTTTGTATAAATTTATAAATGGGTCGTTTGTACTTTAGAATTATTTATGTCCTTATTTTTCCTCTCATCAGTTTTCATGCGAGTGTGAACCACAACCTTAAGATATGCATGCCATTTTAATTTCCTTATTTGTGCGAAATAAAAAATTCTGATGCTTAATGTTTTCTAAATGCTGTCTGGTTGTTAATATTGTTTCTATACTAATTGTTAGCTATTATTATAAGTATAAAAGGTGTTATGGGCTTTGGAGTGTTTACACACAAGTTTATATATAGTTTTTCACGGATGAAATTCTCAACAACCTCTGCTTAAATATACAGTAGGCTTACACACAAATCTTATAGGATGAAATAATTGTACCATGTACTGAAGCAGAATAGTGCTTTGCAACATCTACATATAGCGACTCCTGACTGGCCATCTTTTTCTATCTTTTTCTCGTGATACTTCAGGATTGAATTTCTCCGATTTCCCATACTTTTAAAAGTCCATTTGAGTTTATCTATATTTGCGCAAGTTTGAGACATTGTTATTGTAGTACTCCTGTGATAGGAATATATACTACATACATATTTCAAAGTTAAGCTATGTGTATAGCATTATTTATGTAGCACCAAAATAAGTGTACTAGGCTTCTTCCTTTCCCTTAACACTTTGATCTTTTCCCACGTTCTGAGCCTCAATCTCTTCTTCACGACCACTACTAGATTCACCATAGTGATGTGTTTTATACTCATGCCGAGATGCTAAAATCAAAAAAGCTAAAAAGTTGAACACTCCCAGAATTGCAACCAACCAATAAAAATTCTCCAACTTTGCTTGATCCAAGTTGCTCTTGAGCCAAGTCCCATGCGATAGCATATTTGTCAATGACACTAACATGCTACTCACAAAAAACCCCATAGATAAAGTACTCAAAAATAGTCCTGTGCTCATGGATTTCATCCTCTCGGGTGCTTCTGTGATGAAAAACTCAAGCTGCCCCACATAAGCAAATGCTTCACCTGCACCAACCAAGAAAAACTGCGGGACTAGCCAAAAAGAATTCATTTTAATATTTTGATTCACCTGCATTTCCCGCCTTTTCTTCTCACATATAGCAGATACTACCATCGCCACCACTGACAGAACAAGCCCAATTCCAATTCTTTGAAGACTTCTGAGTCCTTTTGGATCATGGGTTATCTTTCGAGCAATACGAACAATGACCCGTTCATTAATAGATGTAAATAGGAGAATGGACATGAATAGGAAGAAGGCGAATGAGCCTGCAGGCATCTCAAAATTACCAACTTTTCGATCCATGATAGTTGCTTGCTCAATGGAGAAAGTATTCATCTGAGAATAAACCGTCCAGAAGAGAATGCCTGTTGACCATATAGGAATGAGCTTTATCACCATTTTCACCTCTTCAACTTGAGTTACAGTTGAGACGATCCACGGGTTGCTTCTATCTACATCTGTAAACTTGCTATCATCGCCCACTAATGCAGCTTTGTCAAGGCGCCTGTAAAGATAGTAGTCAGTTAGCTTTAACACTCGTTCAGAATTAGTGCCTAGGTAGCTAGTGATATTAGATATTTCTAGAGTTGGCAGTTACAACTTACAACCTACAACCCGTTTAGTTATAAATGGGACCAATCGCTCAATACGAATTATTTATTCTAAATAGATCAAAGTGCTAAAGCTGAAGGAAAAGATCATTGGAACGAAACATATCAAATGGGTCAAGATACCCACTAAGTATATTTCTCTCGCATATACACTAATTAGTCATTAAAGATTTGGACAAAAAGTAATTCGGGTTGAACAAATATGTACCAGGTGTATCAGGAGTTATACAGACACGTACCAAATGTTACACATATTGACCTGTTACCCAACTCACACATGATGCCACTTCTAGTTTTTTTTTTTTAATTAAATTTTTTGGTTTTATGTTATCCACATTGTTTGCTTGTGTAGCTTGGTTTCCAATTTTCTGTTTGTTAATTCTTGATAACTTGATTATATTTAAGAGTCTCAAATGACCTGCTGCTCTGCTAGTTTTTATATGGACCTTTAATATATTGATAATATAATGGAACTGGGCTTCAATAATTACCTGAATCTCGCTGTGTATGGTACTTTTGAGGAGCTGTAACCATTCAAGAAGCTAGGATCCTCAGGGTGATAAAGTTTCCTATTCTTCCAAGCCAAAACCAGGACCCTCCATATAATAGTTAACGGGCTCCCTTGAGGTTTCTTGTATCGATAAAAACTTGTCCCGCTCAGCAGCAGAATGAGAGCTAGAACCATTGTTCCACCAGATATCCCGTATCCCCATCCTCGTCCCACATTATCTTGTATATACACCAATACTGTTACTGCAAAAAGTGACCCAAGGCTAATGCCGAAGTAGAACCTGTTGAAAAAGTAGACCATTGCTTTCTCTTCTTTTGGATTCGACTTGTCAAACTGGTCAGACCCAAATCCTGAAACGTTTGACTTTATGCCACCAGCACCAAGTGCTATGGTGTAAAGGGCTATGTTCAGCATTATAAGTTGACTTGTATTGGCCTTTATGCATATTTGTTTGCCATCGTCGTCACATGGAGGTGGCCTCAAACTAGGGATGGTGGTTGCTAGCGTCAAAAATGACACGCCCTGGTTTCAGAAATTAAACTTTGGGATGTCTTGTATTTGAAATGTGGCAGTCAGAATAACATTAGATAAACAGGAAGGGGTCAAATGAGCTGCACAGGTCAAACGGGTTGAAAGCTGCCCAAAGTATATTTATGATGTATTTGACGTGTATATATCATCTTAATTATAATAATATTGTTTTTGTTAGCATAATTAACACATTAATGATTTCTGAAAAAGTAAATGTGGATAACAAACTGTATACAGATTAACTCAACCCAATGTTCTGTTTTAGCTGGTTTTGACATGTCCTTAAAAATGTTCTGTTTTAGCCCGGACATGTTTTGACCCATTAGCCAACCTGCTTGGGCTGGCCGTATTTTCACTTCTAATTACCATGGTTTTCATTATTCTTTTCTGTGACCATGTTTCACATTGGTGGAAAAACAATAGGGTCTTGAAAACTTACGACAGCACATATAGATGCAAATAAAATGATAGCCCAGTAACGACCCAGTCTAGCATCTGCCAAGAAACCTCCAAAAAGCGCTAGCATATTAAGGCACCCCATGAAGTTTGTCACAATATTTGCAGATTCTGATGCGGTAAGATGCAGTATTCCATGCAAATAAGTGACTAAATTCATTGATATCCCTATCACGCATATTCTCTCGGAGAGCTCAGTTACTACATGCAGTACATATATCACGTCAATGAAATATTTTGCACTTACGATAACAACCGTTTAGTTTGTGGTTTCAAATGAGATAAGACGTTATAAGTACCTAAAATGAGTCCCGCTGCAAGCCAACCACCAGTTTTAGACTTGTCAGCAGGATTCCCTTTGCAATCTAGCGAAATATCACTATCATTGTCAGCAGAAGATACCTGGTAGGAATTAAACACGAGTAAGTGATAGGAAGGTGATAGATACACACAAGTGAATATAATGTAAGCTATATAGTTGTTCAGGTGAAACACTTACCATTTTTTAACAATCTGTATTTGTTTTGTGTGATGGTATGTTAAATTTGAGATTATGTGGAAGTAGATTATATAAGATGTTTGTTCATTGATGACATGAGAAGTGTAAGGTGTGGTTGGCAGAAAGCATGATAATGTGTTTTGTTTCATTGCTAAAGCTGTTCTATAAAGGAGGTTATACTGAAATTAAGGAAAACTAAATTTATTGTTTACCAAAGAAAATTTTTCTATGGTAAACACTACATACACTTGGATTAGAAAAGCCTTTGCCCAAATCTAATGACATTTGGCACCCAATCTAGGAATGTTAATATCATCTTACCTTATACATCAAATATGTATTGTTTATTGAACTTATTGACATGACAATATTCTTGCTTTGATCTAGAGTGGTATTTTTAGTGACATGAAATTGTTGCTTTTATCTTTGATAATTTCATATGAGATGCGCCATTTCTAAGACTGGTATCTTTGTCTTTGTAACCTCTAGCCGAGAATTAACGAGATTACGTCTAGAGCAGGGAAAGGGGGTTAACATGTCACACGACTGCGCACGGGTCATTTGATGGTAGAGGTTTAGGTAGTTGATATTGACAATCAGTGACACTAATAGGAAATGAATTTGTTCTTACCTTTTAAATATGTCATATTTTTATTATGCATAAACACATACATGCATACATATATATAAATATATAAATACTCGTAAACTAGAAGGCGTAAAACTCAAACATGCAACAATTTACTTCAAGAAGGCTGTCGTATTGGCGTTTTGTGTACACATATGTGGTGTATAATCAATTTAAATGTGATTTTCCTTAAATTTTGATCAAATACTTTTATGATAACGAAACCAAGGACATTTGAATTGATTCGTTTTCTACATATACATTGTCAACAATTTGGGCCTCAATCTCTTTCACAACCATTTACCAATTCATGTTGTGACTTGTACTCGTGTCTTGCTGCTAATATCCGAAATAAAGATCGACTCCCATAATCGCTAGGATGCATCCGGTAAAAGCTTGATTTACATGATCCAAATTACTAGTATAGTTGTTAACCAGCTCTCCTGAGTTGCTACGTTTGTAATCCACACCAACAAATTACTCACAAAATACCCCATACTTAGGTACTAGGCAATTCATATATAGTTCCGTGCTCGTGGATTTATCTTATCGGGGGCTTCTGTGATGAAAATCTCGAGCTGTCCGACGTATGCAAAAGCTTCACCGGTGCCAGCAAAAAAGAACCGGGGAACACTAACCAAAAACCGATCATATTGGTACCGTGGTCCAGACCCATTCCAGCCTTCTCTGAAACTTTTGAGTCCTTTTGGATTAGGGGTGATCTTTCTGTTATAGGAACAATTACTGGTTTATTGAGAGATGTGAATAGGAGAATGGATATGATCATACGAAAAGCATGCAGGAAGTGAGCCTGCAAGTACTTTAAACCTTCCAAGAGTGCTGTTCATGATTGTCACTCGCTGAATGGTGAATGTACTCAATTGAGGGTAAACTGTCCGGTTCACAATGCACGTTGACCATATCGGGTTGAGTTTGGTTACCATTTTGACTTTGTAAACTTCATTTACACTTCAAAGTTCAAACTGTCTAGCGATGGTTCTTACTTCAGTTGTAGCGCCGCAACCATCCCCTATTAATTGCTAGCTTATCTAGGCACCTGGAGGTACTAAATGATCAGTAAGCAGAATGATAGAGGTAGCAATTTGACCCGTTTGATTATGGATGGGCCAGTTTGCAAGTCAAATGTTTAAAACAAGGTAAAACAAAAACATGTCAAATGGGCTTTTGATTGCATTTTAAACATGTGCTGGTTACTGAAATAACACAGTTTTGATATTCTAATCATATTTCGCATATTCATATATTACCAGAATAAATTAACATAAGAAATGGACACAAGGTGTTTTGGGTCAATCCGACCCATCCAATTCCCCCCTGTGCAAAAGTTTACCCTGTTCAAAAAATTATATTTATAAATAATAGTTTGCTGCCATAGCTACCGAAGTTTCTGTATATGCTGGATTTTTGACGAGTTATTGCAATACAAGAAGCTAGGATGATCTGGGTAAGAAAGATTCCTGAACTTCCGAACCAAAAGCACCACCCTATCTATTATATGCACCAATACTTTTACTTTTACAGCAAAAAAGAAAAGAAAAAAAAAGACCCAAGGCTAACGTAGAAGTAAAACCTGTTAAAGAAGTAGATCATAGCTTTGTAGCTATGTTGTATGTAGCACTTGACACCGTTGCAGTTGGTGGTGGGGGGATAAAATCAAACGTATCAGTATTCGGGTCTGACCAGTTTGACAAGTCAAACCCAACGGAGAAGAAAGCCATGGTGTACTTCTTTAATAGGTTTTACTTTTGTGTTAGCCTCCGCTTTCTTTTCAGATTGGTTGGGCTGTTTCTTATTCAAGATAAACTGGGTAGAGGATGGGGTTATGGGATATCCGCCAGGTGTGTGATTGCCCGGCTAGTGATGCTGTTTTGTAACCATTCTTGTTTTTGCATTACTCAATGAACGAGCTCCTCGATTCTTTTTTATTGGAGCCAGTGAAGCTTTTGGATATATGGGACAGCTCGAGATTTTCATCACAGAAGCCCCCGAGAGGATGAAATCCAAGAGCAAGGGACTATGTAAATTGCCTAGTACCTAAGTATGGGGTATTTTGTGAGTAGTTTGTTAGTGTGGATTACAAACGTAGCAACTCATGAGAGCTGGTTAACACCTATACTAGTAATTTGGATCATGTAAATCAAGCTTTTACCGGATGCATCCTAGCGATTATGGGAGTCGATCTTTATTTCTGATATTAGCAGCAAGACACGAGTACAAGTCACAACATGAATTGGTAATGGTTGTGAAAGTGATTGAGACCCAACTGTTAACAATGTATATGTAGAAAAGGACTCAAATGTGTTTTGTGTAATTGGTGCAAACTATATATAGAGAGAAAAATGAATATAAGGGTTGTTTGACACTAAGTTTAGGTGTGAACTTCTAATATACTAATTTTTTAATATTTTTTGTTTGATAAAAATCTTATCAATACTACTATATAAATTATACATCCTTTGTTGAAAAAGTTGGAAAAAGAAGAGATGTGAAAGGACCATCTTACCCTTAATGAACAAATTACACAATCAGCCACTTATATTCTAAAATATCTCCATCACTGCCACCTACCACCACCGTCGCTGCATTATGAGGGTACCCGTCTAATTTTCTTTATATTGATGATGAGGATATATTCATCCGCTGGGAATTCTAATTTACACAATTAATAATGGCCGGTTTTAGAGCAAAATTTTAAGAAATGTCTTTAATTCAAAGCAATATGACAGGGTCACAGAAGCAGAGAGCACCACCAACAAAGGTATCGAATTAGTTGATTACGTGTACCAATCTAAGCCTTGAAAACTTGTTATTTCCTATTTCGTCACTCAACAACAAATTGATCACTCCGTCACTCAATATGACGGGTACCGTTGGTCGTCCAGTACAATAGGCTGGTATTTCGTCTGATATTTTCGCTATTCATTACCGTCGGGATTTTCCGGTATTATAAAAGGTATTTTCCATTTTTATTTTTTTAATTTTTTTAAAATTATTTTTATATACTTTAATGTTATTTTTTTGTTATTTGTGAACTTTAAAACTTATACTTTGTTATAGAATATCCATTTGGTATTATTTTTTAGCGGATTGTAATTGTATTCTGACCATTTTCGTTAAATTATTACAGATTTTGTAGAACTTTTATATACAAATATATAAATAAAAATTTAAAATTAACCCTACAGTAATACCAGCTGATAATAGCGGTACTGAGTACCACACCAAAACGATTAAAATTTTGGTATTTAAAACGTTGATTATAGCATCAAATAAGATCCGGCTAGTCATTATCCTTTTCAAGTCTCTAAGGGGCTCCCCAATGGTATGCATTAATCCACCAAAGACTAGTCTCTGTCAGCGCCACATCAGCAAAAAACACTCCAAGGACTAATCCCCCAAAAATGCACCCAATGGACTCATCCACCAAAGACTAGTCTTGGACCCACCAATTATTTAATTTTACCCATTTATCCAAAATTTACACTTTTAACCCTTTAAAATTATAACAAACTAAAACATACACAAATAAAAAACACTTCATTAAAAATAAAAACATTACACAATTTATTTAAAAAAACACAAAAAAAAAAAAACATTACAATACTTCAAATAAAGAAAACACACATTAAGCCGGGAGGCGCCATATATGCTCCGTAAGATCATGACGAAGAGCATGATGCACAGTGCGATCTCGAAGCTCCTTGCCGGTACGTTGGTGAAGTGCAATCCTTTCCTCGAACGTACGCTCCGGTAAGACGATTGGATCAATGTCGTCTCCATCCTCGAGTGAGCTTATGGCGTACCCCGCGTCTTCAACCTTCATGTTATTCAATATAACACAGGCGTACATTGTTCGAGTGATCCGATTCACGCTTTTTGATCTTGCTGGTTGGGTTAGAATGTGCCATGAGTTTTGAAGCCCTCCAAAGGCACGCTCGACATCCTTCCGGGCACTTTCTTGAAACTTTTTAAATTTCTTCCGCTTCTCATCTTGGGGGCATGAATACGACTTTACAAAAGTCGACCATTCGGGATAAATGCCGTCTGCGAGATAGTAACCTTTTTTGTAGTGGGTGTCATTAACAGTGAACGAGCTATCAGGTGCACGATCTTCAATGATTTCCCTAAATAAAGGCGACTGGTTCAGAACATTTATATCGTTGTTCGAACCAGCTGTGCCGAAAAAAGCATGCAGATCCACCTATCGTATGACGCTACTGCTTCAAGCATGATGGTTGGATGACCGTGATCACCACGCGTAAACTGACCTTGCCATGCCTTGGGACAGTTCTTCCAAGGCCAGTGCATGCAATCAATGCTTCCAAGCATGCCTGGGAAGCCATGAAGCTCTTCATGTCGAGCGTACAAGCGTTCTATGTCCTCCGGTGTTGGCCTACGCAAGTATTCATCCCTGTAAAGTTCGAACACACACTTACAGTAATAGTCTAAATAACACCTTGATGTTTCTTCACCCATCTGTAGATACTCGTCAAGCGAGTCGGGATTGTAGCCATACGCCAATTGACGTATGGCGCATACACACTTTTGGATGGTGCTGAAACCAGGCTTTCCTCGGGCATCAAGCTGCTTGTCTTGCATTCTTTTAAAATGCAAAGGCACAGGACCTGGATTGCGAGATGGGTATGATATTATGTCGTTCACAATGCGCATGAACATAGGTCTAGACATACGGAATCGTCGCCTAAAGCAATTCAACGAATACTTTGGGTATTCGTTAAAGTAAGCTGCCATTAGGCGCTCGTCAGCACCATATCGATCTCTTTCGACGACCATACGGGGTATGTATGGTCTTGATGATTCACCTTGTTCAAGCAAATCAACACATTCGGCCATGATGCCAAAAAGCTCTTCATCATCGTCTCCAGTAGGAAACAAATCGGGTCTCGTGTACGTTGGTAAATTTGAATAAAACTGGTTGTTCATGATGATTTATGTATACGAAAGTGTGTTTTGGTATAATATAGGTGAATATATGCAAGAGTGGTGTCAAATGGTGGTTCACTTGAAGTGTATATATAGCCATTTTGAAAAACTAGCCGTTAAGGACTAAAGTTGTCACTTTTTTGAACCTGTTTTGAACTATATAGCCGTTTAGGGGCTAAAGTTGCCAAATGGTGAAACTTAAAAAAAAAAAAAAAAAAAAAAACAAAGTTCAAGTTCGTCCCTGAAGGAACGAACCACCCGGACGAGTGAGGCGGACGAGAGGGGAACGAGTCCCACCCAATGGTGTGGACTCGTCCCTGTGAGTCGAACGAAGCCAAGGACGAACCATTGGCGAGCTTCTAAGTGAATACTTGGAAATCAAAGGTCTATTCAAAATTTCGAAAACAGAAGTAACGTACATGCGATTGGCAAAATTTCTGTTACTATATGATTCCATCTTTTATAGTCATCCACATCTGACTGTAATAAAGAAAGAAATTCAATGCAACTTAAATTCCACTCTCCTTAGCTTTATCTTCATACTAGTGCTAATACCCGTACAATGTACGGTAGCTATATAGATTGTATCATAAAGAAATTCGAATATGCCTCATACATGATTCGTGAGTATGAAATAAATTGTGGTTAAAGTAAATCGATGATCGAAGCTAAATTATAATAAATAGTAATGATAAATATAAGGGAAAAATGAAAGTGGTGTTGTTATGCACCCAAGTTGGGTGAAATCCCTCTCACATGCTAATTTTTTAATATTTAATGTATAATAAATAAATAATTGGGCCCCATGTTTTTTATGGGTTAAAAAATTAGCATGTGAGAGAGATTTCACTTAACTTGGTTGCATAACAGCACCACCTTCACTTCCCCCTAAATATAATATATGTTTAGTTAGAATTTTGGATTTACCTTAAATTTTTAGAACCACATCAAAATCGGAACTTGTAAGCATAGTGGATGATGGCAAATAGCCTTGTGATTTCGGATCGTAAACTCAAATTTTTGAAGTCTTCATGTTAATAACTTATTATAATTAATATAAGTAATAGGAGTTGAAGAATTGAGAAAGAAAAAGAGACAATTTATTAATGAGAAAACGATCAATCAAATAAGGTTATAATATCTTTTGTATTAATAAGCCAAGAGTTAGAGTTTAGTTCTAAGTTAATAAGAAAATTGAATTTATATACAACTAAAAAAAGTTAATTTAACAAAATAAATAAATTAAAAAGACACGTGTCAATCAAGGATTACGGCACGTGTCGTTTCAAGAACATGTAAATCCTGTTTTAGTTTATTGGTAGATGGTAAACACAAACTCTCACCGACTCATAAGTTTAAACAACCTTTTTTTTTTAAACTTATAGCTTAACAAGTTAATTAAATTAGACGTATAAACCTCTATAACGTCAGCAAATTAACAGCATGCTTTGAAACCTTATTATCTATATACTAGCACGTTACCCGCGCCATGCGGCGGTGGTTGTGGTGGCGACGAAGGGGCGATTGTTGATGGTAGATGAGACGTCGAGTGATGTAAATAATTGATGTAAAAGTAATAAAGATATTTTAAAAGATAAAGAAGTGATTGTAATTTAATCATTAAAGTTAGGGGGTAATGTATGTGAAAATATATTAAGGGGTGCTAAGTGAAAATATTACGTGATTTTTAACCCTTCCAGAAATAAAGTGATATTTTTATTATAATATAGTATAGATAACATGGAAAAATCATAACGTAGACAACTCTTATTGAATATAGATAATATATACTCATTAATATTATATTAATATATATATACATTTAACAACATGCTTAGGAATAGTATACTTTGGCATTTTTTAATTTTACCACAAACTTTTTTATTTTTTACTTTTGCCCCATAAAGTTCTTCTTTTTTAATTTTCGCTTTCAACCCCCTAGGTTACTTAGCTTTTAATTTTACCCCCAACTTTATGATTTTATATTTTTGCCCTTAAATTCCCCCTTTTAATTTTTGCTTTGAACCCCCAAGGTTTCTTAGCATTAACTTTGACCACCTAACTTTAATGATTTATTTATGGTTTCACCACAACTATTAGAATTCCTATTTTTGCTACTAAATTGTGTCTCTTTTTTGCACTTTGCACCCTCAGGTTTTCTAGCTTTTATTTTGACCATCTGCTTTTTGAATTACTTACGTTTTTTAAACTTATTTACGGTAGTAATATAGTTTTTTTTAATTTTTTTCTTTTTTTCTTTTTTGGTACTACAGTATGTTTTTTTAACAGCTCTTTTAAATAAGAAAAAAGTTATATTTTTTACACCGTTCAATAGCCATGTAACAACCACAGTATATTGTACTGTTTTTACTATATCAAAACAGTCAGTATTTAACCTTTAATGTGTCAAAAAAATGCAATATTTTTTGTTCTAATTGTTTATTTTAAACGGTTCTAACAGTCAGGTAATCACCAATCAACAGTCAAATAATCGTGTAGTGTTTTCGTTACAACTAAATGACCATCATTTTTAAATAATTTCTTGCATCAGTTATTGTCGTTTGTGTAGTACCTTTTTTACGTTTTACGTGCCGTTTTGTCTCCCGGGCAACGTCGGGTTAAAATACTAGTTCTTTTATTAATTATACAGCCATGGAGGTTGACAAATCAGTGCTGTTGGGGGAGCCTCTCATCGAGAAGGTTTGAAGCAATCTTATTCTTTCATTAATTATACAGCTTGTACATATATGTGTGATCATATACTATGTATCCTACGACGTAGCCATAATTCATTAAGCATCGATCAAAATAACTACTGAAAAGCAGGAATAAAAAAGTAGAGTAAAAATAGATATGTTCGTACTTCGTTGAATAAGTTAGTCACACACACGCTCCATCAGTCCATTGTATTCAGAATATCGTTTAAAAGTTCAGAATCGATCTGCTTCTTCTATACTTCTATACTACATAATAAAAAGAATAGCCCCCCATGTTAAAAGTTACACAGGGGAAAATGTCTAAACTACTTGTAACACCCCAACATGGCGGAATCATGGGATATCACTTAGAAAAGCACAGCACGACATGGAAATTATGTAGAGTCAAACTATATAAAAACATAGGATTGAAACAATCCTTAAACTTGTACAAACGTATACAATCATCAACATTCATTGAAATACATGTTCAATCAATAATAAAAGGCACTTCAATCGATAGTAGTTGATCCTAAAAGTAACCCATAAAAGGGAAGTAAGGATCATGGATCCAGAAAGTCCAAAGCTAGTCCAATCCTAGCAAATAAGCATGCAATCATCCATTTTGTCTCTGATTAACTTGATTACCTGAAAAGTGTACTAAAGAGCGTCAACATAAGTTGGTGAGTTCGTAGGGACAAGTAACAAGGAATAACCGTGTCGGATAACAACCGTTAACAATAAGTGAGGATTAGGAGAACTAATCACATCCAAGGATAACCTATAAGGTTTCACATTATCACAATTCAATACAAGTCAACATTCAATAATAACGATTCCATATAACGTTCAACAACGTTCCATAACAATCAATAACGATCAACAACGATGCGGCTTACATAGTTAATAATTAACAATGCGCTAACGGTGCGACTTACATCGTAAACAATGCGCTAACGGTGCGACTTACATCGTAAACAATGCGCTAACGGTGCGACTTACATCGTAAACAATGCGTTAACATGTCCACATCAACAATTCAATCATATAATCAATCAAATCAACAATCAACAGTTAAACAAACATGTACACTTTTCGGCCCGAATCTCAATTGAGTAGGGAGGGTTTACGAAACTCACCTGAAATGAGCAATAAAATCCCAAGTCGAAAGAAAGTAGAACCGATTTCCACGATAGCCAAAACCTAATCATACACGTATTACATTAATCCTAAAGCATCTCAAGAGGTAAGGTCCTATGAATATTGACCTAATCTTACTATAAAAGTTTTATTATGTCCATTTTATAAGGCTTTGATCCAACCAAAGTGGAATCATTACATTTTGTTTCACAATGACTAGTCGAAACTTGACCACTGTTGCTTTATCAAAACTTTTGAAATATTAGAACTATGTTCTGGACTCAAAGGCCTATACCATTGGAAAATAGACTCAATTACGCTTCTGTGGCCGCTTGAATCATCAAAAACGGACTTACGGTTCAAAAGTTATTGACGTTTGAAAATGTTGTCAAAATCAGTCCCTAACGGGCGTTACATATAGTAACGGGAGTTACATATGTAACGGCCGTTACACTTCAGTTTTCAGTTCTGCATAATTCATCAACCCAAATACGAACCAAACACCCTCAAAAACTCATTTTTAGCCTAGAAATCGATTAAGGAAGCTAAAATACTCATGTTTGAACCTATACTAAGTATGAATTCACCACATAAACATAACCCATCAACTAGTTTTATCTTAAAACATCAAAATCATGCCCAAATCATTTGACCCATTTCTAAGACTTTAATTGCATTTTGACCCGATTTGTGACCCGAATATACTTGAAATCAACTAGAAACAAGTTAATGAACATAAAATGATGATTATGGAATGAGTTTAACTTACCAAAAGTCTTTTGATGCATAAATTCGAATTTGGAGTAAATAGAGAGGATGGACACTTTGAACCAATTAAAACCTTGAATTCTTGATTCTTTGAAGATGATTATTGTTATAAGTTAATTTCTTTATTAGAGAGAAAGAGAGATTTTTAGAAGTGAATATATAATGGTGTGAGTTTTATGGTTAAACTAAGGTGGCTATTTATATAAAATAATTTTAGAATATGCTTTAGCATATGCTTTGGAATATGCCTTAGAATATGCTTTAGCATATGCTTTGGAATATGCTTTTTACCTTTACTATTTACAATTTACTTTTTACCTTTACTATTTACCGTTACTATTTGTGATTACTATTCTTAATCACTATTCATGAATACGGTTACTATTCACATATACGGTACTATTCACAAATACGGTTACTATTCACGTATACGGTACTATTCACAAATACGTTACTATTCACGTATACGGTACCATTCACAAATACGGTTACTATTCACGTATACGGGTACTATTCACAAATACAGTTACTATTCATATATTTTCACAAAAATCATTACACGCAACTCCCTCTCAATATCTCTCTTTCTTTTTCCTTAATTTGCACCCTGTTAATGGTATCCGCTGCAACGCGCGGGTACCATGCTAGTAATATAAAGACATAAATTAACATTCAGAAAATAAACTTTCAGTACGTGAACACCATAATAAAATTAGCTCCCAAAGTAATTATACATTTATACGTATGGAGACCTATTTAAATTGAAAAATGTTTCATACTCTCATAAGTTCATGATAATTGATAACTAACAAATACCAACAAGGCAACAAGCTAATAAATCGACGTTCACATACAAAAAATATGTCCAAAAATATTTAAGGGAATATTTTTTTGGCTTTGGAGGGAAAATAGAAAACCCAAATTTCTTGGGAAATTTTTTTAGCGAAGTCTAGGTAATCGCAAAAAGTTTTTTTGACTTTGACCGCACTATTTTGCAATAAAAAGATCAAAGTAAATAAGAAACATCCTTTGACAACAACAATACAGTAGAACCTCTATAAATTAATAATCGATAAATTAATAACCTCGATAAAACTAATAATTTGTCTGGTCCTAACTTGGGATCACTACAAAATTGGACACCAATTAATAAAATAATAAGATAATAATTTTTTTGAAACCCCAAGGTAAATATATAGGTCCCATTAAACTATAAATTAATAATTCCTTAAATATTCAAAAATTTTAATATTGTTTAGTAAAAATGAATCTATTTTTTTTTAACTTTAAATCTATATTGAATATATCATTAAATTTCTACATTTCACTTAAGAGTTGAGACATTGTCGCAACAAAAAGTTGTGAAGAGTTGTTTGTCGCTTGCAATGCTTCTTTCTAAGTGATCGATTTCAAAACTACTGTATCATCCTCAACTTCATCATCAACTAGATGTTGAACAGTATCCGTCATAATTTCTTCAATGCTTTGAACTTCATAACATTCATTATTTTCATCCAGGATAATCCCGCAACTCATTCATCGTTTTGTGCTAATAATGCATACCCGTAATCAAGCTCTCAAGCTCATAAATGTCTTCTCCAGAGTTTACATCGTTTAAATTACTTGAGCCGATTGAATTCATTAAACGAATTTTATCGTGTCGAAAGCAATTTGCTCTAAGTTCTTGTTTCATTTAATGTTTGAATGTACATTGTATATGAAAATTTTCAAGATAATATATAAACCTCTTTAAATTAATAATTTATTAATTTATCGATATAATAATATCTCGTTAATTTAATAAAATATCTCGGTCTCAACATTATTAATTTATAGAGGTTTTAGTGTAATACCCAATCTCTACATGCGGTGGGATATGGATGAGGTAAGATGTAGACAGTCTTGTCTCTACCCAGCAATAGAGAGGCTGCTTCCATGAGGACCTCTAGTCAAACGAGTAAATAGCATGAGAGTGTAAAAAGTTTAATAACCATATCTGTCGGCCGTGTATCACCTGGTTACATTAAGAATAGAGAAGAATATCACATACACAACATAACACACATTAGCACAAATCCAACAATACATAGTAAATACAGACATACATACATACACATAAGTAGAATTTAACTACGATGTCCTGAGGCCCGATGAGTCAAAGAATAATAATAGGTACTAATCAACCTATGAAACGAAATAGCTTAGGCCGCCTAGCTGGCCCTAAAACTCTCTAAGAGACCTCTCATTTATCTACCATATTTCTCTAAACTAATCATAGTTCTCTAAGTATCCTCTCATTGGTCATGCCCTCCAACAGGCAGGCACTTCTAGGGTCAAAACAAACGCTAGAGTAACCTCCCCTCGGTTAGGCCTACTTCTTCTCATGGTCAAATCAACTAAAAAGGTCAAAGAAAACCAAAGTCTAAGTAAAAGTTTATGTACCTTTTCCCGTATACCTGCAACACCTGGTATGCCCTCTGTCAAGAAAACTTCTTTGGGCATTTGATTTTCTGTCCTCGCACCTCTGTCGGTCTACTTCTTCTCCTGGCAAACCAAAAACCCTTTCTAGCATCGAGTCACCTTAGTCGGGCCCACTTCTTCTCCTGGACTAACCATCACTAACATCATTGGGCAAGGTAATATGGAAAAATGTGTCAATCTAAGTCACCCAAAATCATACCCTATCTTATTCGTCTACTCTAATCTTAGTTCTCCAGGTAGTCCTATCGTAAGTCAAGTCCCATGACAAGCCAAGCTTCTTTAGGTCAATCGCTAGTCTCCCATTCCACCTCATCTTAGGCCTACCCCTTCTCCTTATGTCGTCTACGTGAATCGATTCCGCTCTCCTTAGCGGTTGTTTGGTCTGTTCTTCTAACATCGCCAAACCATCTCAAGTGGCCATCCTTGAGCTTGTTAATGTTGGTCCCTAAATCGAGTTCGGTTCTAATAGGGTCTTCTGGCATGTCCACCTTAGCATCCTCATCTCTGCCACCTCCACCTGAGATGCCTGGGTTTTCGCCATCGGCCAACATTCCGACCCGTATATCATAGCCGGTTTAATAGCCATCTGTAGAACTTACCTTTCAGCTTTAGCAGGATCTTCTTGTCGCACATAACTCATGTAGCCGCTTTCCATTTCATCCATCCAACTTGTATTTGATGTCCCGCATCTTCATGTATTCCCCCCAACCTATTTGTCTAGCACCGATCCCAGATATCTAAAAGACTCCTTCAGACGCAATATCCGCTCCCCGATGTGAATATCCTCATCCTCGTATTGCCTTATTTTATCCTTGTCAAAGTCACATCGTAGGTATTCCGTCTTCTCTCTGCTAACGCACAATCCATTGATCTCGAAATAAGCACGATGTCTTGATAACTACAGAAAATCTGACTAACAGAGTAAAAAAGAAAGCTCGTTCTCTTGTTTAGCTAGCCTTTGGCGACGACAATGCAGCGTCGCAAAGACTTCCGTTGCCGAAAGCTAGTTCATTTTCTTGTAATGTGTGAAAAAAACAAGAGAATGACTAGTAAAAATTAGTAGTAATGGGTTGCAGGAGCAAGGTTGTAGGTTGTAACAATAAGGAAGCTAACGTTGTTTTCTTGAGTTTAAAATAGAACGGAAAAGAAATCAAATGGAAAGAAAACAATTAAAAATGGGTTCTTGAGTTTTTTGTTTTTTTTTTGAAAAAGAAAAGAAATGATGAGAGAGGAAATGAATGGATGCTTTCAATATATTTTTCTTATGAAACTTTCTGCCCAATTTTAGGATGATTGTAAAGGAAATCATGTACATATATAAGTTACTAATATACCCTCTGGATCTCTACCTCTATAAAACTTAAGAACTCATAAAACTCAAGAACACAAAATAAATAACATTTTTCATATCTTTTTTTTTCTTTTTTCTTCATTTCATTTCTATTCTTTTCCTTTCATCCAAAAATAAACTCAAAAACACAGTGTAAGGGACTAAACTCATAAATATGAAAAGCCTATATATATAAATGATATAATCATGAACCCCGATGTATCCCGTCGAGTCTATGCTTCTATCTCATTCTATAACTACTGTTCTCTCAAATCTCAATCGGGAGAAATTATTCTATTAATATATAATGCTCGCTTACTATAGTATTCTAGCCCATTATTCTGTCACGTAATATTAAGTACTCTTTCATTTCACTTTATAAACAATTGATTAAGATGCTTATTTCATATTTATAAGAAGATCGAAGAAGAAGTTTTGAGTTATCCAGATTGATTAATCTTGCAACTGTGTTGACTCTATTGATCAAGTCTCATATCTAGACAACAAACCACCAGTAATTCACCAAGAAGCAGAACCCAAATCACAATCTTCACCATTACATTCATAAATCTTTGCTCTCGTTCGATATATATATATCCATTTCGAATACTTAAAATTAATGGCGAGTATCCAGTTGAATGAACCCGTAGCTCTCAAAGGAAATCCATCTGACAAATCCAAAACTAGTGGCTAGTTGGCGGCCGGACTCATTTTAGGTAAAAATTTCTTAGATTAAAATTAAATTCTTTCTATCTAATACTATCTTATAAAGCATTTTGCCTTTTTTTTTTTAAGAAAAGATGATTTGAACTACCCAAAATACCCCTATTCCTTATTCACTAATTTAAACATCTCTACATAATATACCTATAATAACCTTGAATCTCAACCACTCATTTTTTTTTCTCTCCTCAAATCTCAACCACTCATTTTTTTTTCTCTCCTCCATAAATCATTTTATTCCTCTAATTCATTCAAAATCTTTTATCTCAAAAACCGTATATCGATAAATTATAAAAATTGTATGAGTGTTCTTAAAATTTCATGCTCTTTCATTAGAGATGTCATTCGATATACTTTCGACGAATTTTTAAATCCGATGGCGGAGCCCGTACGGCTAAAGCATTTGGCTATCGCACTCTATGACTTATCACCTCCTATGACCTATCACCCCACCATCTCACCGCCACAACGCGCGGGCATTATCTCTCGTATATATAAAAAAGTCGTGAATAAAAATTCGTGCTACCCTTTTTTCTCTCAAGAATAGTCCCTATAGCTTTAAAATGTTATAATAATGATCCATGTTTTTTATATACTTTTGCAATTTCAGTCTTTTTCAATTTCACTTGCACCGATGATCCTTAAATTTTACACTTTTATCAACTATGATCCTAATTGACAGATCCGTTTATTTTAATCTGTTTCTTTATACTTGTGGTGAACCTTTTTTGGTGATATAATAAAATGCGTGCACACTTTTTTTCTTTCTAAATGAATAGGCTATGTGCGTGCGAGGTTTGTCTTCTATCTTCTTTTGTTAAATTTTCCTTTTACATAACACTAAAACTTAACTTCCTTTTTTATAACACCAAACGTAGAAAGGATTTTTCTTCTTTCTTCTTTCTTCTTACTTTATTTTTACGATACTTAAACATAACTTACGTCATACATATTAATATTTTATACATTTATGTTATTACTATTATTATCATACATTTTATCTATTATTGTTATGAATTATGTTCTTGACACCATATAGGCTTATATCATTGTTATCCAAAATATTATGTTATATTTGTAACACATAAATATAACTATTATCGAAGTGCTGGTATTAATTATCACTGTCATATTCTTTTTTATTATCATATGTGTTCACTTTGTAATTTTTTTTTATCTTGTTTTTCGTTTTATACTTTATTGGAATACATATTATAATATTACGTATTATCGTACACAATCGACGTTATGTCTCCCGGGGCAACACCCGGGTGACAAAACTCGTTTAAAATATATTTATACTATACTAACACGTTACCCGCGCAATGCGGCGGTTTTCGTGGCGGCGACGGTGTGGTGGTGGGGGACGGCTGTTGGTGGTAGTGGCGACGTCGAGTGATGTTAGATAATTGATGTAAAAGTAATTGATGTAAAGGGTTAATGTGGATATTTTAAAAGAAAAATGGTTGATAGTGTTATATACTCATTAAGAGTATTTTAGTCATTTCCCCCATGTAACTTTCAACATGGGGCTATTTTTTTTATTACTCGTATATAGTATAGATTATAAAAAATAGCATTTGATTTTTGGAAATGTTGAAAAGTATGTAATATTTTCACTTAGCACCCCTGAATTTTTTTCATACACTACCCCGTTAACATTAATGATTAAATGACACTATCAATCATTTAAATTTTAAAATATCTCCATTAAGCCTTTACATCAATTACTTTTACATCAATTATCTACACCACCAACAATCACTCCCACCACCACAACGTAACCACCAGGACCACCGCCACATTGCGCGGGAACATTGCGAGTATATATAGTAGTTGTGATGCACACTTTCATATGTTCTGCATGCTTACTACTAGAAAACTGGGCTTTACCGATAGAATTACCGACGGAAAAAAATCCGTCGTAGTTACCGACAGATATACCGCCACGGAAAAAAACCGTCGTAGTTACCGACAGAATTACCGACGGAAAAAAATCCGTCGTAGTTACCGACAGAATTACCGACGGAAAAAAATCCGTCGTAGTTACCGACAGAATTACCGACGGAAAAAAACTTTACCGACAGATTAGCGACATATTTCTAAAATACTTTTTTATAATTTCTACTTTTAAATAATATTTTATGATTACCGACTGATTTAATAAATTAATTAATTTGGATTTAATATTTTAATCAATCTAGATTTAGAAATTTACTTAATCTATGTTTAGATTTTTTCGTTGGTAATCCGTCGCTATTACCGACGGAATAACGACGGATATAAAAAGTAAATTTATATTTTATATAAGTATGTATATATGTCTTTTAGGTTGAAAAACACAAGTTTTTGGAAATATAAATAAAAAAACTCGGTGTCAATAGCGACGGATTACCGACGGCTAATTTTTAAAATAAATTAACTTTTTAAACATGTCCGTAGGTAATCCGTCGGTGATAGCGACGGATTACCGACAACTAATTTTTAGTTTTTCGTTTTTAGCTTTGGAACCTAACTTTCTAGCTTATAAACTTCGTACATAATAAAAAAAACATACAAATATATAATTATAACTTGTTTAGACTCACGAAACTCGTGTTTTTCGTCATCACACGTTTTATGCTTATCCTTAACTTAAATATGATGTTCATCCTTGACAATCGTAACCATTTTAGCATCCTTTCTATGATACTTTGCATCAATGATCATAGTATATAACATAAAACTACCACTTTTCATGTTTGCTTCTTTTCGTTCGTTTGTTTGGCCAAAGTAGCATTTGAATCATTATACATAAACAACACCAAACTACAACTTTGTTAACATATTATAAAAGTTACACAATTCTTTTTTATGTCTTTTAGGTTGAAAAACCCAAGTTTTTAGATTTGAAACTAAAAATATACAATACCGACGGATTACCGATGGATAATTATACATTTTGAGTTTTTTTTTTTGTTTTGGAACCTAATGATGGACCTATTAACTTTGTACATAATCAAAAATATATAAATTCGTAATTACATCTATGGTATACTCATGAAACTCGTGTTTTTCAGTGTTTCGTGTTTTTTAACTACTTTCAACAATAAAACCATATTCATCATTGGAAATCGTGCTCATCCTGTTTTCCTTTAGATAATACTTTGCATTAATCAATTTCTCGTTTGTTTCTTTTTATTCATTTGTTTGATAAGTATCATTTCAATCACTTTTAAACCTTTTTATTCGAATAAATAATTTTATTAAAATAAACTACATAAAATATAAAACACATGTTTATCCCAAATATCCAACTAATTAAATAATAAAAAATATTTTTTAATACATAAAAAATCAACTTTGTTTACAATTAGTCTTCATCAAACTATAATTATAACTTATTCAAGTTATTTATAATTATAACTTATCAAATTATCAATGATTATATATAAAAATAAATATATCTAATGGATAACAACTATAAGAACTTTCTTAATTTGTAATATTAAGAAAACTTTTACAAAAACAACCCTTGACATGATATTAATAGACGAACAAATTAAACGTTTTCGAAAATGTTCTAGTAATATATTATGTTACTTTGATTTTCATTACATTAATTATATTTGAATTTACGGTTTGTTCTTTCATAATTTTAGCTACATTTTTTATATTTGAGTTCACTGGTTTGTTCTTTCACAACTTTTTCTTGGATCGCATATATTTATATTTATTTTTAATATGTCATAAATAATTCGTGTATTTGACACGGGTCTAAATCTAGTATTAATCTACACATTAAGAGTTAATTACACTTTTCGTCCCTGTGGTTTGTACCAACTTTCACATAGCATCCCTGAGATCACGAAATTACGTGTTTCATCCCTGAGTATGGAATTACGTTAACAAGTTTGGTCCGTGACTCAAACGGACGTTAACTTGGCAGTCACGTGAGAGGCACAATATGGGTATAATGGTCATTTCCATTCTCCAGGGAGAAAAAATGTAATTAACTCTATAATTTTGTGAAAACCCTACCCACCTAACCTTATCTTTCATTTCACCCAATCTTACCACCTACCTTACTTTCACTTGAAGATCTAAAACACACCCAACACACATTCTTTTCTCTAATCTTCTTCTTTATTTTCAGATTAAACTACAAGGAAACACAACTTTTCGTTCCATGGTAAAATGCGAACATCAATATAGATATATGAATCCATATATATCTATATATCTAGAACCCACCATTCTATTTGAATTGCTTTCAGGTGATATATTCCGGCTGTTCCACCACCATACCACCGGCCTCCGCATCCTGACGTCACCATTTATATCCATATAGATATATAAATCCACACATATATCTATATGTATAAATATTAATCTATAAATATATAGATATATATATATATACATATATATATCTATATATCTATAACCCACCACCACCGTCCCTCATTCTCTTCTTGATGATATTAGATCCGGACCTCACTCTCTTCTTTGCTGGAAAACCCAACAATCTGGCGGCTCTTCCTCTTCCCCTTGCCGGATCTGGTTCAATTTTTTTGCAACGGTGGTGATGGGAGGAACGACGACAGCAGTACATGATGACATTTTGAGGATAGTTGGAAGATGAAAAGATGGTGGAGATGAATGGTTCGAAATAATGTTGGTGATAGTGGTGGTGGTCAGTAATGGTAGCAGTGGTGGTGCCGGTTGGTGGTGGCAGCGGTGGTGTCGGTTGCACCATCACCAAGATCCGTAATGGATTTTTATATAAAGAAAGAGGCGAGAGATCGGGAAGAAAGTATAGAAATACAAGAGAGATGGTTCTATATTGAAGATGAATGCCATGAAAAGTGAGATATATATGTGTGTATACATGTATATTTATCAGATCTGTATACATACATACACATAGATATGGAGATACAGACATAAATTTGTGGTTATATATATACACACAGATATAGATATAGATATGAAAGTGTGTTTTTAATTTTAGTAATAGATACAGATATGTACAGCAAAAATATATATTTTAATAAAAATATTATTAAAAGAGTTGATTACATTTTTTGTCCTATGACATGGAAAATGACAAGAATGCCCATATTGTGCCTCTCACGTGACTGCCAAGTTAACGTCCGTTTGGGTCGCGGACCAAACTTGTTAACGGAATTCCATACTCAGGGATGAAACACGTAATTTCGTGATCTCAGGGATGATATGTGAAAGTTGGTACAAACCACGGGGACGAAAAGTGTAATTAACTCACACATTAATTTAGTTTTGCATTATATAATTTTTGATTGAAAAAAAATGTGCCAACTTTTTACTATAAGTGGCTATTAGTCTTTAGTTATAATATTTTTTATAAAATATTTTATACATTGCAAGACTATGTTAATGTTGTAATTACATAAACTAATTTTTATTTGATTTAGAGCATCAGGTATGGATGTAGAGTGCAGAACCATCCAGAATGTCACCTCAGCGTTATATCACTTTTCCCCCTTTTATCAAGTTTAGGCAGTTATAGATGCAGAATCATACAGAACGCAGAACACTATTTTATATTTGTTTATTTGTTATTTTATATATTACATATAATATTTTTTAATTTTCTTATTCAATAATATATTAATAAAAATATATTACAATAAAAATAACAAAATAATAATAACAAAACGTATATGCAAAAGTATATAAGATGGCACCTACATAACTTTTTATGCACACTTTTCTCAATATTTAAAGCATAGGGTATAGTGTGTTGATGCCGACCAAGAATAGTGACTTGGCAGTCGGCACCGTTCACTTCTCCATAACTTTCGATTCGGCGCCGAATTCTTGATCGGGGTTCTTCATCTATATGCCGGGATGTCCGGCGTTCAATTTTCTTCTTGGACTTTTGTGAAATCCAAACTTAGTGCACATGGGTTATTTACTAATTTTATATAAGATGATGTTTATTTAATATATGATGATGGATTGATGGATCTGTATTCAATAGTAGATAGATTCCAAGAGTTTCTTTGAGGTAATAAATATTTATGAGTAATAGAGATTTAGATTACAGAAGGAATATAGAAGATGAAGATCACGGATAATCATGGTGTTAACTGTTAAATCAATTTGCTGGCATTCTAAATTTATGACACGTTTAGAGCATAACTGTCTTTTAATTTATTCTTCCATTATTATTATTTTATTTTTTTGAAAAATAAGAAACTTTATTTGTTGCATATATCTGTACATAAAAAAATAAAAAATAATAAAATTTCTTATTTTTCAAAAAAAAATAAAAAATAATAATGGAAGAATAAATTAAAAGACAGTTATGCTCTAAACTTGTCATAAATTCAGAATGCCAGCAAATTTATTTAACAGTTAACATCATGATTATTCGTGATCTTCATCTTCTATATTCCTTCTGTAATCTAAATCTCTATTACTCATAAATATTTATTACCTCAAAAAACTCTAATCTATCTACTATTGAATATAGATCCATCAATCCATCATCATATATTAAATAAACATCATCTTAAATAAAATTAGCAAATAACCCATGTGCACTAAGTTTGGATTTCACAAAAGTCCAAGAAGAAAATTGAACGCCGGACATCGGCATATAGATGAAGAACCCCGATCAAGAATTCGGCACCAAATCGAAAGTTATGGAGAAGTGAACGGTGCCGACTGCCAAGTCACTATTCTTGGTCGGCATCAACACACCATACCCTATGCTCTTAGTGTATTGTTTTTTAGGGATTGAGATTCTTTAAAGTTATTCCAACTATGAAGTTGGAATAACTTCAACCATTGGATTAAATCCAATGGTCAAGATTAAAAGTTGATGTTTTAATCTTGACCATTGGACTTAATCCAATGGTTGAAGTTACTCCAACTTAGAGAATCCTAATCCGTTTTTTAGATATGGAAAGATGGACTTGAATATGAAAAACTACAGAAAATTTTAAAGTTTCGTTTCCCTCTAACATTTCCCCCAAACACCTAGCTCCATATCCCAAGACAACCTCTCCTCCATACATTTTTACATACAAGATTCAATGAACCTTATCATCATTCTCCATATTCATTTTTTTTTGCACTCTCTTTCATCTTCAACAACAAAGAAATCCCACCACCAAAAATCCGTAGGGGACGTTTGGTTCGTAGAATGTTTTTAAAGGAATTGAAATCTGTCAAAGGAATTGGAATTTGAGAGAATTGGAATATGAAAGTTTTAAAATATGTTTTGTGTTTGGTTGACAGAATTCAATGGAATTCAGTTAAATAAATTGTAATTTAAACATAGATGATGACAAAATTACCCTTTATTAAATTTACAATTTTTATTTCATTTTAATATGGACCTAATAATAATAATAGATAATAGATAATAATAATAATATAGATATATCGACGGATACATGTGTATATACCAAAAGTCATGATTAACTATTCCCAAAAGCTCTTTTCTTTCACCCGCAACTTCCAATTTTTCTTCTTCAATCTATATGTTCTCTTTTTGAACGGTTCTTTCTTTAATCTATCTATACACATCTCATTTTCCAATCCAACAACAATGATTAACAAGGATTCTACTGTTTAACAAAAAAAACCCATGGTGGCGTCGGCTGCCATGGATGTGGTTGATGGTATTGGCTGCCATGGATGTGGTTGGTGGCAGTGGCTGCCATGGATGTTCTTGGTGCCGACAAGGAAGCTGCAATGAAGATGAAATAGGATTCTATGCTTTGTAGGGCTTTTTTGTAAAATTGATTGAATTCCATAGGAATTGTAAACTTTCCATGGGTTTATCGAAGGAATTCTAAATTCCTTGTTTTAAAGAATTCATTGGAAAGTTTAAATTCCTATTCATTCATTTTCTCCAACCAAACACACTCATGATGGAATTCAACATTCCAATTCCTATGAATTCCATAGGATTCCCACCAACCAAACAGGGCCGAGCCATCACATTAGAACCTATACTACCTTTCTTTTTATTCTTCAAAACCACCACCGAATCCATGTCAGGCCGAGCCATCACATTTCGGTTTAAGTTCTTTTTTTGTTATTATCTAATTGTTATTCTTTGTTTTGTGTAGATTTACAAATTATCGCAAAAGCATGCACCGAAGATATAAGTTTATTCGGTTGAACTACACAAACATAAGTTATGCATATCTTTATTCACTTTTCTTTCCATACTTGAAAATCCTAATTCGTTTTTTTTTCTTCTCAGATCCTAAGGATTTGAAGTTGGAATCATAAGATTTCATAGATGAAGTAGAAAGTGATTGTATTTCAGGTGATAATAGAAAGTAGAATAAGTTTTATGTTCTATTTTTTTTAATAAATATTTTGTGAAATTTAATATGGGTTTATAATTTTATTTGGTTTCATGTTCTTGCATATATTTCCCACCAACCCCTGTTTGGTTGGTGGGAATCCTATGGAATTCATAGGAATTGGAATGTTGAATTCCATCATGAGTGTGTTTGGTTGGAGAAAATGAATGAATAGGAATTTAAACTTTCCAATGAATTCTTTAAAACAAGGAATTTAGAATTCCTTCGATAAACCCATGGAAAGTTTACAATTCCTATGGAATTCAATCAATTTTACAAAAAAGCCCTACAAAGCATAGAATCCTATTTCATCTTCATTGCAGCTTCCTTGTCGGCACCAAGAACATCCATGGCAGCCACTGCCACCAACCACATCCATGGCAGCCAATACCATCAACCACATCCATGGCAGCCGACGCCACCATGGGTTTTTTTTGTTAAACAGTAGAATCCTTGTTAATCATTGTTGTTGGATTGGAAAATGAGATGTGTATAGATAGATTAAAGAAAGAACCGTTCAAAAAGAGAAAATATAGATTGAAGAAGAAAAAGAGGAAGTTGCAGGTGAAAGAAAAGAGCTTTTGGGAATAATTAATGACTTTTGGTATATACACATGTATCCGTCGATATATCTATTTATTATTATTATTATTATTATTATTATTATTATTATTAGGTCCATATTAAAATGAAATAAAAGTTGTAAATTTAATAAAGGGTAATTTTATCGTCATCTATGTTTAAATTACAATTCATTTAACTGAATTCCATTGAATTCTGTCAACCAAACACAAAATATATTTTAAAACTTTCAGATTCCAATTCTCTCAAATTCCAATTCCTTTGACAGATTTCAATTCCTTAAAAACATTCTGCGAACCAAACGCCCTTAGGAAAAGTATTTGGTTGGTCATTGGAGGAGAAGAGAACATGTGTTTTTTTTAAGTACAAAAATAAACATGTTTATAAAAAGGCAGTTGTGTTTGGTTATGATTAGGTGAAGTGTGCGCAAAATCAATGATTCGTAAGACAAACATGGTGAGTTAGTTTGTAATTCCAAATTATAATCTGTATAGACCGTGAATGTGCAAATCAAGGAAGCAAAGGACATTAGAAAATAGGGCTTTTCGGTTCTAAAGGTACTGAAGTTGCACTTTTTTACTTTAGGAGGAACCATTCTTTATTTTCGTATATTGTGGGTTATGTTTTGTAAAACACCGTTTATTACGAGGATCTACAAATACTGGGTGGTTTTTTTTTGCCACGCAAGGGCGGTTTGTGTATATGTGGACTAAAATCCATTTACACTACAGTGTATCATAATCAATTAATCATAATGAAAAAGAATTCGTTCGTAGATCACATTTAGCAACTTGAGCCACTGCTCTCCCCCCTCCCTCTTTCTCTCTCTGCAAACATATCAATATATATATATATATATATATATATATATAATATATATATATATGTATATCCTATAGATGTGTATGTGTGTTATATAAAATACACACATACATTCACTCCCGGATATCGATGTCGGTGGTGATGGGAAACCGGATTTTTGTGGTGGTGGGGATGATGATAGGGTGACCGTATCTTGATAGAGGCGGTGATGGGGTGACCGGATTTTTGTGACGGTGGTGGTATGGGTGGACAGATGTTGGTGATGATGGTGAATTGGTGCCCAGATCTCGCGCACACACACTTTTAATCGGACCTACCGTCGGATATTGATGACGGTGGTGATGAGGTGACCGGATTTTTGTGGAGGTGGTGGTGATGCTGATAGAGTGATCACCACTATACCGCCGGCCATGTCCACCACCACTACACCAACGGCCATCTCCACTACCACACCGCCGACCATTGCAACAACCACACCGCCGGCAGCCGCTGTCACTCTTCTGTCTCTCTCTCGCCGCAGTCATTCCGCCGTATGTATGGATTGTATATTCTAATCTGCTGTATATGTACTTCTATATATATAGATATATATATGAATCTGTATATATACGTATAAATGTTTGGTTTTAATAAATCAACTAGTGAAATTTTGTATTTACGTTGTTGATTTTCTTTTTTGTTCTTGATAAAAACCGAAAGTGATGTATATTATTTAATTTTTTTCAAATTTCTTGTTTATTAATTTCAAATTGATGTTTATATGTTGGTAAAAAAGGTAGATTTGAGATTGAATATATACAGCCATACAGGGGTGTGTTTTTGTTGAATTGAATTCAATGGATGAATTTATGTTGCAGCAATTGAATTTTGATGAAGGAATTTTGTGATGCTTAAATGTTATAAAAATAAAAATTAAGATCGAATGAATGAATGAATGAATTTAAGTTGTTGTTGGTGTTGTTACTCATTTTTGCTGATGTGAAAAACACTAGTTGGAAATAGTCATCAGTCAAGGCACTTCTCCTGCCCATATTCGCTTACATGGCAGTTAAATGGGTCAAAACACACACAAAACCAGTCCACGTAAACTTCAAATACCAGAGAGTGGTTTTTGGTCCTTATGTTATATGAGAATCGTCACGTTGTTACCTACGTTATACGAAAATAAAGAATGGTTCCTCCTAAAGTAAAAAAGTGCAACTTCAGTACCTTTAGAACCGAAAAGCCCTAGAAAATATGGTTGTAAAAGTTAAAAATTATATGTTGGTTATAGATATTTTAATTGTAATAATAATTAACATGTTAATAATGATGATATCTTTATTTATTAATGTTGGTTTTATTAGTAGGGACAATTGCATATATACCCAAATATACCATCTTAATTACAAATATCCCCAACTAAAAATTCAAATTACAAATATACCCAATAATTTCTTTTAAAAACACATATCTACCCATTTATATCTATTCCATCAAATAAATATTATTTCAAGACCATTATACCCTTCTCCAATCTCCACCTAAACACTTCTACCCCTTTCCAATAAAATCAAAATTCACAATTCATTGAATTCCATTTAATATCATCGTCATCATGATCAACAGCAACAACAAAATAATCTGATTTTAATTTCCTTCCCATCTCATAATAATCATAATGAACAACAACAATAACAATCCAGTTTGATTCTCCTCAATCCCATCATCTCTGTTATAAACCCATCAATCTCTGCGTTAATAATCATATCCTCCTCCGCATCAGTTGTTCAATACCCGACACCTCCGCCTGCTACTACGTTGCTGCTCTGGGCGGCGAAAAAGAGACGACAGCCGGATCTCGTCGGTGAGAAAAGCGAAGTATATCTGTGATTTAGGTAGATATAGATGAATGTATGTATGAATCTATATATTGGTGATGATATACCCATCTTTTATTGTACAAACTTCCTTGTTATTTGAAAGTATATATACTTAGATGATAAAGATAAATGGTGATGATTGTTGGTGATGAATGATGATATAGATTTTGAAGATAAAAAGATCGACATCTGCAGTAGGTTCAAAGAGAGAAAGATAAAAAAAGATCTGTGTATGTATGTATTATGTATGTATTTGTTTGTGACAATTGAAAGGGTATAATTGTCTAATTCGTTGGAAAATATAACATCAGGTATATTTGTAATTTTAGTTTTTGGTTGGGGATATTTGTAATTTAGATGGTGTATTTGGGTATATATATATATGCAATTCTCCCTTATTTATATAGGGCTTTTCGGTTCTAAAGGTACTGAAGTTGCACTTTTTTACTTTAGGAGGAACCATTCTTTATTTTCGTATATTGTGGGTTATGTTTTGTAAAACACCGTTTATTTCGAGGATCTACAAATACTGGGTGGTTTTTTTTTGCCACGCAAGGGCGGTTTGTGTATATGTGGACTAAAATCCATTTACACTACAGTGTATCATAATCAATTAATCATAATGAAAAAGAATTCGTTCGTAGATCACATTTAGCAACTTGAGCCACTGCTCTCCCCCCTCCCTCTTTCTCTCTCTGCAAACATATCAATATATATATATATATATAAATATATATAATATATATATATATGTATATATACATATAATATGTACTCTATATATATATATATATATATATATATATATATATATATATATATATATATATATATATATATATATATATATATATATATATATATATATATATATATATATATATATATATATATATATATATATATATATATATATATATATATATATATATATATATATATATATATATATATATATATATATATATATATATATATATATATATATATATATATATATATATATATATATATATATATATATATATATATATATATATATATATATATATATATATATATATATATATATATATATATATATATATATATATATATATATATATATATATATATATATATATATATATATATATATATATATATATATATATATATATATATATATATATATATATATATATATATATATATATATATATATATATATATATATATATATATATATATATATATATATATATATATATATATATATATATATATATATATATATATATATATATATATATATATATATATATATATATATATATATATATATATATATATATATATATATATATATATATATATATATATATATATATATATATATATATATATATATATATATATATATATATATATATATATATATATATATATATATATATATATATATATATATATATATATATATATATATATATATATATATATATATATATATATATATATATATATATATATATATATATATATATATATATATATATATATATATATATATATATATATATATATATATATATATATATATATATATATATATATATATATATATATATATATATATATATATATATATATATATATATATATATATATATATATATATATATATATATATATATATATATATATATATATATATATATATATATATATATATATATATATATATATATATATATATATATATATATATATATATATATATATATATATATATATATATATATATATATATATATATATATATATATATATATATATATATATATATATATATATATATATATATATATATATATATATATATATATATATATATATATATATATATATATATATATATATATATATATATATATATATATATATATATATATATATATATATATATATATATATATATATATATATATATATATATATATATATATATATATATATATATATATATATATATATATATATATATATATATATATATATATATATATATATATATATATATATATATATATATATATATATATATATATATATATATATATATATATATATATATATATATATATATATATATATATATATATATATATATATATATATATATATATATATATATATATATATATATATATATATATATATATATATATATATATATATATATATATATATATATATATATATATATATATATATATATATATATATATATATATATATATATATATATATATCACAATGAACAAGGTTGTATCTCAAAATCATCGAGATATATATGTCTATATACTCGGGGTCAGGAACTACATCCAAAATGGGTGCATACATCTATGCACCAGGATGTCGGCAATCCCCTGCCGAGGGCTCATCAACAATGTATGCAATGCTTACAATCAAATGTAAATGCATGCTCATGAACCAACAATCAATGTACAATGAACCTGTGCCACCCAACCAATATTCCTCAAACATGCTCAGCAAATCAAAATACGACAACCATAAGTCAACAATCGATAATCGTAACGGGGCACACTTGTCAACAGAGGGACATATGCACAACATATGCATCAATCAAAATTAATCCTTAATCACAATATAAACCAACTATACGTACATATACTTCAGAGGATTTTACTTTCTTCGAGTCCCAGATGCTTATGTATAGGGTCACCCGCAGCCTTCCCACCACATCTAAAACCCAATGAAGGCATAACCGACTTCCATGTATGTACGTCTATCCTAATGTATAAGTAATACTTAACGAAAACACAATCCAAGTCAAACAAACGAAAAGGCACGTCACATCAATCCAACAATCATGTCAAACAATCAATAGATACAAGTAAACACGCCAGGTTTACACTTTTCAGCCCGAATCCCAAGCGGGTAGGGAGATACGAAACTCACCTTGTTCGATAAAGAAGCGAGTACAAGATTACAGGCGAGTATTACGGTCCACACGTCCACAACCTATAATTATACATCAATATATCATAATGTCAACTCTACAATCATAAACAAGTTGTTTTAGCACAATTAGGTCAAGTCACAAACCCTAAACGCCTTTCCAACATTAACGTGTAAGAGAAAAACTCATTCGACTTGACCTTTTTAGAAATGACCCAAGATTCATATAAAAAGTGTACTAAGCATAGTCAACACAAGGTTGGTGAGTTCGTAGTAATGGTTCGTAACGAACCAACATCAATAATCACAACATAAGATTTGAGGCTAGACATGACTTACAGCGAGCCTCTAAGTACACAATATCGTCCAACAACAAGATTACACAAAAGAATGAGAGTGTAATGAGGATGCACAAATGATGTATGTATCAATGCATGTGCCAAATGAATGAATAAGCCAATATGCCTATCCCAAGCGTGACCTTCAATCACGTATGCAACGATACCCCTCTGCCATCGCCATGGACAGGGCTGTATCTCAAAATCATCGAGATATATATGTCTATATACTCGGGGTCAGGAACTACATCCAAAATGGGTGCATACATCTATGCACCAGGATGTCGGCAATCCCCTGCCGAGGGCTCATCAACAATGTATGCAATGCTTACAATCAAATGTAAATGCATGCTCATGAACCAACAATCAATGTACAATGAACCTGTGCCACCCAACCAATATTCCTCAAACATGCTCAGCAAATCAAAATACGACAACCATAAGTCAACAATCGATAATCGTAACGGGGCACACTTGTCAACAGAGGGACATATGCACAACATATGCATCAATCAAAATTAATCCTTAATCACAATATAAACCAACTATACGTACATATACTTCAGAGGATTTTACTTTCTTCGAGTCCCAGATGCTTATGTATAGGGTCACCCGCAGCCTTCCCACCACATCTAAAACCCAATGAAGGCATAACCGACTTCCATGTATGTACGTCTATCCTAATGTATAAGTAATACTTAACGAAAACACAATCCAAGTCAAACAAACGAAAAGGCACGTCACATCAATCCAACAATCATGTCAAACAATCAATAGATACAAGTAAACACGCCAGGTTTACACTTTTCAGCCCGAATCCCAAGCGGGTAGGGAGATACGAAACTCACCTTGTTCGATAAAGAAGCGAGTACAAGATTACAGGCGAGTATTACGGTCCACACGTCCACAACCTATAATTATACATCAATATATCATAATGTCAACTCTACAATCATAAACAAGTTGTTTTAGCACAATTAGGTCAAGTCACAAACCCTAAACGCCTTTCCAACATTAACGTGTAAGAGAAAAACTCATTCGACTTGACCTTTTTAGAAATGACCCAAGATTCATATAAAAAGTGTTACTACAAGAACTAGACTCCCTTACGATTCCAATGATAGGTCATACGACTAAAACGGACTCACGGTTCAAAAGTTACTGACGTTTGAAAACTGACGCGCAAAGCAGGAATAGTAACACGAGTTTATGAACCCTAACACGCGTTTAAACCCTAACGCGCGTTTAAACCTTAACACGCGTTTAAACCCTAACGCGCGTTTAAACCTTAACACGCGTTTAAACCCTAACGCGCGTTTAAACCTTAACACGCGTTTAAACCCTAACGCGCGTTTAAACCTTAACACGCGTTTAAACCCTAACGCGCGTTTAAACCCTAACGCGCGTTTAAACCCTAACACGCGTTTAAACCCTAACGCGCGTTTAAACCTTAACACGCGTTTAAACCCTAACGCGCGTTTAAACCTTAACACGCGTTTAAACCCTAACGCGCGTTTAAACCTTAACACGCGTTTAAACCCTAACACGCGTTTAAACCCTAACGCGCGTTTAAACCTTAACACGCGTTTAAACCCTAACGCGCGTTTAAACCTTAACACGCGTTTAAACCCTAACGCGCGTTTAAACCTTAACACGCGTTTAAACCCTAACGCGCGTTTAAACCTTAACACGCGTTTAAACCCTAACGCGCGTTTAAACCTTAACACGCGTTTAAACCCTAACGCGCGTTTAAACCTTAACACGCGTTTAAACCCTAACGCGCGTTTAAACCTTAACACGCGTTTAAACCCTAACGCGCGTTTAAACCTTAACACGCGTTTAAACCCTAACGCGCGTTTAAACCTTAACACGCGTTTAAACCCTAACGCGCGTTTAAACCTTAACACGCGTTTAAACCCTAACGCGCGTTTAAACCTTAACACGCGTTTAAACCCTAACGCGCGTTTAAACCTTAACACGCGTTTAAACCCTAACGCGCGTTTAAACCTTAACACGCGTTTAAACCCTAACGCGCGTTTAAACCTTAACACGCGTTTAAACCCTAACGCGCGTTTAAACCTTAACACGCGTTTAAACCCTAACGCGCGTTTAAACCTTAACACGCGTTTAAACCCTAACGCGCGTTTAAACCTTAACACGCGTTTAAACCCTAACGCGCGTTTAAACCTTAACACGCGTTTAAACCCTAACGCGCGTTTAAACCTTAACACGCGTTTAAACCCTAACGCGCGTTTAAACCTTAACACGCGTTTAAACCCTAACGCGCGTTTAAACCTTAACACGCGTTTAAACCCTAACGCGCGTTTAAACCTTAACACGCGTTTAAACCCTAACGCGCGTTTAAACCTTAACACGCGTTTAAACCCTAACGCGCGTTTAAACCTTAACACGCGTTTAAACCCTAACGCGCGTTTAAACCTTAACACGCGTTTAAACCCTAACGCGCGTTTAAACCTTAACACGCGTTTAAACCCTAACGCGCGTTTAAACCTTAACACGCGTTTAAACCCTAACGCGCGTTTAAACCTTAACACGCGTTTAAACCCTAACGCGCGTTTAAACCTTAACACGCGTTTAAACCCTAACGCGCGTTTAAACCTTAACACGCGTTTAAACCCTAACGCGCGTTTAAACCTTAACACGCGTTTAAACCCTAACGCGCGTTTAAACCTTAACACGCGTTTAAACCCTAACGCGCGTTTAAACCTTAACACGCGTTTAAACCCTAACGCGCGTTTAAACCTTAACACGCGTTTAAACCCTAACGCGCGTTTAAACCTTAACACGCGTTTAAACCCTAACGCGCGTTTAAACCTTAACACGCGTTTAAACCCTAACGCGCGTTTAAACCTTAACACGCGTTTAAACCCTAACGCGCGTTTAAACCTTAACACGCGTTTAAACCCTAACGCGCGTTTAAACCTTAACACGCGTTTAAACCCTAACGCGCGTTTAAACCTTAACACGCGTTTAAACCCTAACGCGCGTTTAAACCTTAACACGCGTTTAAACCCTAACGCGCGTTTAAACCTTAACACGCGTTTAAACCCTAACGCGCGTTTAAACCTTAACACGCGTTTAAACCCTAACGCGCGTTTAAACCTTAACACGCGTTTAAACCCTAACGCGCGTTTAAACCTTAACACGCGTTTAAACCCTAACGCGCGTTTAAACCTTAACACGCGTTTAAACCCTAACGCGCGTTTAAACCTTAACACGCGTTTAAACCCTAACGCGCGTTTAAACCTTAACACGCGTTTAAACCCTAACGCGCGTTTAAACCTTAACACGCGTTTAAACCCTAACGCGCGTTTAAACCTTAACACGCGTTTAAACCCTAACGCGCGTTTAAACCTTAACACGCGTTTAAACCCTAACGCGCGTTTAAACCTTAACACGCGTTTAAACCCTAACGCGCGTTTAAACCTTAACACGCGTTTAAACCCTAACGCGCGTTTAAACCTTAACACGCGTTTAAACCCTAACGCGCGTTTAAACCTTAACACGCGTTTAAACCCTAACGCGCGTTTAAACCTTAACACGCGTTTAAACCCTAACGCGCGTTTAAACCTTAACACGCGTTTAAACCCTAACGCGCGTTTAAACCTTAACACGCGTTTAAACCCTAACGCGCGTTTAAACCTTAACACGCGTTTAAACCCTAACGCGCGTTTAAACCTTAACACGCGTTTAAACCCTAACGCGCGTTTAAACCTTAACACGCGTTTAAACCCTAACGCGCGTTTAAACCTTAACACGCGTTTAAACCCTAACGCGCGTTTAAACCTTAACACGCGTTTAAACCCTAACGCGCGTTTAAACCTTAACACGCGTTTAAACCCTAACGCGCGTTTAAACCTTAACACGCGTTTAAACCCTAACGCGCGTTTAAACCTTAACACGCGTTTAAACCCTAACGCGCGTTTAAACCTTAACACGCGTTTAAACCCTAACGCGCGTTTAAACCTTAACACGCGTTTAAACCCTAACACGCGTTTAAACCCTAACGCGCGTTTAAACCTTAACACGCGTTTAAACCCTAACGCGCGTTTAAACCTTAACACGCGTTTAAACCCTAACGCGCGTTTAAACCTTAACACGCGTTTAAACCCTAACGCGCGTTTAAACCTTAACACGCGTTTAAACCCTAACGCGCGTTTAAACCTTAACACGCGTTTAAACCCTAACGCGCGTTTAAACCTTAACACGCGTTTAAACCCTAACGCGCGTTTAAACCTTAACACGCGTTTAAACCCTAACGCGCGTTTAAACCTTAACACGCGTTTAAACCCTAACGCGCGTTTAAACCTTAACACGCGTTTAAACCCTAACGCGCGTTTAAACCTTAACACGCGTTTAAACCCTACGGCTCTTCAACAAAGTTCAAATTCGAATCAACCCTAATTTCGTCCATAGGCACATGATGTGTAGGATTCGCCAAACACTTGCGTAAGTTACAAATATGGAACACATCATGCACACCACTAAGCTCTTGAGGCAATTCTAGCCGATAAGCAACTTTCCCAACCCGTTCAAGAATCTTGAAAGGACCAACATACCTTGGTGCAAGTTTTCCCCGCTTCACGAATCGTACGACTCCCTTCCAAGGCGACACTTTCAAAAGTACAAAATCACCAACTTCAAACTCTAGCGGTCTCCGCCTCACATCGGCATACTTCTTTTGACGCTCACGGGCCAATTGCAACTTCTCCTTAATTTGAGATATTACCTTGGTAGTTTCAATCACAATTTCCGGCCCGATAAGTTGACTCTCTCCAATTTCCGCCCAAGCTAAAGGAGAACGGCATACCCTACCATATAATGCTTTAAAGGGTGCCATTTGAATGGTAGCATGGTAGCTATTGTTGTATGAAAACTCTACTAGCGGCAAATGGTCTTCCCAACTTCCACCAAAATCGATTGCACACGCCCTTAACATGTCTTCAAGTGTTTGAATGGTCCTCTCGGTTTGCCCATCCGTTTGAGGGTGGAACGCCGTGCTCATGTCAAGTCGAGTACCCATGGCTTTTTGAAAGGCTTCCCAAAATTTTGATTTGAAACGGGCATCCCTATCCGAAATGATAGAAACCGGCACTCCATGCTTAGATATTATTTCCTTGATGTACAATCGAGCTAAAGTGTCAAATTTATCGGTTTCACGAATGGCTAAAAAGTGAGCCGATTTCGTTAACCGATCTACTATCACCCAAATCGTGTCTCGGCCGCTTCTCGTCTTCGGTAGTTTAGTGATGAAGTCCATTGAAATATGCTCCCACTTCCATTCGGGCATCACCGGTTGTACCAACAATCCGGGTGGCTTCTTGTGATCGGCTTTGACTTGTAAGCAAGTAAGGCACTCACTCACATACCTTGCCACATCGCGCTTCATGCCCGGCCACCAATACAATTCCTTCAAGTCAAAGTACATCTTATCCGACCCGGGATGGACCGAATAAGGTGATAGGTGGGCTTCATTCATAATAAGCGTCCTTAAATCGCCGAATATAGGAATCCAAAGTCTTTCCACCATGTAAAGCCCGTTATCATTCTTTCGGTCAAAAAGTTGCTCCATGCCATCTAGGTTTTCGTTTCCAAAGTTTTCCGGTAGGGTGGCTTGGATTTGGGCTTCAATAATCCGATCACGAATACTTGGCCCTACCGTGAGGCTCATAGCTCTAGCCCGTCTTGGCTTCACTCTCTCTTTTCGGCTCAAGGCATCGGCTACTACGTTTGCCTTGCCCGGGTGATAACGGATGTCACAATCGTAATCACTAAATAGTTCAAGCCAACGCCTTTGCCTCATATTCAATTCACTTTGGTTGAAGATGTGTTGAAGACTTTTGTGATCGGTATAAATCACACATTTGGTACCATAGAGATAATGTCTCCAACACTTCAAAGCAAACACAACCGCTCCCAATTCCAAATCATGTGTCGGGTAGTTCTTCTCATGCATCTTCAATTGACGAGAGGCATAAGCAATGACTTTACCCCTTTGCATAAGAACGCAACCCAACCCTTGCCCCGAAGCATCACAATAAACCACAAAATCTTCTATCCCATCCGGTAGTGTTAAAATAGGAGCATCACATAACATATCCTTAAGAGTTTGGAAGGCGTTCTCTTGTCTTTCACCCCATTCGAAGTTTCTATCTTTTTGAGTCAAGAGGGTGAGTGGTTGTGCGATACGGGAGAAATTTTCAATAAACCTTCTATAGTAACCCGCCAATCCAAGGAATTGGCGGATCTCGGATGGCGTTTCAGGTCTTCTCCAATTCTTAACCGCTTCAATCTTGCTTGGGTCCACATGAATACCATCCTTGCTCACTACGTGACCAAGGAAGTGGACCTCTTCCAACCAAAACTCACACTTGGAAAATTTCGCGTACAACTTCTCCTTCCTTAGTAATTCAAGCACTTCGCGCAAGTGCTTAACATGCTCTTCCTTTGTCTTCGAGTATACAAGTATGTCATCAATGAACACAATAACGGACTTGTCTAAATATGGTTGACACACCCGGTTCATCAAGTCCATGAACACCGCCGGTGCATTGGTCAACCCAAAAGGCATTACGGTGAATTCAAAATGGCCATACCGTGTGCGGAAAGCCGTTTTGGGGACGTCATCTTCATGTACCCGGAGTTGATGATAACCTGAGCGAAGATCGATTTTTGAGAAGTGCTTAGCACCTTGAAGTTGATCAAACAAGTCATCAATTCTAGGGAGAGGATATCGGTTCTTCACGGTGAGCTTGTTTAATTCCCGGTAATCAATACACATTCTGAAAGATCCATCCTTCTTTTTAACGAAGAGAACAGGAGCACCCCAAGGAGATTGACTAGGGCGAATGAAACCCTTCTCTTGGAGTTCCTTGAGTTGAGTCTGTAGCTCTTGCATTTCGGTTAGAGCTAGTCTATAAGGAGCTTTTGCTATGGGCGCGGCTTCGGGAATAAGATTGATACGAAAATCAAGTTCACGGGGCGGAGGTAATCCCGGTAAGTCATCCGGAAAAACATCGGGGAATTCACAAACAATAGGAACGGTCTTCAATTCTACCTTTGTGGTGGTAGCACTAAAGACCTTAGAATTGGGGAATCGGAGATTTCGCCTTGAACCCTAAGAATTTTACCGTTGGCCAAAGGTATCTTAACAACTCTCTCCCCACAATCAATCGTCGCATTAACCGCCGCTAACCAATCCATACCCACTATAATATCAAAACTACCAATGTCTAAAGGCATAAGATCGATGAAGAAGTCGACGTCCTCTAAAGTCAAGACACAATCACGGAGTATTTGGCTAATTCTAGTTAGTGACCCGTTTACCATTTCAATGTCAAGCACATAGTTTAGAGCACAAGGATGCACATCAATCAAAGGAACAAAATTAGTAGACACGAGGCTATAATCGGCCCCGGAATCAAATAAGACGGTTGCATAGAGACCATTTAAGAGGAAAGTACCTGCTACTACATTGGGATCGTTGCGGGCTTCATTTACATTGGCCGCGAAGGCTCGGCCGCGTGGTGGCACTTGGTGGCCTTGTTGCCCCCGGTTTTGATTAGGCCCAACCATTTGGAGTTGATTGGGGTGGACGGCTACTTGGACTTGTTGTCCCACCCATCGAGGACAATTATTACGGTAGTGGTCACGACTACCACATTCAAAACACTCGCCCCGTCTTTGGTTGCCCCCGGTTTTGATTAGGCCCAACCATTTGGAGTTGATTGGGGTGGACGGCTACTTGGACTTGTTGTCCCACCCATCGAGGACAATTATTACGGTAGTGGTCACGACTACCACATTCAAAACACTCGCCCCGCCTTTGGTTGCCTTGAGGAGGAACGGCCCGAATAGGAGCCGCATTCATTGGGCCCGTTCTTGGAGCCCTACAACTTCTAGCTTCGTGCCCGACTTGATTGCAATTAAAGCATGCCCCACATGGAGTAGTGGCGGGATGGTGCCTGTTGCACCTTCCACAGAAAGGATGAGGCCCGTTATAAGCCCTCCTAGTCGGTTCCACCGCCGCCATTATCCTACCCCTATTAGCATTCTTGGGGTCAAACCTCCCCACTTTCCTTACCCCGCTCGACTCTCCTACTTCTTTCCTCTTGCTGGACGAGGATTTGCTCAAAACACCACTCCTTAATAAATCTTCAGTCACACTCCCGGCTTGGTTAACCGCATTAGCCAAGGAAGTAGGCATGTTAGAGTTTACATATGATCGGACTTGAGGATTCAAGCCCAATACAAACTTCTGGATGGCCTGTGTCTCGGTGCCCACCAAGTGAGGAATGAGGGTAGACAACTCTTGGAATCGTCTCACATAGCCCTTGTAGTCGGCTCCCTCCATATTTAGATTTGCAAACTCAATGGTTAAATTTTGTAGTTCGTAGGGAGGGCAAAACTTTGCTTTTACTTTATTTACGAAGTCAACCCACTCCAAATTTTGAGTCCGCCCCAATGTTACTTCTTGGTTCCACCAACTTAAGGCGTCATGCCTAAACATGCCGGATGCATAGGGAATCCGGTCATCATAGGTGCAATGACTCCTTTCAATCACCGCCTCTATCGCCTCAAACCATCTTATACATTCCGTGGGACCACCTTTCCCATCAAACTCCGGTGCCCCACAACTTTTAAAATCTTTGAATATACAACCTTGACGGTACCCACCATATTGATTATTCATGGGCATACCGATACCAACTCCCACGGGTTCCTCTTCTTCATTATCTTCGGCATAATGTTGAGCATCTTCGTTATTTTCATTTTCTGGGGCTTCATTGTTTTGAGCCACATTATTTTGCCCAAGACTTGCCGTGACTTGAGCAATGATGGTTGGCATGATGCCGGCAACCGTTTGAGCGATTACCTCAGCCAAGTTTGGCTCAGGGGCTTCACCACGACCCCTACCACGGCCCCTACCACGACCCCTACCACGGCCCCTACCACGACCTCTACCACGGCCCCTACCACGGCCCCTACCTCTTTGTACTTCCGGTTGAGCTTCCGGTTGAGGCTCTTCTTCTTCAGCCCTATAATTTGTTCGGACCCTTCTTGGTCTTTCCATTTCTATAAAACAAGTGACACGTTGACCCGAGAGTTAGTCTCAAATGCTCGCATGTTAGTCACACAAGTAGTCAATGCCCTCATATCGGTACCACATACACCTTACATAATGTTATGCTAAGGCAGTAGTGTTAGGATCATAAGGGGTTTTCACATATCATATCATCACGTTGCATTTATTGCCATATTTTATCATTAAATTTAGTACTCATGTTCATTTCATCCTGTAATTAAACAACTAACACGAATGACTCAAAGTATGATCCGAATTCGATATGCTCTCTAGTTATCAACCGGGTATGTATACAAGGTGTACCAACGGCTAACCTTCCACCCAATCAACTTCCATTAAGCATATCGGTTCCTTATTATACTTTAAGCCACACGTGCGCAATCCACGATGTCATGAACTTGCTATAGTATCGGGTAACCATAAAAGAGTTGATCGGGTTCTTTTAGGGTTGCCACAATATTATATTAAGTTAATGGCATCCCATCATTTTGCCCTAATTCATCACATTAGTTCCACCAAATAACAACAACAAATCATAATAATCACATTCATCACATTGAATTTAAGCTATCACACAAATGGCCTTAACTACGAACTCACACGGGGATTCACAAAATTCATATTGCACACGAATTTCCTAACCATGCATGCTATATGAAGAGTTTTAACTTAAGCCGTAGTCTAGGTCAAACCGCCTAATTCTCTACGACCTCGCATGGGCCACCATTCTGTAACACCCCAAGCCGGAGCTCGAAATGTCACGGAAATCATACAGCACCCGGTGGAATTACAATAGATCAAACTAAATGCAATTAACGATTCGGTGAATCCAAAACATAGCAGAACAAGTAACAAAATACAACAGGAGCAAATAGCCATCAAAGTTAACATAATACATCCAAAGATGGCAAACGATCCTAAGTATAATGCAAAAGGAGGGTCAATGAATCCTTGATCCATGAGGTCCAAGTCCGGGTTAGACAGCAAGCAAGCAACTAAACACCACGTCCGGGGAGTACCTGATTACCTGAAAAGTGTACTAAGCATAGTCAACACAAGGTTGGTGAGTTCGTAGTAATGGTTCGTAACGAACCAACATCAATAATCACAACATAAGATTTGAGGCTAGACATGACTTACAGCGAGCCTCTAAGTACACAATATCGTCCAACAACAAGATTACACAAAAGAATGAGAGTGTAATGAGGATGCACAAATGATGTATGTATCAATGCATGTGCCAAATGAATGAATAAGCCAATATGCCTATCCCAAGCATGACCTTCAATCACGTATGCAACGATACCCCTCTGCCATCGCCATGGACAGGGCTGTATCTCAAAATCATCGAGATATATATGTCTATATACTCGGGGTCAGGAACTACATCCAAAATGGGTGCATACATCTATGCACCAGGATGTCGGCAATCCCCTGCCGAGGGCTCATCAACAATGTATGCAATGCTTACAATCAAATGTAAATGCATGCTCATGAACCAACAATCAATGTACAATGAACCTGTGCCACCCAACCAATATTCCTCAAACATGCTCAGCAAATCAAAATACGACAACCATAAGTCAACAATCGATAATCGTAACGGGGCACACTTGTCAACAGAGGGACATATGCACAACATATGCATCAATCAAAATTAATCCTTAATCACAATATAAACCAACTATACGTACATATACTTCAGAGGATTTTACTTTCTTCGAGTCCCAGATGCTTATGTATAGGGTCACCCGCAGCCTTCCCACCACATCTAAAACCCAATGAAGGCATAACCGACTTCCATGTATGTACGTCTATCCTAATGTATAAGTAATACTTAACGAAAACACAATCCAAGTCAAACAAACGAAAAGGCACGTCACATCAATCCAACAATCATGTCAAACAATCAATAGATACAAGTAAACACGCCAGGTTTACACTTTTCAGCCCGAATCCCAAGCGGGTAGGGAGATACGAAACTCACCTTGTTCGATAAAGAAGCGAGTACAAGATTACAGGCGAGTATTACGGTCCACACGTCCACAACCTATAATTATACATCAATATATCATAATGTCAACTCTACAATCATAAACAAGTTGTTTTAGCACAATTAGGTCAAGTCACAAACCCTAAACGCCTTTCCAACATTAACGTGTAAGAGAAAAACTCATTCGACTTGACCTTTTTAGAAATGACCCAAGATTCATATAAAAAGTGTTACTACAAGAACTAGACTCCCTTACGATTCCAATGATAGGTCATACGACTAAAACGGACTCACGGTTCAAAAGTTACTGACGTTTGAAAACTGACGCGCAAAGCAGGAATAGTAACACGAGTTTATGAACCCTAACACGCGTTTAAACCCTAACGCGCGTTTAAACCTTAACACGCGTTTAAACCCTAACGCGCGTTTAAACCTTAACACGCGTTTAAACCCTAACGCGCGTTTAAACCTTAACACGCGTTTAAACCCTAACGCGCGTTTAAACCTTAACACGCGTTTAAACCCTAACGCGCGTTTAAACCTTAACACGCGTTTAAACCCTAACGCGCGTTTAAACCTTAACACGCGTTTAAACCCTAACGCGCGTTTAAACCTTAACACGCGTTTAAACCCTAACGCGCGTTTAAACCTTAACACGCGTTTAAACCCTAACGCGCGTTTAAACCTTAACACGCGTTTAAACCCTAACGCGCGTTTAAACCTTAACACGCGTTTAAACCCTAACGCGCGTTTAAACCTTAACACGCGTTTAAACCCTAACGCGCGTTTAAACCTTAACACGCGTTTAAACCCTAACGCGCGTTTAAACCTTAACACGCGTTTAAACCCTAACGCGCGTTTAAACCTTAACACGCGTTTAAACCCTAACGCGCGTTTAAACCTTAACACGCGTTTAAACCCTAACGCGCGTTTAAACCTTAACACGCGTTTAAACCCTAACGCGCGTTTAAACCTTAACACGCGTTTAAACCCTAACGCGCGTTTAAACCTTAACACGCGTTTAAACCCTAACACGCGTTTAAACCCTAACGCGCGTTTAAACCTTAACACGCGTTTAAACCCTAACGCGCGTTTAAACCTTAACACGCGTTTAAACCCTAACGCGCGTTTAAACCTTAACACGCGTTTAAACCCTAACGCGCGTTTAAACCTTAACACGCGTTTAAACCCTAACGCGCGTTTAAACCTTAACACGCGTTTAAACCCTAACGCGCGTTTAAACCTTAACACGCGTTTAAACCCTAACGCGCGTTTAAACCTTAACACGCGTTTAAACCCTAACGCGCGTTTAAACCTTAACACGCGTTTAAACCCTAACGCGCGTTTAAACCTTAACACGCGTTTAAACCCTAACGCGCGTTTAAACCTTAACACGCGTTTAAACCCTAACGCGCGTTTAAACCTTAACACGCGTTTAAACCCTAACGCGCGTTTAAACCTTAACACGCGTTTAAACCCTAACGCGCGTTTAAACCTTAACACGCGTTTAAACCCTAACGCGCGTTTAAACCTTAACACGCGTTTAAACCCTAACGCGCGTTTAAACCTTAACACGCGTTTAAACCCTAACGCGCGTTTAAACCTTAACACGCGTTTAAACCCTAACGCGCGTTTAAACCTTAACACGCGTTTAAACCCTAACGCGCGTTTAAACCTTAACACGCGTTTAAACCCTAACGCGCGTTTAAACCTTAACACGCGTTTAAACCCTAACGCGCGTTTAAACCTTAACACGCGTTTAAACCCTAACGCGCGTTTAAACCTTAACACGCGTTTAAACCCTAACGCGCGTTTAAACCTTAACACGCGTTTAAACCCTAACGCGCGTTTAAACCTTAACACGCGTTTAAACCCTAACGCGCGTTTAAACCTTAACACGCGTTTAAACCCTAACGCGCGTTTAAACCTTAACACGCGTTTAAACCCTAACGCGCGTTTAAACCTTAACACGCGTTTAAACCCTAACGCGCGTTTAAACCTTAACACGCGTTTAAACCCTAACGCGCGTTTAAACCTTAACACGCGTTTAAACCCTAACGCGCGTTTAAACCTTAACACGCGTTTAAACCCTAACGCGCGTTTAAACCTTAACACGCGTTTAAACCCTAACGCGCGTTTAAACCTTAACACGCGTTTACTGTACAGCGGCTTGAAACTGGAATTCTAATCCGATTTTTTTGACTCGATTCAAAGCATAAAACGTTTGGGTTTTACTAGAAACGTGTTTATCAACATAAAATGGCTGATATGAGGTAGTTTTAACTTACAATTTCTTCCACAAATGCTCAAACCCGAATTTGACTAAAAATGAAGATTTTCTTGTTCTTGAACTCTAATCTTTTGATATGATATATAAATGATGAAGATGATGCAATTTCTTGAGTTAATCTAGTTTGAAACACCTTTGATTATCCAGAATTTGATTATGAAATAGTTGATTTTTGTGTGAAGAAAAGAGATTGGAAGGAAAGAAAGAAAGAAAATGATTTAGGAAAATGATTGGTCAAATGAGGGGGGGGGCCGGCCTATGGTCCAAATGGGTAGGCACCCGCTCCGCTAAATCCGACAAATAGCTAAACGTTAACCCTTTAAACACCAAAATCCTTCCGTAAGCATTAACCCAATTCCATTCAACAAGTTTGTTAGTCAAATTACACAAAAAGTCAACGGGTCAAAATTCGCGGATGTTACATCATCAGTCAAGGCACTTCTCCTGCCCATATTCGCTTACATGGCAGTTAAATGGGTCAAAACACACACAAAACCAGTCCACGTAAACTTCAAATACCAGAGAGTGGTTTTTGGTCCTTATGTTATATGAGAATCGTCACGTTGTTACCTACGTTATACGAAAATAAAGAATGGTTCCTCCTAAAGTTAAAAAGTGCAACTTCGATACCTTTAGAACCGAAAAGCCCTAGTATATATAAAGTGTTTATGAATAGGGATTTGCTAAAAAGAACACCCCCCAAAAAAGATGCTTTCAACATCACAGACACATATCAAAGGTGAATGCAATTGTATTTGTAATCACCAGACTAATTCCCTGTCTTTCCCATACTGCATCTCAAAATCAATCGTCTGATTAGGAATGTCAATTGTATTTGTAATCAACAATTATCAAAGGTGAATGCAGCCTCAACATTCGATATATTGTAACCAAAGGAACAAAAATACTATAAAGAATAACCTCAATCATGTCAAGTATATGTCGAAGTATGTCAACCACTATGAAATTCATTTACAAAAATGTAAGTTACATTGCACGTTGTTTGAATAGTGTGGCTTGAACGGGAGTCGTGAAGTAATAATTTACCTCTTCCAAGGCATGAGCAGCTTTATACCAATGCCTTTCATGCTCAAAATCCAAGTTACATACCCAAAGGTTTTGTTCGAATTCTTCCACTCTTTCAAAAATAATTACATCATTCTCCCCTAACATGCTTAAAACCCAAGTTACATACCTAAGATATATCAAAAACTCAACATTAAACAATTCACCGAGAATAATTGGATGAAGACCAACTCCTTGGTCAAGTGCTAGCACCACTTCTGCTACCAAAAGGTCTTCATTTGTTACCATTTGGTGGCAGCCTACAATCATCCTGCTTCCCACAACCCCACTTATCAGTTTGTACTGGTGAAGGTGCCACTAGTGTCTACCGGGTTGACCAGCAGCTGTTGCAGCTGAAGCTGCTGGAGCTGTAGCCATTGGAATCTCATAAGCCTTAGTTGGGCCGTCAAATGGAGTTCCTCCCAAAATAGCTTCCTAACGTTAAAAGACTGTAAGGAGGAATATAAGACAATTAACTTGATGCTAAATTAGAACTATGAATATTAAGGGTTTATAAAAACTTTACCTTGAATGTAAGAGATTGTTCACAAAAGCATAGGTTTTAAGCAGGGACAGATTGGCCCAATATCATGTGTATGAACCGAGTCACTAACTGACCCTCCCAACCCTCGCAAAACCAAAAAAGCTAACTGTTAAATTAGCAAATTAATTGTCTTACTTAATCTATTTGGTTGTTTATTATTTAGGACCAGTCTTGGACACATATATGGAATGGAGGACTAAAGCTGGAGTTTTGAATGAAGAATAGAAGATATGCAGAAAGTGAAGACTTTGAGAGTTGAAGGGCTGTTTGTGTAAATTCATCTAGGGTTCCTCTATATAAACCAACAGTGGTTGTCACTGTAGAACCACCACGGATGCAGCTTTTTTACCGTTGAGAAAACCCTATTATTTTCGATGTAATCCTTTGTGTCTTTGTGATGTTTTTGTAACAAAAACCTTAATTAATCTTATGTCTAATTCGTTCTTTATATGCTGCTGTCTCGTGTGTCTATATTATATATATAATCCTGTTTTTCTTCATGGTATCAGAGCCAAGACTCAAATCTTTATATATTTCTTGAATCAGATCCTATAGATTATTATTTTATATACATATATATATCAAAATATCTTATTTTTTAAATCTGATAATATTTTTTGATTAAAAACCCTAAATCTGTTTATTCTTTTTTAAGTTTTCTGCTCGTGTGTAGGGTTTGATTCTTCTTAGGATTTAACCTTGCCACTTGTAGCGGTTTATTACAAGACTCTTACATCGACATAATCTTTTTGGATTGTTGTTGATCTGATATATCTTGTTCATCTCTCCTATTTCTGATATCAATCCTTTTGTCAAAAGGAATTGATCGGTTGTTGGAGTACATTTTTTGTCCCTTTTCCGATTAACTCTGGAATTACTGTTGGCGACTCCACTGTAAGATTCTTATCCTACCCTTCTAGTAGCAAATTGTTTCTCATCTGGAGTGCTCTGGGTGAGAAAAGTTTGGCCTATCAGTTGGGATCCCTATTTTATGCTCTTGGTGTTCTGCTATTTGATTTCTTGGTTCTTGTTCACTATGAGTATATCTGTCTATTGTCAGCTTGTTGTTGAATCTTCTCGCATTGTGATTAAGTTTTATATGACTATTGATTAATATTTATGTTTGTCTAACTTTCTCTTGGTAGAAGAGAGGATCCTTGAACATACCTGTCAAGACACTTGAGTGTTCTTGAATCTGGCCTCTGTTCCTGCATCCTTTAGGGTTATTTTATCTTGTTTCGTGTTCTTCTGTTTTTGAATCTTTTTGTCTGCATAAATTGTGTTTTCTTTTATCTGTTATCATGGGTGACTATTTGGATGATAATCTTAGGCCTGTTGGTAATGAATTTGAAAATGGTGTCAATGTGTTTGGTACTCTTATTAGCAATCTTGATTTCAGTGATCCTTTGTATTGGCATGCTAGTGACACCTCTGGTGCTCCTTTAATTAGTTTAAAACTGAAAGGGACTGAAAGCTATAAAATATGGGCTTGTTCAATGGAACTTGCTTTGGAAACCAAAAACAAACTGTGTTTTATTGATGGTACTTATGATAGACCTATTGACAATGAAGTTCTTGCTAAACAATGGGATAGATGTAATTCTGTGGTACTTTCTTGGATTCTTGGTTCTTTGTCTGATGATGTCTATTTGGGTCAAATCTTTTCTAAAGATGCTATGTCTGTTTGGGAGGAACTTAAGGAAACTTATGACAAAGTTGATGGGTCTATAACTTTTAATCTTCATCATAAAATTAGTTCTCTTACTCAAAATGGCAGTACTCTTGCTGATTATTACCACAGATTAAATGCTTTGTGGAGACAGTTTGATTCTTTGATTAAGCTTCCTGTTTGTACTTGTAATGCTGCAAAAGGTTTTCAAGAACACCACCAGTTACTTAAGCTTATGCAGTTTCTAATGGGTTTGGATGAAATATACCTGCCCATTAGAAGCAATATTCTTACCAGGGATCCCCTTCCTAGTGTCAAAACAGCTTTTGCCATTATTTCAAGGGAGAAATCTCATAGGTCCACACCTGTTGAGGCTCATCCTAAACCACAAAATTCTGATTTTGTTGCTAAATCTTTTGAAAATAAAAGAAGACCTTTTGATAACAGAAATTTTGAAACTAGAAGGGGACCAAATTCTAACCTTAAATGCTCTAAGTGTCATAGACTTGGTCACACAATTGAAAAATGTTATGAGATTGTTGGCTACCCTCATGGTTATGGTGGCAGTTCTTATAGACCAAATGGTGGATTTGTTAAAAGAAATTCTTTCTCTCCTTTTATGAAAAATCTTTCTAGTAATAATGCTGCAGAAATTCAAAATCCTGCTGCTTGTCTTCCATCATCCAGTTCTATGTCTGCCAATCCCATCTCTTCTGTTCCTTTTACTCATGAGCAAATGAGTCAACTGATGAAAATGTTTAATGAAAACACCTTACATAATTCCTGCCCAGGCTAATATGGCAGGTAGCTTTACCTTCTTCAACTCAAATGCATTTTTTAATTCAAATTTTGAATTTTTTTTCTGTTCTAATCATGTGAACACTTCACAAAAACCTGCCAAAGGCTGGATTTCTGACTCTGGAGCTAATCAGCATATGACAAACTCTGATAAAAACATGTTCAATGTTGTTGATGTCTCTAGTCTTGGTTTAACTGTTGGTCACCCTAATGGCACTAAAGCTAAAGTTATTAAAATTGGAGATTTGAAGTTAACTGAATACATTGTGCTGTTTAGGGTTCTTGTTGTTCCAGAATATTGTGTCAATTTGCTTTCTGTACATAATCTGGCTAGAGATAACAAATTCTTTATAGGTTTTGATGAGTATCATTGTTATATTCAGGACTTGAGTACCAGAATAACTGTGGGGATTGGTAATGAATGTGATGAACTTTACTTGTTTGATGGACTTTAGCAAATTAATTGTCTTACTTAATCTATTTGGTTGTTTATTATTTAGGACCAGTCTTGGACACATATATGGAATGGAGGACTAAAGCTGGAGTTTTGAATGAAGAATAAAAGATATGCAGAAAGTGAAGACTTTGAGAGTTGAAGGGCTGTTTGTGTAAATTCATCTAGGGTTCCTCTATATAAACCAACAATGGTTGTCACTGTAGAACCACCATGGCTGAAGCTTTTTTACCGTTGAGAAAACCCTATTATTTTCGATGTAATCCTTTGTGTCTTTGTGATGTTTTTGTAACAAAAACCTTAATTAATCTTATGTCTAATTCGTTCTTTATATGCTGCTGTCTCGTGTGTCTATATTATATATATATAATCATGTTTTCTTCACTGAGCAACTGCAAAACTTTTTCCTAGCGGCCTCCGTGTCAATCTCTACGTGTGCATGTGCAAAAATCTCTCCAAGCCTCAAAGAGGGAATCTCTTTAATTCTGCTAACATGTGAAGTTTGAAATCAGTACTACATTCTGTTATTACTTATTAGGCAACAATCGTATTTCCATATTCAAAATAGTCTTGGATAACCGTACTTTCTGTATAAGTACTTAAAAATCCGAATCCCAAATTTGCAAGCCTGGTGATCTTTGCAGGCCAATCAGTATTCGAACAATGCAAAAAGAAGCAAAAGTGATCCTAAAAATTGGAGAAGAGCTAAAAAATGAGCTCACGCGGAAACATAATGCGTTATTATGTCTCCTAATTATTAACCTCTTAGTTTATTTCAAATCGTTCCTAACACGTAATCATTTGACTTTTGTTATCAAACCTATTTGGTAAGAAGTAACATGCATCAGTTATCCAGTATTTAGAACATCAAACAATAGTAGCATATCCTAATGCTATCTGCTACATCCTGATTTCTTTCAGCTGCCTATTTGATCTTATCTCTAAGTTAATCAGTTTGTGTAATGATTTGATTTCTCAAATTGGCATTTATTGAAAGATAACGGGGCAGGATACACAAGACATGCTTCGCCATTGGTATGTTCAAGGAATGCAGGATGGTCCGATTGTATGCCCCTTGTGTGAGGAACAACCGGACACTCATACTCACTTATTTTTTGAATGCCTGTATTCTTCACAAGTTTGGCAGCAAGTAGCTTGCAAGGGTGAGTTTCATATAGTTTCCCCGGTTTGGGATGATATTATGGCTGCTCTACAACCAATTGCTCGAAAAAGATCTATGTATGGCGTTTCCATTAAGCTATTATTGGCAGCAACGGTATACTTTATATGGAATGAAAGGAATAACAGGCTTTTCAAAAAAAGGAAAAGATCTAAAGACCAGCTTGTGAAGGAAATTGTAAACGTGGTGAGACTAAAGCTCTCAACGTTTAGATACAAGAAGACAACGAGGCTGGAAAGATTTCTTACAGCTTGGGACTTGCCTTTTTCATTAGCTCGAGATTCTTAACTTTCTTTTCTAGTCATTATTTGTTTCTCCTAATGTCTAGATAGGGATTTTGGTTTTTGGTTTACTTTGTAAGCATGGCAGATGTAGTTGTCATCCTATCATTCAGATAGGGTGCCATAACTCTTTTTTGATATATATACAACATGAACAAGGGTGATACCTTTTACCAAAAAAAAACGGGGCAGGATACACATGTACAATCAAAACTTCTGTTTGGATCACTTTGTCACTTTTAAGGTTCCATGGAAGTTTGAGACCAGAAACATTATGTATTGCTCAAGAGAATACCTATCCACAGTTCTCCAAATATGACACAAACTGTAAAAGTCACAAATAAGGAACTTGGAATCTCCAGTGTTTCAGTCTGTCTGGCATAATATACTAAGCCAAGTAAAACCTGCATATTAAGAGGCTTATACTGTTTCTTTTCAATCTCTAATGGATATAAATCTATATAAAGCAACTAACATTCTCGTAAAAACTAACATGTCTCCAACTAATTTTGTAGATAACACCCAAATTTGCAGGGCCTCGAGTTTTTGTAATAAAAATAATCCTAGAATTACATTTTCCGTATATAATTAGAGTTAATCTATTTTTTGGCAATAAATAATGCACATAATGTTTAATACTATGAGGCTTATTATGGATGACCATAACCCCACTTTCAAAAAATTTAAGCATTACCAAATACCAAAGATGCTGATTTCCCAGCTCATGACGTAGAAAGTAAAGAGAACACCAGCTGCCTAACGCATTAAAAGCTGCCAATAACAAAATTGCAAGTTGTTTAGATATTGTGGTTTGAACAGGAGTCGTGAACTAATAATTTACCTCTTCCAAGGCATGCGCAGCTTTATACAAAAGCCTTGCATGTTCAAAACTCAAGTTACATACCTAAATGACTAATAATGTTTCTTAATCTGGAACAAAACCTCAAAAGACAAATAATCTTTCTTAATTCTTCCTGAAACTTCTTGAAACAATGTGTTGAAAGCCTACTTGTATGCCAACTTACACAAATCAGAATCAGGGTGCCTCAAGGGTAAAGCCCGAATTTTTAAGGCCTCACTTTATGTATATACAATACAGTTTTTGAACGAAAAGTAATGTATCAATCTAATAGTGACAAACGTACGTATATATTCTAATCGATAAGACCACATTTCATAAAGCTATTACCAAAATTCCAACAAAAAGAAGGAATTTACTGGAAGTGTGACAATGGATACTAATGATGATGATGAATTTGATTCGAAGAAATGGAATTTGAGGCCTTAACATGACCCGAATCTTGGATCCGAGAAAGCATCCTGAAATTCATAAGAATATAGAATGCAAGTCAACGACTGCTATTTGAACCTAATTTCATACTCATCATAAATTTTCTTGATATCCAATATTCTTTTGATGCTTTTTATCCCAAGACTCCAAGAGTCAAAATAAAGGTGCTTACATTAACTGGTACATCCATATACCAATAATAACAAAGGTTAGAAACATGACATGGAATGAAATGGATTAACACCAAATGAAAGATATCATAAACCTCGAAGAAATTTTTAACATCTCAAAACAAATTTGCATAAAATTTGGTAAATGCAATGGATTTAACTTGTAAAGTCCAAGAATATATAGAACATAAATTGTATCATAATTGCAATAGAAACACTATCAGAAACCTGTGTATGATATATTTTAGAGTTAATTGCAAATTTGGTCCCTGTGGTTTGTATACTTTCGCAATGGGGGTCCCTATTTGACTTTCTTCGCAATGGGGGTCCCTATTTTGACTATTTTTCGCAAATATGGTCCCTTTTTGATGGATTCGTTAAAAGGGGACGTTAAGTTATCACGTGATTGGGGGCACTAAAGTAATAAACCACCCCACCTGCCCCACTCAGCCTTCCCCCCCTTTTTATACGTAAATAAACCCTAAAATAATCATATTATCTTCCCCAATCAAAATCACTTTCTCCCTCTAAACCCTAATTCAAAAATTAACATAAAAATCTTCAAATTCATAGAATGGTGATGTGCAGATGTGGTTCTCATTCTGTTATTCGAACCTCTTGGACATGTAATAATCCCGGAAGAAGGTTTTATTGTTGTGGTAAAAAGGTAAGAGTTTTACATCTTATTTTGTTCAAGTTTATAATTTAATTGGAAATTTGTTTTTTAATTATAACAGGGATCAAGTTGTGGGTTTATTCAGTGGCATGATCCACCAATGTGTGCAAGAGCTATTGCAATTATTCCTGGGTTGTTGCGTAGTTTGAATAAGCAAGAAGAAATTGCTATAACAAAAGAAAATCAAGCAAAAAGATACAAGAGGATGTTGGTGATAAGTTGGGTGTTTTTTATTGTATGGGTTATGTTCTTAGGTTGATTTGATAAAAAATTATGTAAGTGTTGTAACAAACTCGAAAATTATGGGAATGAAAATGGTTTGTGCAGTTTTGTGTACTCATTGTTGTGACAATTGACTGGTTTGTGCAGTTTTGAAAATTGAATGACAATAGAAAATGGTTTGTGCAGTTTTGTGTCATCAGTTTGACATTTGAAAAAGTTCCTGCAATTGTATTGAATGGAATGCAGTGAATATACCAACACATTACCAACTTTGCAATTGTATTGAATGAAATGCAATGAATATACCAACACATTACCCAAAAGACTTTGTAAAATACATAACAAAAGATACCAAAGGTTTGGTTGGCAATTGAATGTCAAATATGTAACATTTTCTGCAAACATGCAGGAAATGTACCAACATTTACACAAAGTTTCTGCAATTGTATTCAATGGTATATCACAAACTCAACTACCAAACATTTACACAAAAAAGCATTAAAATTGAACAACTATATATCCAAGATTGTTGGCTGTTACATAGCAAAAGAACCATCCAAACCCAACAGATCTCTCTTCCCTGCTTTAAACCCAGCCTTCAATGGACCCAAACATACATATACTCTTCTAAACTGCCTTGTCTCACAATTAGGATCATGATTTGGTTCAAAGTTAAGCTTCACAGTTGTGTATGGGTTGCTTGCTTGTAATTCAAGGATGTAGTCCTTCAACATTCCATATTGTTGTGGGTAATCACCCATTATTCTTGCCTTTGCCTTATCAAAAGCCCTGTAGATCTTGTGTTTGGAGACCCCTATTTCAAACTTTTTTTGTAGTTGATCTCTAAGAAAGCCTGCTTTAACCTTGGACTCTGGGTTTAAATTCTCTTGAATCTGTTTTGCCAAAAACTCATTAGTACATTTTCTCAAATTTCTTGTTTGGAGACATTTGTGTATTTTCCTGTAAGTTTTAACTGTCCATGTTTGCTGTTCATCAGGTTTGCCAATGTACAAAAGCCAAGGACACTTTTGCTCTTCACAAGGTTTAGATTCTGTTTTCTTTGTCTTTCTCTTTTTGGTCCACCTAATACCATAGTCACATAAAACGCTCATAGACCCGCGTATCTCGTATTGGTACGAAGTGTACCGAAACGGAAGTCGCTAGCGTTCCGATCGCTAGTGGTACGGTGAACCGAATCGGGCGGTACGACGAACCAAAAAGTAAAATAAACGCGACCCATTCCCATTGGTACGTCGAACCAAATCGAAAATATAAACGACTCAAATGTACTGGTACGCGTACCATTACCGTTTTGACTTCCCAACTACCAAAGTAAGATTCCAGGACTTATTTGAGCGGCAAAAAGAGTGTATCTTTTAAGTTCCCAATATATTTTGTAATTAATACTATCTTGTTAACAAAATAACTTATTTAATATTAATTACAAAATTAAATTTACATGTATATGTTTCTTCTATATATACTAACCTTTACAGAGTTTTATATCACCAAGACACCAACTTCTAATCTTCTACTACAATTTCTCCATTCACTATCAATTATCTTCAATGACAAAGGAAAAAGGAAACGAGTAGAATAGAAACTTTATGGTTGTTTTGTTATTTTGTTGGATTTTATCATGTTATTTTATCTTTATCTTATGAAATTTATAAGTTTTGTTTACTTATGTTTTTGGTACATCGTACCGAATACATGGTACACCGTACCACTTCGTACCGCCTCGTACCGAAATGAGCCTACCCCCTCCGTACCGAATTCGTCACACCTAGCGAATTACGTACCCGAACCGCGTACCCGTACCGAAGCGTACCGCGTTTTATGTGACTATGCCTAATACCCTCTGGAGTTTTTATCATTTCAAGACCTACTGTTTCACTATGAATCTGTTTTTTATTCTTCTTGGGCCCACATGTTGTTTCTGGTCTGCTTTGGAAATTTACATTGGGCTGCTCTTGCATTTCAGACCCATCTACATTGGGCTCAATAAACTTTGGGATGGTACCTTCACATATCACCCTGAATCTTGTTTTATCATTTTTTAAAATTCTTAGTTGCCTCCTAGTTTCAATTGCATGCATGGTAACCATGTCCTTCATTTCTTCCTTGGTCCCAAACACTTGACCAAGATAAAAATGTGCCTTTTTTTCAGGATTTTTGGTATGCTCCCTTCTTAACTCTTTCAAGGCTTGTTTTCTAACTGCATCATCTTCCTCATCTGTTCTACTATCAAGATTCTCAAAATTTATGTTTTCAGGATCACCAGCTATCTCCTTCTCCTTTAGATTCTCTTTAGATCCTATCCACTCTACATCACCATCTATGTTATCTCTAAAGTCAGTCATATCAATCTCTGGATCATCCATTCTATGTTCATCATCAACTACAAAGTCAGAATCTTCACTCTTGTCATCACTGTCACCATCATCCCCATCATCATTGTCCCCTTCCTCATCATCAGGCTCATCAATATGTGTATTACCTACATGCTCATGACTGGCATCATACCCCTTATTAATCCCACTACCCTGCCCAATTTCTTTACTACCCTGGCCAATTTCTTTCTGAACTCCCACATTGACAAAATTATCAGTGAATACATCATCATTAAACATTTCATTCCCACCACCATCATTAAGTATTTCATTCACCTCATTTGTACCTATCCTAGGAGTTGTTTCAATCTGCTTTGGTATATAGGGTGAAACTGTAACAGTTTCAACTTCAATTGGTTCATTTCCACCCACCCCAGCCTGTGTTTCAACTTCAATTGGTTCATTTCCACCCACCCCAGCCTGTGTTGTTTCAATTTGCAGTTCATTAATACCCAGACCAGTTTGTGTTTCACCTTGAAGTGTTTCAGTAAACAACTTCCTTTTACGAACCCCCATTTTTTTTGCAGGCACATAAGGTTGTGTTAGGGCATCGTCTATTTCCTTTAACCAATCAGGTACCTTGATATGTCCATTTTATATATATATATTCCCATATCGTTTCTAAGTCATTTTAAGCTTAATTGTGTGCAAATTACATATATATTCGATGCTTTGATGGTATTGTTAGTGATTTCAGGCTTAGAACAGGTACGATGGTTAGAAATGGCATTTGGAAGGTTAAAAGATGCATTAGGATGGTTCATGGACGAGTTCATGTGAAGACTGATTGAAGAATACAAGTTTTGCGAAATCTGATGAGATATGCGGCGCATGGTTATTATATGCGGCGCATGGATGGAGTGAATTTTGGTCAGAAAGTTTGGAAAATTCGAGGAAAAGTGCCTATGCGGTGCACAGAAAGATCATGCGGTGCATTGCGGGCAAGGAAAACTGAAGTTGATGGTTTATGCGGCGCATGGATGGAGTGAATTTTGGTCAGAAAGTTTGGAAAATTCGAGGAAAAGTGCCTATGCGGTGCACAGAAAGATCATGCGGTGCATTGCGGGCAAGGAAAACTGAAGTTGATGGTTTATGCGGCGCACAAACTAGGTCGGAAGAAAACCCTTTTGGAAAACACTATAAATATAAAGCCAAAACCCTTCCATTGGGGAGACTTTCACTTCCAGTCGATTTTAGGGTTCTTTGAGGCAATATTCAGCAGCTTTTACGTTCTCCAAGATCTAAGGGTTGCTATAGAGTTTCAAGGCATTCAAACATCGATTTCTTTAGCTTTTCATTGTCTTTCACAAGATGTTTACTCTTTCTTTTGCTATATGTGATTTATTTATGATTATGTCTGGCTAAACACTTCATCATCTACTGAGATGAAGTGACACAATGAATATTGGTTGCATATTATTTTGAATTCAAGTTGATAATTAAACGTTTTATCAAGATCTTAATATATTGAATTCTTATTATTTATTCTATTGATTGTTGATGATGTGTGAATGGTTTTAGTGGTAGCTAAGTCCAGGAGTTCATTGTTCTAGTTGATTTGGTAGAATCAATAGGTGTTAATTCGTGGTAGCGAGTTGATAAACAACAATAGGTAAGAGAATTCAACGTGTTAACGGTTTGGTAGAATCGATAGATGGAATTGTTTAATAATAACAAGATAATTTAGTCAGTTAGGGAGATCTTAATAGAGAAGGTGGTAGCCGGATCTTTAGGATTGAATTAATTGGTTAATGGGTTCGGATAGGGTAATAAGCTAGGTGGCCAACTAGTGAGTTCCTTGTCTAAACTTAGTTATTAAAATCAACATATTTGAATTGGTATTAATTTTAATGCAACCAAAATGAAATGTGTCATGGAGTCGAGGTAGATGATCCTTTAAATTCTTGTTTTAAACAAAAACTCTCTTTTCGATTAATCCTAAGGGATTACTAACCATTTTCTAACTAATTGCAAAGTGACAATTCGGTCACAAAACCCCCCTCTTACTTGAACTACTTTATTTCAACAATTGCTTACTTAGTCCTTGTGTTCGACCTGGTCTTACCACTTAGCTATACTATATACGATTGGGTCCACTGCCCAATAGTGTGTGGTAGTCGTTATTTGGTATACTTGTTTAAAAATTTATAAACTCGATATTACACATCATACCTGATTCACAACACTTCTAGGGGTTATCTCTACATTGGTTTTCCAACTTTCTATGTATACTTCTATAATCTTGGATTTGGATTTGCCAATAAAGCTCATCAAATTCCTAACATCATCGTCACTACCTAAAGCATGCAGGCCAAAATCAAGATTATTATCTGGTTCCTTAAAGTGGTACCACATTGGAATTTTTTTCGCATACCCTATTTCTTTAAGCATAGCTTCTAGCTCGAGAACAGAAAACTCATCTCCATCTACGGAGTCTACATAATTGACCTTACCATTGATGTATTTCCTCCCTGGAACCGTCGTGAACCACCCAGCATGATGGATTTTCAAAGAAAAGTATGTAGGGGATGCAGCTACAAAAAAAAATGAAATTTATGTATAATTTAGTATAAACAATCACATACATACATACATTTTTGTATATATATCCAGAATCAATTAAAAAATTGCATAAATAACTGGAAAAAATGAAAACCTAAATCACTCACCATATATCCAACCAACATTCCATGCTTTATCAGTTGATCGAAGCACCCACGGCATTGTTGATCATTAATGGATGTTTGGAGTTAATCGTATTTTTGAGAGAGAGAGTTTTGGAGAGTTAATCGATTTTAGTTTTATAAATTAGGGTTTATTTACGTATAAAAAGGGGGGAAAGGCTGAGTGGGGCGGGTGGGGTGGTTTATTACTTTAGTGCCCCTGCACGTGTCAATCACGTGATAACTTAACGTCCCCTTTTAACGAATCCGTCAAAAAGGGACCATATTTGCAAAAAATAGTCAAAATAGGGACCCCATTGCGAAGAATGTCAAATAGGGACCCCCATTACAAAAGTATACAAACCACAGGGACCAAATTTGCAATTCTCTATATTTTATAAGTCAAGCGGGTTGTACATGTAAATAAAATAAATGTGGATCATAACACACAAATCATTAGAGCCTCATAAAAAATGTAAACCCTTTCAACACTGATACGATCATGTCAAGTAATTGGGTGACTTAAATATATGCAACTATGCAAAAAATAAAATAATAAATTAAAGAGTTAATTTCACGGATCGTCCCTGTGGTTTACCCAAAACATCACGTTTCGTCCTTATGGTTTCAAAACGACACGGGTGATCCTTTATAGGTGGATAAGGTTCTGATCCAGTCCTTTAGTTTAACGTCCGTTTACTGGGCTCCGTTTTCTTCCTCACATGCAACCCACGTGAGGGTATTTACGTCAATTTTTACCCTAAAAAGACTAAACTTGATATTATTCCTTTTTCTTCTTCCTTTCACCTTCTTGTTCATATCATCTATATCTATATCTTATTTTCTCTTTATATTCTCCGAACTCTCTACCACTACCATCATTAATTCACATCTCGCAATCAACAAACACTAACAAAACCTGTAATCAAAATGATAACAAAACAAAACAAATTTGAGAACCTCTCCGATTACAATTACAACAATAATAATAAGATAAAATAAATTAAAATATTAAACCACTGCCACCATGAGTCCACCATCTCACTCATCATCTATCCATTTATTCATTTCAACCTCCCTCTGATTTCATGATTCCATCTCAGGTTTATCGTATAGATGCTTTCATATATTATGTATCTATCTAAAAAATATATATATATAATAATAATAATAATAATAACAATAATAAAGCTGTTCAAAAGTAAATAAATAATAATAACAAAACCTCCCCGATTTCCGGCGATGACTGGCCAGCAGCAGCAGCAACGACGGCGGCGGCGCCAGCGCCAAAGATGGTCGCTGGATTTTTAGAATGTTTATTTTTTCCCCAGATCTAAAATGAAAGTGTTTTGCTGGTAGGCTTTGTTTAGATCCGAGGTGGCGGCACTGCGGTGGTGGGTTTTGAGTTTTGATAATGCATAAGATGATAGGGAGAGAGGTGGCGGCACTACGGTGGTGGTACGCCGCTGTTGGTGCTTCTCCAGCGACGGGGAAGGGGTGGGGGGCTGCCACAATGGTAGCTGTACGGCTGGGCTTTTGGGATGTGATGGTTGGTGTGGTGGCCGACGGTTTTCCGGCGAGGTTCAACAAAGCGTTTTTCCGGCGAAGTATGTGTATGTGTATGTATATGTGTTTCCGGCGAAGTATCTTTTGGGTTTCAAATCTTTTGATTTTTTTGTACACAAGATTTAGAATAGATGATATTTTATATAAAAAACTTGGTTTTCAGATCTATGTGTATGTGTATGGAAGCTAATAAAGAAAATATGTATCTATAATCTATTGTTGATGGTGGTGTCTGTATATGTATAAACAGAAAAGGTGGAAGGAAGAAGAAAAGGAATAACATCAAGTTTAGTCCTTTAGGGTAAAAATTGACGTAAATACCCTCACGTGGGTTGCACGTGAGGGAGAAAACGGAGCCCAGTAAACGGACGTTAAACTAAAGGACTGGATCAGAACCTTATCCACCTATAAAGGATCACCCGTGTCGTTTTAAAACCATAAGGACGAAACGTGATGTTTTAGGTAAACCACAGGGACGATCCATGAAATTAACTCTAAATTAAATAAAAGGCTAAAGCAACAAAAACTTTCTAAAAAGATTTAAATTAAATCACCTCTATAGTTGCAAACCAATAACATCTCATAGTTGCTGCCATAACCTTAACACCTGCACATAATTCTCCAATCGACAATAGATCTGATTTAATAGACAAATCATCCACCTATTCTTGGTTTTAAATTTTTGGGAATTTTAAATAATTAGAAGAAGTCGTTGATGGCGTGATGGTTTTTGTTTGTTAGAGGAACTGACAGAGGAGGATTTGGGTGATTTGGATCCATTATTTGGATGATGATTTTGTGGGAAGTTTATTTGATGGAGGTAGCGGAACGTTTATTTTGGTGGGGAAGTTGGAGAGTGGGTGATATAAAGTTAACCCGTCGTTTTAATTTCCCCATAATTAATTTTCATGTAGAAATGAGTGAAATGACAAAATATATTACACCACCATAAATTTAACAGAACATATAATTCAACCAAAATTCTATAAACCATCTACATAATTAACTTAAATATTTATCATCATTATGAAGGAGAGGTTGAAGTTTTAAGATTGATTCAAAAACTTAACTTTTATATATAGTATATATATAGATAGATATAGATGTATATTACTAAAACATTAATATAAATTAATGAATATTTATTTTTATCTTAATCTTAGTTCTGATTAATAATTCTTATTTTTTTGGATTACCAACAAAAATATGATGTTAATTTCGCTGGCTAAAATATTTAATTTAATAATTTTATTTAATTTGGAAAATTATTTCACCGTCGGATTTCCGGCAGAAATTTCCGTAGGTAAAATTTGAGTTCCGTCGTTAAATCTGTCGGAAAATATTACCGACGAGGTTTTTACCTACGGATTTTTTCCGTCGGTAATCCGTCGGAAATAGTCGTTACCGACGGATTTGACCGTCGGTGAAGCCCAGTTTTCTAGTAGTATACGTTACTATAATGAAAAATAATACTAAATATAATCAGTTGAAAACTATTTCTTAAGTAATTAATCAGTTAAAAAAAATATACAAACTAATTACAAGTGCAGCTAAGAATTTAAACCCAAAGGAAGTGTTGAAACCTGTCACGTACCGCTAATTTATCGTTCAATTGCATGCATATATATACTAGCACGGTACCCACGCAATGCGGCGGTGATCATGGCGGTGACAGTGTGGTGGTGAGGGCGAATCTTGGTGGTGGAGGCGATGTCGAGTGGTGTATATTAATAATGTAAAAGTAATTGATGTAAAAGGTTAATTGAGATATTTTGTGTAACACCCCAACAAGGCGAAAACATGAGGGTTACACAAATAGCACAGCACGACATGGAAATTATGTAGAGTAAATCTAAATGCATAAAAAAGATCAAGAAATCCATACGAATCATTCAATAAATCAATTATCCGAATCACACATAAGCATAACCCCTAATCGGGAAGTAAATCACGGATCCAAGAGGTCCAAGTCTAGCATGATCAAGCAAACAATCATCCAATATGTCTTTGAGCTAACCTGTTCACCTGAAAAGTGTACTAAAACGAGTCAACATAAAGTTGGTGAGTTCGTAGGGACAAGTAATAAGGAAACAAGTGTCGGGATAACAACCGTTAACGATATACGAGGATTAGAATACCTCGTCACGTTTACACAAATCAATACAAGTCAACGTTTACGTTCAATAACGATTCATATAACGATTAATAACGTTCAATAAAGTGGGCTCAACAACCCATAACGTGAGTATGAAGATACCCATAACGTGGATTCGACAATCCATAACGTGAGTTTAACAACCCATAACGTGAGTATAAAGATACCCATAACGTGGATTCAACAATCCATAACGTGAGTTTAACAACCCATAACGTCAATAACGACACGACTTACATAATAAATAATGCGTCATATAACGGGGCGACTTACATATATTTCAAATGCATCATATCACGGGGCGACTTACATATATTTCAAATGCGTCATATCACGGGGCGACTTACATATATTTCAAATGCGTCATATCACGGGGCGACTTACATATATTTCAAATGCGTCATATCACGGGGCGACTTACATATATTTCAAATGCGTCATATCACGGGGTGACTTACATATATTTCAAATGCGTCATATCACGGGGCGACTTACATATATTTCAAATGCGTCATATCACGGGGCGACTTACATATATTTCAAATGCGTCATATCACGGGGCGACTTACATATATTTCAAATGCGTCATATCACGGGGCGACTTACATATATTTCAAATGCGTCATATCACGGGGCGACTTACATATATTTCAAATGCGTCATATCACGGGGCGACTTACATATATTTCAAATGCGTCATATCACGGGGCGACTTACATATATTTCAAATGCGTCATATCACGGGGCGACTTACATATATTTCAAATGCGTCATATCACGGGGCGACTTACATATATTTCAAATGCGTCATATCACGGGGCGACTTACATATATTTCAAATGCGTCATATCACGGGGCGACTTACATATATTTCAAATGCGTCATATCACGGGGCGACTTACATATATTTCAAATGCGTCATATCACGGGGCGACTTACATATATTTCAAATGCGTCATATCACGGGGCGACTTACATATATTTCAAATGCGTCATATCACGGGGCGACTTACATATATTTCAAATGCGTCATATCACGGGGCGACTTACATATATTTCAAATGCGTCATATCACGGGGCGACTTACATATATTTCAAATGCGTCATATCACGGGGCGACTTACATATATTTCAAATGCGTCATATCACGGGGCGACTTACATATATTTCAAATGCGTCATATCACGGGGCGACTTACATATATTTCAAATGCGTCATATCACGGGGCGACTTACATATATTTCAAATGCGTCATATCACGGGGCGACTTACATATATTTCAAATGCGTCATATCACGGGGCGACTTACATATATTTCAAATGCGTCATATCACGGGGCGACTTACATATATTTCAAATGCGTCATATCACGGGGCGACTTACATATATTTCAAATGCGTCATATCACGGGGCGACTTACATATATTTCAAATGCGTCATATCACGGGGCGACTTACATATATTTCAAATGCGTCATATCACGGGGCGACTTACATATATTTCAAATGCGTCATATCACGGGGCGACTTACATATATTTCAAATGCGTCATATCACGGGGCGACTTACATATATTTCAAATGCGTCATATCACGGGGCGACTTACATATATTTCAAATGCGTCATATCACGGGGCGACTTACATATATTTCAAATGCGTCATATCACGGGGCGACTTACATATATTTCAAATGCGTCATATCACGGGGCGACTTACATATATTTCAAATGCGTCATATCACGGGGCGACTTACATATATTTCAAATGCGTCATATCACGGGGCGACTTACATATATTTCAAATGCGTCATATCACGGGGCGACTTACATATATTTCAAATGCGTCATATCACGGGGCGACTTACATATATTTCAAATGCGTCATATCACGGGGCGACTTACATATATTTCAAATGCGTCATATCACGGGGCGACTTACATATATTTCAAATGCGTCATATCACGGGGCGACTTACATATATTTCAAATGCGTCATATCACGGGGCGACTTACATATATTTCAAATGCGTCATATCACGGGGCGACTTACATATATTTCAAATGCGTCATATCACGGGGCGACTTACATATATTTCAAATGCGTCATATCACGGGGCGACTTACATATATTTCAAATGCGTCATATCACGGGGCGACTTACATATATTTCAAATGCGTCATATCACGGGGCGACTTACATATATTTCAAATGCGTCATATCACGGGGCGACTTACATATATTTCAAATGCGTCATATCACGGGGCGACTTACATATATTTCAAATGCGTCATATCACGGGGCGACTTACATATATTTCAAATGCGTCATATCACGGGGCGACTTACATATATTTCAACGATCACGACCTATATTTACGTTCATATAATTCGTATATTAATACAATTATGTTTATTTATATTCACCTTCGTATATATATATATATCTATATGTGCGGGATATATATATATATATATATATATATAATATATATATATATGTATATATATATGTATGTATACTTATATATATATGTAAGGCTTAGTCTCGACCACCATTGAATAATTTTGGACTTTCCCGACCTTAGACGACTCAAGTGATTCACATACATTAATTAAGAAGCTTAGAGATGGTTTAAATGAAAGCATGAACAATTTGAGTAGTGAAAACCTCAACACGAAAATCTGGGAAACAAAGAAGCCACACCACCGTAAATTACGGTGGTGTTGGCGTAGGCTACGGTGGGGAGGAGTATAAGGGGCGTAAGGGACGGCGTATGGGAGCGTAGGGTACGCTGGTTCAACCCAGCTTGGCGTAGGGTACGGTGGGAAATGGGCGTATGTTACGGTGCTCCCTAATTGACACTTTTGGCGTCTGGTGGTCAGTTTTATGACGTAAACAGAGGAAAAGAGGCGTAAGGTGGAAAATGAAGATGCAGGCCTGCGTAAGGTACGCTAGGGAGGGCGTATCTTACGCTGGTGCAGGGGAGAAAAACCGTTTTCTGGGCAGGAAATGAAGAACAAGGTGGGTAAAGAGGGTTGACCAGAAAGTCAAAGTTGACCCCAACGTTTAAAACCCTAATTCCAGCCTTTGAATCCGATTTGAGGGCAAATTAAACATGTTTTAAGCTTTGGTAATCTAAGTGAACGTTTACAAATCCAATCCCATTTCCAAAACGATTCAGAATCATCAAGATACATTAATTATGGATTTTGACCTAATTTTCATTAAACAAAACCCTAATTCGGTTTAAATGGATTTTAAGTCCGAATTTTGATCAAGAATTGCTTATGGTAGACTAGATACAAGTTTTCAAACATAACCCATGCCAAGAATTTGGCTCGAAACATCAATCAATTGAAATGACCCGTTTTTGACCTATTTAATCAAATAAAACCCTAATTCGACATAAGGCTTTCTTTAACTCGAAATATTGACCAAGAATTGTTTGTACAAGGTTAAGAACATAATTAAGACATAACCCACACTAGAATTTCGACCCATTTCCATCAATCAAGCATGAAAACCCGATTTCTAACCCATTTTGATTATTAAGAACCCTAATTTTAGTCCACGGAGGTTTTGACTTGATTTTTGACTCAATAATACTTGATTATGATTAGAAATAAGTTTTCAAAGATAAAATGGCAATAATGAGACAAGTTTACTTACCAAAATCACCAACAAAGCCTCAAACCCGAAATTAGAGCTAAAAACCAATATTCCTTGCACTTTGACCTTTGAATTTTTGATATGATGTTCTAATGATGATGATGATGATTAATCTAGTATTAAATTAGCTTGAAACACAATTAATGAAGCAAGAATTTAGAGAGATAGGTGTAAGCATTTAGTGAGGGAGAGAAAGGGGTTGGAGGGTGAATTGAATGAGTGGAAGTGGAAGAGTGGAATTGGGTGGGGAGATGGATAAGGTTGGGTCAATGGTGGTGATTCATGGGTCATGGGTCGACCCATGGATCACCCGATTACGTTTCTAATCAAATTAAACGTCACATTACGTCCTAAAACCGATAAATACGTTCACGTAGCTTCGACTAGCATAAATACACGTTTCTAGTTCACAATAAATAAATAAATTATTTAAATTAACTAGAACAATAAATCATTTAACACGTTCGGGTCAACGGTCCAATAATCAAATAAGCACGTTTAATTCACGTTTATTAAAAGTCAAACGAGTCAAATTTCACAAATGTTACATTTTTGAAAATAAATAAATGAATTATTTAAATTAACTAGAACAATAAATCATTTAACACGTTCGGGTCAACGGTCCAATAATCAAATAAGCACGTTTAATTCACGTTTATTAAAAGTCAAACGAGTCAAATTTCACAAATGTTACATTTTGAAAGATAAATAATTGATAGTGTAATTTAATTATTTATGTTAAGGGGGTAGTGTAAAAAATATTTTAAAGGGTGCTAAGTGAAAATATCACACAAGTTTCAACATTTCTAAAAATAAAAAATTAATTTTTTTATAATATAGATATATATTGCATGAAAAAAAAAGTAATAACAACAGTGAAGGTGGCTCGCGTAGGATTTAATTAAGTAAGCATTAATATTACAAAAACTATGTGCTCACTATATGTAATCCGAGAATTTTTTGAAAATAAAAATATCGAAAATACATAAATAAATTAGTCTTCAGTCCCGTCCGATGGACGGGTAGATTCAAAACATATGTCATATATATTTCGTTTTAATATGTTTTGGGATTTTATAATAAACTATAAAATTTCGTTTTTTTAAAAATAAATAAATAACCTTTTGTGAGGAGTGAGGACATATCATGGTTAGAAATTAGAGCAAAAAAACGCCTTTTTTTTAAAAAATTGACTTTGACTGAAAAATAAAATCTGTCACTGCTATAGGTGTAATCAAACAATAAACTAAAAAATCTAATTCAAATTTCTTATTGCGTAGGAAGCTATAAAGAAATTAATAAAAAAATCTATATTTGTAAAGATTAGTTTGTAAAATGTTTGTTAATCTAACATAGCTCTTTTTTAAATACCGGCCACTAAATGTTATCACACTAATTAAAATATAAAAAATTCTCTTTTTTTTTTACTTCTCAAAAGAACCCTCGTTCTTAAGATCTTATTTATTGTTATTGTTGTCATTAAAAACTCCGTTTCTAATAGACGCCACAATTAATTAAAAATAAAGCCAACAGAGTAATTAAAACAACCAAACATATCACTTTTTTATTTTTTTTATTTTCCTTTTCTACCCACAAACATAAATACTCTTCTTTTGCTACTTATAGCTTACAATGGTATTCAAGAAATAATAAAACGTAGGGAAAAGGAAGATAGAAGCTATAAAGAAATTAATAAAACGTCTATCTTCTTATTGCGTAGGAAGCTATAAAGAAATTACTCGTAATAAAACATTGTATCTAGTTACGTAATAACCTTTCGTCACATTTGTTCTTTTTTTAAATACCACTGGATGTTATCACACTAATTAAAATGTAAAAAAATCTCTCTTTTTCTTCTTCTCAATAGGACCCTCGTTCTTATGATCTTATTTATTGTTATCTAGTATATATATATATATCTATACCCCTTATAATACAAACTATGAGTTCTTAATTCAGCATTTTTTTCTACCCAAAATACCCCTGTACACAAACAAAACCTTACACGCTCCCCATTTTCCCTTTCTTCTCCTCTGCCCACACTGTACACACACACAAACACACATATCTCACAATAACCACCCGCCGTTGTCAATCACCGCAGCCATAAATCCCCAAAACTATCACCGTTTAGCCGCCGCAACGCGCGGGCATCCATATAGGAGTTTGTATTATAAGGACCCTCGTTCTTATGATCTTATTTATTGTTATTGTCTTAACAACAATATTTGAAATTAAGAACTCATGATCCGTTTCCAAAAGACTCCACAATCATCAATTAATTAAAAATAAAGCCAGCAGAGTAATTAAAACCAACCAAAAATAAAACTCACTTTTTTTTTATTTTTTATTTTCCTTTTCTCCTGGCCTTCGTCTTTCAATTCTGTACGTATCGATCACACACACCCACAAATATAAATACTCTTCTTTTGCTACTTATAGCTTACAATGGTATTCAAGAAATAATCCTTAATTGGTTCTATCTGGTGCAATTCACTCTTCTAGCTAGTTGGTCACCAACAACCCAAAAATCCTTATTATTTTTGTTTTTGTCAATTCGCACGTACAGCAGCCATAATCCAACCGGCCGGTGTCTCCTTTACTTAATTTCTGTGGGGGCTGCAACAAAACACCCAAAAGGAACCGCGCTTCCAGTGTTTTTGTCCTCTATTTCAATCACGAATAATTTAATTATTCTCGATATATCCTCTAGCTACTAGATACTTCTGCGCGGTTAATTCTATTGATCACGCCGGCCATATCTTGACAAGAAACCAGCAAGAAGCTGCAGCCCAGAAACGATCCTCTACTGCTTCTGCGGTTAATTCTATTGATATCGATCGATACATTTCGACCACTTTAAAAATGGAGACTATCCAGTTGAACGGACCAGTAGATTTCAAAGGAAATCCAGCCGACAAATCTAAAACTGGTGGCTGGTTGGCGGCCGGACTCATTTTAGGTAAAAACCTTCTTAACTAGACTAAACTTAAATTTAAGTTATACGAGTAGTGGTGATGCACTTTCATGCACATGCTCTGCATGCTTACTAAGTTACTACGTACGTTACTAGAATGAAAAATAATTAGTAGAACACTGATTCTTAAGTAATCAGTTAAAAAAGGTATACAAACTTACTAGTGCATCTGAACTAATTAAGAATCCAAGCTAATTAAAGGAAGTGTCAAACTGTCAATACCGGCCTGTCATTTATCGTTTTATTGCATGCGCGCATTGCATTGAAGAAAAAATAACCACCGGCCTTGGAGGCCGGTGACATGCATGCATGCATGATGGTCCGGATATGGAGTTTTTGCAAAATTAAGTAGATTAGTTTTAAACTCTTCGTAAATATCGGTTAGTTTTGATATAATTATTTTATAAAAATGGGTTAATTTAACATCTTGAATTCCACCAAAACTTCAACGTCTGATATCTTTATTTTCACATGTTTATTAGTAATTAACCTAATTATACTTAATTATATACGTACATTTGAAATTATAAACCTTCTTATTTTTAAAGTTTTATTTTGTAGCTATAGTTCAGTTTGTATTTTGGTGTTGCATTTACATATTGAGCTAATTATATCATATATATATAAGAATGTTAATATATATATATATATGTAAAAACCATTTATTAGTTAAAGTAATAATTAAATTAACGTACTTTACATCAACTGATGATAACGCATATAATTTGTTTCATCTATACTACACCTCAATATAAAGATTTCTTCCAAGATTTTCAATTTTTGAAGCTTCGATGTTTAAATTAATATTGCATTGGGTAATAGGAAAATGATAATGTTGCTTATTGCACCAATTTCATGGAAATCAGCTCTGGTTTATTAGAAAAATGCATAAAACAAAAACTGGTATAGCAATGAAACAATTCCATGTAGCAATTAATTAATTATTTTTCTGTTTTAAATATAAAATTCGCTCATTACAACACTACAAGAAAACAATCCTCTAGAGACAAATTTAGCGACTCACTATTTGAAGTCGCTAGTTTGCGATGCGAGTAGAGACTTGTTTAGCGACACCCTCATTTTCATTGTCGCAACCTTGAGTCGAAAATCGAGTCGCAAAATGTTTCAAGTTTACAAAGTCGCAACTGTTGTAGCAAATTAAGTCGCTATTTTGCGACGTTCTTGTACATGTGGCTAACACCATCACTAAATTTACGACTTCCTAATATACATCGCTAGTGGTGTCGTCAATTGGCGTCATCTGATAAACTCATCTCTAAAGGTGTCGTTAATTTGTATCTTCCTATAACGAGTTGCTAACAGAGCCGCTTATTTTTGACATCTTATTTGTTGTTAAAAGTGTGTTAATTTGCAATATGTCAAAAAATATATTGCCATGTTTAATGTTTTATTTTTAATATTTTTAGTAAAGATTTGTCAAAAAGTATTTTTTCTACATCTATATCTATATAAATAAATAAACATGCACTACAAGATAAGTGACATTCAGTGACGGAAGAAAAGAGTCACTAAATATTTAGAAACAGTCACTAAATCCACTTTGGTCTTCTCCTTCCGACAAAAAAAGAGTCGCTAATGAAACGGTAGCTAAAAGTCTATTGTTACACTAATTTTCAGTCACAAAAGGTCGAATTACTATAGTGTCTGCAACTTTCTGTCACTAAAAGTACTTATAACACCTTTGATCAAAACCTATAGTGACAGAATATACAGTCACTAAAAGTCTCAGCCTACACATTTCAATTTTATGCTAAACCTTATCTAGAAAGAATACAAACAGCTCACAAAAAGAAAATGGAAAATGTTTACTGCACTCTAAATTAACATCAAATCAAGCTATATTGAAACTCCAACCAAAAATACAATGTGTTTGTAAGACATGAATTCTGAAAACATAGAATGACATTCCAAAAAAATCAAGCTATTTAGAATGTATTTGGCATCAAGAAGCAGTAGCCAGCAAGTGCAGAATCCTGCTCCTGATTAACTCGATATGTCTCTCTATTGATCCTTGCAAAAAACTGCACAAACCAACATAAACATTTGCTATCAACTGCTTAATTTGCTTTAAAACATAACTGAATAATTCCGTCATCCACAAGATAACATTGTAATGATTTAGACCATCAGACTTATAAAGACTTGTCGAGGCTTTGCCAAAACTGAAACCAGGCCAACTCAATCAACACAATTGGTGTCCAAACCAACCTATTCAAGGTGATATTAGACTTGTTGCTAAGAAACACACAAAAGACCCGTCATTGTATACTACTACTACTACTTGCATGATAGATAAATTCAGCATTAACTTGATTTACTCAAAAGGCCAAGGCGTTCTCCATGCGAATTAAGAGGTCAAACTGATAAACTCACACCCCGTAAGAACATACTCTGTTTTGACCTCTTATCCTACCTATCTTGCCACTTTTATGGAGTATTCGGTTTGCTGGTTTATCCGAACTCTTAAACTCACAACCCGTAAAATGGTATATCGTTTTGCTGGGAAAATGAATATAAGCAAAAAGTCTAAAGTAAAATCACCTCAAGTTTGTTCTCCCTTGATTGAATTCTTTCACCTTACGATTGAGAAATGGGATTCGTTTCATATCTTCCAAATCAATCAGTAGCTGCAGATAAAGCAGATAAACGGCATCATATATTGAGTATCAACAAGAAATAAGTTATGTTACCATGAAGTAAAGTTTATCGGGCCAAAACGATTTACAACTTTCGCCCTATAAACCATGAAAGTAAGTGATGCACAAATTTGAAAGGACACTAGTCTTAAAAAATAAAAGCAATTGGAGAAAGAAAAACAAGGCTGACCTCGGTTTGCTAGTACAAGTATTAAGTCAATCGCAGGATTACGGGCAGCCACTTCAAGTGCCAAGCTTCCTCCTAAAGAATCTCATAGCAAGTATATTGGCTTATTTGGCAATGAATTGTGCTCAATAATCACGGTTTTTTCCACAATACTAATCAAACCTTCATGAAAAAATCAAGTCGATCGTGAATAAAACTAGTTTAAAGCTAGTAGATGGATCATTATATGTAAATGTACATAACATAAATACAAATGCGGGAGATTATAACCTTCCAATGTTGTAATTGTTCGGTTCGAATCCGGAATATGCAAGCATTGAACATGAAAAGGCCTGTCATTGGAGTTGAAAGTATCAATTTATATTAGCTGCAATTATATGAAAGTTATCTATATCTTCAACCAGTTTATACAGTTATACTATGCTCGTTAGAGGACTCTTTTGGCAACTCGTGTACAAACTTTCAATACTTTTTAGAAAATTTCTTACTTAATGTCATATTAGCGAAGGGTGTTTGGTTATTGAATCAAGTGCAACTCACTTACCTAGACCTTTCTCATGTACAACAAGCCCGGCTCCGGTTCCATCCACTCTGCAAAGATATTATCACTCTTAATTAGAACATGGGAAACAATATTTTAGTATCATTAAAATATAAGAAGATAAGAATAAATAGTGAGCCTCTTAATGCATCATATCAGCTAGTATTCTAGTGTGAACCTTGAATCACAATTTGATCTCAATGACCTAATATTCTAAGATCTTTCTTTGAATCTAACTAATTCTGGTGACAATACAACTGAACTTTGCACATATAACTCGAATTACGTAAAACTCAATTTTATCAGTGTGAATCTCAATTACACTCATTAAGAATGACAATCTAAATTAGGTCAAATTAACAAACCTATATGTACATATAAGCATGTATCTATGTATATAAGAGACATATGAAAGAGTACCTACACGAGACACGAGTACATGTGATACGTATTCTATTGCTGTAAAACCTATAGATACAGAATGTATGAATTTGATAGTGTAAATTAGGTCAAATTAATATACGTACCTACTAATAAACCTATAGATACAGATTGTATGAATTTGATAGTGTAAAATTTCAAATTAACACCTTAATTCTCAAATTAATAACGAAAATTAGGTTAAACTTAATAGACCTATAGATACAGAATATATAAATATAGATACATTAATCAAATCAACACAAAATAAACAGCTTCAAAAACAAAATCAAATCAAAGTTACAGGACAAAATCAGAGGAAGCGTTACCGGACGAGATTGTGGTGAAATCGGCGGCGGAGGTAGCACAAGTGGCGACGGCCGGCTAAAGGGCGGTGATGTGCGACTGACGGGAGAGAGAGAGTGAGAAATAGAGATAGAGTAGAGAGAGGTGATATACTGATATTCGTGTGAGAGCAAAGAGGGGAGTGGTGATTTGCGACTTTACTCAAGCGCTCAATTCTTTTAGAATTGTTTTGAAGGGAATAAAAGTTATACAATACTCGTATAATTTTAAACTTTTAATGACTGAACTTATATTAGTCATAATAGCTTTCAAGCACAAAATGGCAATTATGTTTACGTGTCCACCTTCTATTTATCTAAAAAATTAAATAAATTAACAATTAGTTGTAAAAAGGGAAATTTTCTTTGAGGTCCACGTACCTTCTATTTACCGAACACTGAAAGTTGTAAAAAGGGATTTCAATCATAAACGTTTTTTCTAGATTAAAATCCACCTTTCACAATACAATTAATATCCAGCTTCAATTCAATTAAATCGCGTTTCGATCAGTGTTCCATCAATTAGCTAGCGTCTTCTTCCCAATCGAAACATAAAAACAAATTAAGAAACATAAAAACAACAAATTTAGTGATGCTACGGCTCCACTTTGAAAGCAAATATTAGTATTTAGTTCTGCCGTTAAAAAAATGAATACTCGTATATATAGCAAATGAATTAAAAGATAGATTATTTATTAGCAATTCCTAATGAAAGAAAAGCTAGGCAGCAGCAAAACATGCATGGAACATGATGTTTCACAAAAAAAAAAAAAAGAAGCAGCTAGGAACCGGATATAAAACAAAACATTACAATGGAAATGGTATATAAATATGCAAGTACTCGTATAAAAGAAGTTATAGCCTTTTGGAATTTTGTTAAAGGAAGTGAATTGAACTCAAACATATATAACCCATTTTTGCAACAAAAAAAAACTCTCCGGATATGCTAGGCTTTAATTAACACTTGAATAGGGTGTGAGCTTTCGGAGAAGATCTGTATAGTTGTCTTATCGATGAGTTTGATCACCTACTTGCAAGGAGATTTGCATCTTCCTTCATCAAAATCTGCAACAATGGTTACAAACTTCCTGGGATCTCTCAACATCTTTGCCCTTTTCGGTGGATTTTTGGCGGACGCCAAATTTGGCCGTTTCTTTACCATTGTTCTCTCCACATCTATATGTGCCCTGGTAAATTTATATGATCCACTGCTTTTTCTTTTTCATTTGTACCTAGTTAAGTTCGGACTGTGTGATATCATGCATATGATATCAAAAGATTTGCAGCATTTGTAGCAAAACCAATTAATGTCTTTTTTGGTATGTAAAAATTGTCTTTGCTACTATTCAGGGTGGCGAATTTGTAGTTCCTGTCAAACTTTAAGGTCCATTCACGGTGGCAAAATTTGTAATTCCCAACAAACTTTTTGGCCATATATATAACTACACAATTGAAACAAAAACTATTATAATTTACGGGGTGGCCGGACTTTTAATATGAAAATTATAATTTTTTATACACTCACATTTTCTTTTTGGTTTACATTATGTTAGAACCCACACGATGCACAACTCAATAATTTTATACGATAGTCGATAAAGTATGTAATTTTTAAAGAATAATATGAACTTTGTTCTTTTAGCATTTTCCTTTTAGTTTACACTATGTTAGAACCCGAACGATGCACGAATTAATAATTTTATTTGATAGGATAGTGGATAAAGTATGTAGTTTTATGATATGTGAATGAAAAATAAAACAAAGTTTGTTCTTTTATGGTTCCGAGCCTTTATCATTCGCTTGTATTTCTAAATAACGAGTTAAAGTTTACTTTAGACTTTACTCGAGACTTGAACACATGATGTTTATATTACTATATAAACCAACTCATTTAAAAACACATTATTTAGCATTTATCTTCATATAAACAATTATTAGATGAATAAGATCTCGTCACATAGTTTTAAAAAAACTAAAATGTCACATACAAATGAAATTCAAATACGTCAAAGCCCTGTATAAGTATTCAAAATTCTCTTTGAACTCAACTTCATTCATTCCTTCACAATTTCGAAACTAGAAAAGCAAGTAAAACTTACAAATTACATACACCTTATGAAGTTTTGAAGTCAAGACGAATTTTTTTGAACTAGGGTATGGCGTTATTGGCACTCGCAACAACCATTCATAGCATGAAACCATCTCCCTGTGACAACTCAAGCGGACAGGCATGCATAGAAGCCAGCGCGAGGCAACTAGCTATGTTGTATGTAGCGCTTTACACCATTGCACTTGGTGGTGGGGGCATAAAATCAAACGTGTCGGGATTCGGGTCTGACCAATTTGACAAGTCAAACCCGAAGGAGGAGAAAGCCATGGTGTACTTTTTCAACAGATTTTATTTCTGTGTTAGCCTTGGGTCTCTTTTTGCAGTGACTGTGCTGTTATATGTCCAAGAAAAACTAGGTAGGGGATGGGGTTATGGGATATCCACGGGGAGTGTGATTGTCGCGTTAGCTCTGCTGTTATGTGGGAGGTCATCCTACCGGTACAAGAAACCGCAAGGTAGCCCGCTAACTATCATTTTGAGAGTGATGTTCTTGGCTTGGAAGAATAGGAGGATCTCTTACCCAAATCATCCTAGCCTCTTATATGGCTACATTACATCCACACTCCCGCATACAGAAAAGCTTAGGTAATTATCACAACCATACACTTTTGCATTTGTTTAATCTATTTCTTTGTTAAAAAATACATATATACTGTAGGTTTCAGGCCCATTTATTCACACACTCACAAACTATATATGTATATATGAAATATTCAATGAACACAAATTAAACTAAACTTGCTGAACTTTCTGAAAAGAGGGTACAAACAAAATGAAAGACACATACACCTATTTATAATAAATAAAACCAACACATGCTAAAGTAAAACTACCCATGTTCTCATGTACTAGACAAGGACTAAAATAAACTGCTACCTAAAGAACCGGACAACTACTACACATTCTTTTATCCACTCTTCCACATGCCAATTACTTTCAATATATCAAATATATATGCACGTGACATCTCCTGAATATTTGATCAATTTAGACCACTTTCTTATCCATGATACTCTACTTAATGGATGACCCATTAGACCCAATCCATTACTAACCCGTTAACTAACTTGACCCATCAAGATTAACCCAACATATACTGATTGCTAAATATATATGTTAATCAATTACTCGTATGATAATTAATGATTATAAATGCCACGTACTTACATATATATAAGTTAAGATATAATCATTAAACGTTTTTGCAATTTCAGTTCTAATTCTCATTTATCATATTACATTACATATAAGCTATCCTATTCATAGGTAGACCGGTTCAAATTGTTACCTTTCGTATTCTGATACTGTTCGGTTGCAATTTTCAGGTGTCTTGACAAGGCAGCTATATGGGGTGGTAGCAATGCTACAAATGAAGATACGAACAACCCCCCAACAGCCACAAATGTAAATGAAGTTGAAGAGGTCAAATTGGTGATCGGTCTCATCCCAATATGGTCAACATGCATCCTGTTCTGGACACAGTATTCTCAGATGAATACTTTTACCATTCAGCAGGCAACAATCATGAACCGCACTTTTGGCCGCTACATATTACCTGCGGGCTCACTTTCTAGCATACTTTTCGTATCCATTCTCATATTTACGTTCCTCAATGAACGAGTTATAGTTCCACTAGCACGAAAGATCACCCGTGATCCAAAAGGACTAAGAAGTCTTCAGAGGATCGGGATTGGGCTTGTTCTGTCAGTGGCGGGAATGGTAGCTGCTAACTGAGAAGAGAAGGCGAGAAATGGGTCGAGACCACGGTACCAACATAAGCTGTTTTTGGTTGGTTCCTCAATTCTTTTTTGTTGGAGCCGGTGAAGCTTGTGCATACGTGGGCCAGCTCGAGTTTTTCATCACGGAAGCCCCCGAGAGGATGAAATCCTTGAGCACAGGATTACTTCTTAGTACCTTAGGCCTGGGGTATTTTGTGAGTAGTTTTCTAGTGTGGATTACAAACGCGGTTACTCATGAGACCTGGTTAACGACTAACTTGGATTATGGAAAGCTAAACAACTTCTACTGGATGCTAGCAGTTCTTGGAGTCTTGAACTTCTGTGTTTTTTTTATATTAGCAGCAAGACACAATTACAAATCACAAGATGGACCTGGTAACGGTCGTGAAGAGATTGAGGCCCAAACCGTTGAGAGTGATGAAAATACGTAGAACGAGCATCCCCCAAATAAAGTTTTTTTATAATTAACATGTAATTATTTCGTTAAATAACAAATTATTTCTATATATTTATATTCGAGTTTTGATTAGGAAGCCTCATTAATAAACAAGCCTACTAATTAACCTAACCATTAATATATTGACATGTGTACACATCATTAATTACTCCAAACGTAATAAATTTATTCCGACTTTACCCCTAAAAAAGATTACTCCAATAACATGTTCTTCTTGTTGCTTTGCAACTAAAAAAATTCACCTAGTAGCCACTACATAATTAACTTCACGGCTAAAACATTGAATTACAAAGATATAAAACCCATTTCACTTATAAATGTCGACAAATATCCCTTCAACGAAACATTCCGACGAAACACCTCCTCTTGATTACATTGGATAAAAGCTATAATCATTAATTCTTCATCATCATCACAATCGATTAACAATGGTTCAACAAAAATAAAAGTGATAGATGTGGATAAAGACTCACTGATTCAATGCACAAATTACCTCACCCAGTCACCCTTCATGAAATCATTAATTTATCCCTTCTCTCCAAATTCTTCAATCGCTTTCTTCTCATATTTAATTGTAGTGGTGGTGGCTACCATCGAGATCTGACCACCTTTAATACCCCCTTACCATATATGAAAATAAAACAATTCAATTATACAGATGAAGGGTATTGTAGTCACAAACTAAAACACTACAACTAGACGTGGGCAAAATATCCGGTTCCAAAAAAACCGATTTGGATTATCTAGGAACTGGAACCGATTGGAACCGGTTCCTCAAGAACCGAATCCGGTTCCTCAAGAACCGATAGATAGAACCGGATTCCACTTTTTTTACAAAAAATCGGTCCCGAACCGGTTCCTCCCAGAAATCGGTCCGAGAAACCGGTTTGGAACCGATTTTTTGTCCCTGGTGGAGCTAGCCGTTACTAGCCGTTAAAACTAGCCGTTTTTGGTCCTTTTTGACCGTTAGGAGCCGTTAGTTACCGTTTTTTTGACCCAATAATTACCATTTTGCCATTATACAACTAGTATATATATGTAGCATCATTTAGGATTGTTTTTACACATTCCATCACTTACAAACACTCTATATCTCTTACAAAAACACTATATATTCATAAATCTCTTACCAAAATCACTATATCTCTACATATTTTATATTTATATATCACAAAAATATATATATATTATATATATACACTATATATATAATATATATCAAATCTCTCACAAAATGGAGCATAATTCCGCTTCACAAACGCAATCTACCGGTGTTGGTTCCACAAGTGAGGCAACGGTGGTGGCTATAATAACGGATCATAAAAGAACGGCTCCCGTATTTGAACACTTTCAATTGGTTAAGTTGTCGAATGGTGATGTTAAGGCTCGGTGTAATTATTGTCACCATCTTTTTGTGAAAAATGCAAACTCGACTTTGGGGAAACATGTTAGAAATCATTGTCCGGTGAAAAAAGCACAAGAAGCGGGTACCCCCTCACAAGGTCAACAAACATTGACAAATGATGGCACTATTTTTCATTATTCGACGGAGGCGGTTCGTGAAGGACTTTCCAACTTGACCATTAGAAAAGCTTGGCCATTCAACCATTGGGACGATCCGGATGTCACTTCCACATTTCAAAACTTACTCCAACCAAGGTACACTACTCTAACTCGCTCTACATTAAAATGTACATGTATGAAAAATTAGAAATTGGCTAAAAAACTACTTATAACGGAATTTGAAAATTTAAATGGTAGTTTAAATTTGACAACCGATGTTTGGAGTGCTCCTCATGGTTTGCCCGGTTCTTACATATGTGTTACGGCGCATTGGATAGATCCTATTACTTGGCAAATGATGAAGCGCACGATTGCTTTTGAAAATTTTGAGTAACCTCATACGGGTGAAAATCTATACTATAAGTTAAGGGATGTGTTTGCATACTATAAAATTGAACAAAAGATTTTTTCAATATCATTTGATAATGCAAGTAATAATACAAAAGCGGTTGACCACTTGAAACTAAAATATACTCCTAGTTGTGATGGTGTTTTTTATCATGGTCGATGTGTTGCACATATTCTTAACTTGGTTGTGCAAAGCGGTTTGAGCACTTGAAACTAAAATATACTCCTAGTTGTGATGGTGTTTTTTATCATGGTCGATGTGTTGCACATATTCTTAACTTGGTTGTGCAAAGCGGTTTGGGTGAAAAGGTGATTGAAATTGTTAAGCAAGACTTTGTAAAGATGTTAAAGGAGGTAGTTTTGACGGGTAAGACTAGACATAAGAAGTATATCAAATTGTATAAAGATACCGATTCGATATATTTGACACCTCATTGGGATTGTCCTACTAGATGGAATTCCACTCTTACAATGTTTGAATGTGCTTTACGTCAAAAAACTACTTTAAAACATTTTCATGATGATCTAGTTGACAACCGTTTGGCATCTTCTAAGTTTGACCATTGGGAAATTATTCAAACTTTAGTAGATTTACTTCAAGTGTTTAAAAATGTCACGGTTTTGGTTTCGGGGGTTTATTATTCTACTAGTCATTTGGTGCTTCATCAAATTTATGAAATTGGTGAAAAATTGGTAGAATATGAGTGTATGGATGATGGTATATATGAAGACATGGTGAAAGCCATGAGAGATAAAATGAAAAAATATTTTATGGAAATGCCCCCCAATTTTTGCTTGTGCCGCCGCAATGAACCCCACTTTAAATGTTAGCGGCGTTGAGGCACTTATTGAAAAAATAAGTGATAGTTTGGAGTGTTATGAAAAGGATGTAAACTTTTCCATGACGGCAAAAAGTGAGTTTAATGCGAATTTAGAAAGATTGTATAAGGTTTATGAAGCTAGATATGGTTCAATTTCTTCTACTACTCCTAGTCCTTTTGTTACTACAAAAAAAAACAAAGATTCAAAGATAAACCTATACAATTATGTTGTCCAAGCAACCACCAAACGTCAAAGAAATGAGGCTTCAAGTTCCAACAAGAACACCGATTATCATAGGTATATTGGAACCAACTTTTTGGTGAGCCTTGGAGTTGATGCTTTCATGAATGTGGATGTATTGAATTTGTGGACGGAAAAGGAAAGTCAATTTCCGATTCTATCTATCATGGCACGTGATTTACTAAGCGCTCAAGCTTCAACGGTGGCTAGTGAATCCGCATTTTCAACTAGTGGAAGAGTTTTGTCCATAAGAAGAACAAAACTTACACCGGCATCATTGGAGATGTGTATTTGCTACAAAGACCACTTGGACGCCATGGAGCGTAGACAAAATGTATCAAGCCTTGAAGATACTTTGGACCTTGAAGAACATATTCACAATGAAGAAGTTGAGGAAGGTACATCCTTATCACTTTCCGATGAAGAGATTCAACTTGATGAAGCTCAAGCTCAACAACAAGTAACCCCACTAGACATCGATTGAAGATGAAGATGAAGATTGAAGATGAAGATGAAGACTTTTATTTGATTGAAAAGTTTGTATTTGTTTCAAGACTTTGTATTTGTTGCAAGACTTTGTATTTGTTTCTATACTTTATATTTGTTTCAAGAAGACCATTTGAAGACCAATGAAGACAAATGAAGACAATTGAAGACAATTTGAAGACAAATTTGAAGACAATGAAGATTGAAGACTTTGAATTTGAAGACTATTTAATTTGTTTTAGAATTTGTATTTGTTTGAAGACTTGTTATTTGGTTTAAGACATTGTTATTTGGTTGAAGACATTGTATTTGTTGAAGACATTGTATTTGATTGAAGACTTTGAACTTTGTTGAAGATTAAGATGGTCTATAATAAAAGTATGCATTTTCGACGAAAAAGATTGAATTATAGTGAATTTTTAGTGAGTTTTTAATTTTTTTCAAGTGTTTTTTGTGAAGTAACTTGGAGTTTTTTGTATCAATTAACTAGATCTTATCATTTTGGAAGGTATATTGGGTCTTAGGCTCGAGCCATTAGCAATCAAGTGGCCCAAAATTGATTTACGATGAAAAAATTGGCCTAAACGGCCGTTAAATGAATTATTAGCGAGTTTTCAATTTTTTCAAGTGTTTTTTGTGAAGTAACTTGGAGTTTTTTGTGTCAATTAACTAGATCTTATCATTTTGGAAGGTATCTTGGGTCTTAGGCTCGAGCCATTAGCAATCAAGTGGCCCAAAATCGATTTACGATGAAAAAATTGGCCTAAACGGCCGTTAAATGAATTATTAACGAGTTTTCAATTTTTTCAAGTGTTTTTTGTGAAGTAACTTGGAGTTTTTTGTGTCAATTAACTAGATCTTATCATTTTGGAAGGTATATTGGGTCTTAGGCTCGAGCCATTAGCAATCAAGTGGCCCAAAATCGATTTACGATGAAAAAATTGGCCTAAACGGCCGTTAAATGAATTATTAGTGAGTTTTCAATTTTTTCCAAGTGTTTTTTTTGAAATAACTTGGAGTTTTTTGTGTTAAGTCACTAGATATTATCATTATGAAGGTATTTTAGGTCTTAAGGCTCGGTGTATTAGCAATCAAGTGGCCCAAAATCGATTTACGATGAAAAAATTGGCCTAAACGGCCGTTAAATGAATTATTAGTGAGTTTTCAATTTTTTCCAAGTGTTTTTTTTGAAATAACTTGGAGTTTTTTGTGTTAAGTCACTAGATATTATCATTATGAAGGTATTTTAGGTCTTAAGGCTCGGTGTATTAGCAATCAAGTGGCCCAAAATCGATTTACGATGAAAAAATTGGCCTAAACGGCCGTTAAATGAATTATTAGCGAGTTTTCAATTTTTTCAAGTGTTTTTTGTGAAATAACTTGGAGTTTTTCGTGTTAATTCACTAGATATTATCATTATAAAGGTATTCTTGGTTCCTAGTAGATCTTCGCTTTGCGAATCCTTTTCCCAACTTTATTTGTTGATTCAACACCGGGAGTGTCATTAGCTCTTTTTTGCAAGGGACTGGTCTCAGTATCTTTCTCAATCTCGGTGGCCAAAGAATCGCCAGTAACCGAGAATGCATCCTGCAAAGACACCACATAAGAACTATGCACATATTGGCCTACCATGTTAAAAAAATTGAAAAAAGCAACTATCCTAATGAACTATACATCAAAATACCTTAGAATCTGGTGCACCTTGTGACTCCTCACCAAGTTTAACAGTTGACACCTCTGGCATTGCCGGTTGTTCCTGAACCTAAACATCATTAAGGTATGTTACCATATTGTCATATTCATAAGACGATAAGCATGAAAATATAGGTCTATTTATGTGAGTTGTATTAGGATATTATATATTGACTACCTCATTGTTGTTTTCAGGTTCTTCTAACTCAGCAATGATATCAGGATCATCACACATCTTGTTAATAGTATAAGCACTGCCCTTGTGTTTGAGATTGTATTTGTCAATTTTTATCTTAAATGCCACTTTCACATTTAGTAGCCCTTCAAGTTCATGAGGGTAAGCCTCATCATCATTGTTGTTCAATTGCCTTTGACGGATATCATTTGCACTTAAACCAAGTAACTTTTGGACATCTCTATCCCACATGACAAAGGATGCACTGCCGGTGCTGTCTTGGACTCTCATGGTAACTCGGAACCTAAAGTGTTGAAATGTGTGTATAAGACAATGAAAACAACATAATCCTTGCAAAAAAGAATTGATAAAATGATTAAAACTATCTCAGCAATTAAAGAGGATTACTTGGGTACAACTTCTGTTGCGATTGTTTTTTCTTTTCGACACCATATACTGTCAGCTGGAGCATTGATCAGCTCATCAGTGAGTTCATTTTCATCTGCAACTTCCAAGTAGTCCATCTTGCTTATCACTTTCTTACTACACTTGCGGCAACCCACAAAAAACCATCCAAACTCCTGCTCAAGCATAGCTATTGTGGCCACCACAACAAAGTCTCCAGTCTGTGAAGTTGGCCCATATGAACATCAAAAATCTAATAAGTAATATGGAATATGGTTATAAGTTAATACATGATGATCACAATTTACCTCTTCAGATTCTCTCACTTCATCCAATTGTTTCTTATCGGTGTTTAGGATAAACTCTAAGCGATTCGGGTAAACGGTTTGTGTTGACAAACTTGTATGTGAAGCTTCATTAGCTCCTTCCTTAAGTATCAACCTATACATGTTTGTACACCAAAAATAACCAATATCACATCCAGAAGATTAGCAGTAAACATGTAAAGATTTATAACTTTATGCACGAAAATTGTGATACCTCCTCCTAAAGTCATTAGCTTCTTGTATATCTTCATTTATGAAAATTCTTGTACCAAATTTATTAATTTGAACTGTCAAGTTTTCTGAATCACCAAAAACATACAAATTAATCTAACCAGCATGGAATGAGAAACAGTGTACTTAGATAATCGAAGCTTACCCATCCATTCATTAATGAGGGCATGTTACATGATGGTGATGACATGCTCTTCAGATTTGTTCTTCTCCAAAAAGTCATTAAACTGAACTGCATAATCATTCCACAAAGTGCAACGTTGTGTTCTACCACTGCAATATACATTAAGTTATTACACTCAATTGACAAGCAGAATTTAATAGTACATGGATCTGGTAATGAAATATATATGTCATTAAATATTACCAATCATAGTATATAAATGGATTATCCAGATCGCAGCACTATGTATATGACAGGTACATGCACATTCAATAGCACCCAACTTTGGATTCAATTCAAAAGTGTTTTTTTTCACATTTATATAAACTGACACATTCAATAACGGATATGCATGTACTTATAGAGTATACTACATCTGTGTTGATAAACTGACCAACACAGACATCTAAAACACATGTAGTCCTAATCTTGTACAGAAATTGATCAACTGACAAACACCCAAATATAACATAAACATGTTTTAAAATGCAAAATCATATAAGGTAGAGGTAGGTTTAAAACTTACTCAAAATCTTTCAACTCCATGTTGAACCTCTTAGTTGTTTGAGTTGCAGACTTGAACACCTCCAGATTTCCACACCAACTTACACAACCAATGACATCTGTGTAATCAAAATAACAAAACTTTTAGTAATTTCTTCACAAAAGTGTATTCAGTGATTTCATTTAAAACTATATCATACAAACTTATTTTACTAACCAATGTTGAGGGTGTCTTTATCTCTAGCTTTGGTCACGGTAATCTCATTGAAAGGCAAGAATGAGAAGCCATAACCACTGTATATGAAAGGCACACCATGTTGCACTTCTGTACTTTTGTAAAAGTTACACTTTAGCTTATGTTTGACGACAGGGAAGGGATCATCATTTTGACCAACACCAAAATCTCTTGATAATCACAACAGTATCCTCTTTGATCTGTTCATCAAAGATAGGAACCAAGTCCTTTTTCACAGTACATTGAATCTTTGCACCCTACAAAAAAACATCCAAAGATATCATGTTTGAGATTGATGTATGTGATGGATTTGTATATTATACATATACATCTTATTTAAAGGTTACACATAAATATAAGTTACCTTTTTATCAACCAAAACCATCTCAAGCCTTTGAATTTGATTAATCCATCTGCGGATTATCTTCACTTTCATGTTCAAGAAATCCTTTGATGCATCTAGTTGTTCCACAAGAGTTAATTTGTTGGTGGCCATCGACAGTGAATTTCCAAACCAGAGAGAAACAACAATATGGATTTGATTTTTGTGAATGGAAATGGCTTTGGTTGTCAAGTTTATGGATTTCTCTTTCTTGATTAGGTCAATTGTAGATCTCAAGGATGGGAAGGTAGTGGTGGAACAGTGGTGTCAAATCCGTCTTCAGATACACGCCTGCTTTTATGTACTTTCTTTATAGATATATAATATATATGTGTATGTATGTATATCTATATGAAACAGAGCAGGCGGCTTGTGTATGGGGAAGCAAATTAGCATTTAATGCTTGAGAGACAATCACTCTAATCACTAAACCGTACGATGCATGCTTTATCATATATCTTTTTAATTTAATTAACGCAAAATACATTATTTGATTATTTGATTTATTTGATTCAAATACAAACACTCTATTTACTCACATTCAATTCAAATTTGGCGCCTACACACTCACATACAAAGCTTTACATACAAACACCAAGACACCATGCATGTACCCGATGCACACTCACTGCCAACTCCTGCAACACTCCTCCCGCCCAAAACCAAATTTGAAAATCTAGCATTATTAAACCGCCCAATGAACCTCATCTATACACACACTTATACACCGTATAAAACACACCTAAATCATCACCACCTGCGTCATAGATCCGATGTGGCAAGGGTGTGTGCTTGACAACACACATTAGTGACATCCTTTAGTCACCCTCCTTTAGTATGTAAGTAAGGATTCAAAAAGGCATTTTTGATATTAATAGTGAAGTCTTTGTATGCCACATTTGCTCCTTATCTTAGGGGGTTGGCATCCCATAATCCATTCCTTTTTCACCACTCATTTTACAATTTTCATTTTATTTAAATATTCAAATTTCATTAAACTAAAAACATTAAAATACATAAACATTACATAATAATTCTTGAAAACCATAAAACAAATTAAAAAAAAAAGAACATAATAGAAATACTTAAAAGATATAACATAAATAATAGAAATACTACTACTACTCATCGTTCGGCTGGAGGTGTGGTAAGTTTAGACCCGCTAGATGCTCTGTCAGATCATACCGGAGACGGAAATGTAGCTCCTCGTCCTGTATCTCCGGTAAGGCGTCCCAATGACTACTTGGCTGGACAACTGGATCTCCTATATGAACTGGGCAGATCGCACGACCACTATCCTAAATGATCATGTTGTGCATAATCACACACGCATACACCAAGTTCCTTATTGTTCCTAGTGAGTGTTGTCGAAACGATCGATCAAGGATATGTCATTTTCCTTTCAGAACACCGAATGCCCGTTCAATATCTTTGCGAGCCGCCTCTTGTGCCGTTTTGAACATTTTTTCTTTCGGATCGGTTGGGTATTTGTACGCTTTAACAAACATAGACCATGTAAGATATATGCCATCGACTAGATAGTAGCCACGTCTATAAGTACGCCCATTCACAGTGAATGGACAGTAAGGAGCAGTGCCCATACGCTCGGGGAGGAACAAGGGAGATTGTTGCAGCACATTGATGTCGTTTAGAGCACCCGGAGGACCAAAAAAGGCGTGCCATATCCATAAATCCTGAGACTCCGTTGCTTCCAACATAATAGTTCTTGAAAACATAAATAGAAATACTTAAAAGATATAACATAAATAATAGAAATACTACTACTACTCATCGTTCGGCTGGAGGTGTGGTAAGTTTAGACCCGCTAGATGCTCTGTCAGATCATACCGGAGACGGAAATGTAGCTCCTCGTCCTGTATCTCCGGTAAGGCGTCCCAATGACTACTTGGCTGGACAACTGGATCTCCTATATGAACTGGGCAGATCGCACGACCACTATCCTAAATGATCATGTTGTGCATAATCACACACGCATACACCAAGTTCCTTATTGTTCCTAGTGAGTGTTGTCGAAACGATCGATCAAGGATATGTCATTTTCCTTTCAGAACACCGAATGCCCGTTCAATATCTTTGCGAGCCGCCTCTTGTGCCGTTTTGAACATTTTTTCTTTCGGATCGGTTGGGTATTTGTACGCTTTAACAAACATAGACCATGTAAGATATATGCCATCGACTAGATAGTAGCCACGTCTATAAGTACGCCCATTCACAGTGAATGGACAGTAAGGAGCAGTGCCCATACGCTCGGGGAGGAACAAGGGAGATTGTTGCAGCACATTGATGTCGTTTAGAGCACCCGGAGGACCAAAAAAGGCGTGCCATATCCATAAATCCTGAGACTCCGTTGCTTCCAACATAATAGTGGGGTATTCATGATCACCCCTTTTGTATTGACCCCTTCACTCGTTTGGACACATCTTCCAAACAAGATGTGTACAATCTAGACTACCGAGCATTCCAGGCAAGTGATGCCTCTTTTCGTGTGCTTCAAACAAACGGAGGATATCATGTGTTGTTGGTTTACGCAGATATTCGCTGCTATAAGTGTCAACCATAACGTCACAAAAAAATTGAAGACATTCACGTGATGTTCTCCCGGCCATCTCTAAATACTCGTCATACTCATCTGGTGGATTACCGGTTGCAAGCTGCCGGATTGCAGATGTGCACTTCTGTATCGGGGTAAAACTCTTGGCCAACCGGGCATCATACGAGTCCTGAAAATACACGTATTTGGACTCAAGATCATGCACGATCTTTAGAAATAAACGTTTAGACATACGATACCTATCTTCAAAAAACTCATCGTCGTATTTGGGTTCTTCACAAAAGTAGTCGCGATGCAACCTTTGTGAAGCGGTCCAACGGTTCCGGTTCACGAATTTACGCTTCGGCCGTGACCGTGGAACTTTCGGCATCGGCTTCTTCGGCCTCAATCGCGTTCGCAAACACCTCTAAACTACTATCGTCGGACCATTCGAACGGTTCGTCGATGATTAAAGTGGAACCAATACGTTTTTCCATTTTTTTTAGTGTGTATGTGTTTGAGTTGTAGTGTGTTTTTTGAAAGAGAAAGTGGATGTGTTGTGAGTTGTAGTGTGTGTGTTTTGTTAGTAGTATGTATATATAAGTAAATAAAAATATTAAAGCTAAAAAAATAAAAAAAATAAAAAGGAAAATGCCGTTAAATCTGGTCAAAGTAGCCGTTGCACAAGAATCAAAGGGAACAAAGTGGAAGATCGAGTGCGTGGTCACACCACTCGTTTTGAAGCCACCACGCGTGAAAAGGGGTTGGCGGCGGTGTTGAGTGGTGGTGCCGCACCCACCACGCGGCCACCATCCATCCAATGCCAGCCCCCTTAGTCAATTCCTTTTTCTTGACTATTGTCTTTAAACAACTAGTTTTTCTTTGATTTGGATGACCATATTATCCTCTAAAATTTTGTTACGAAATACCCACTTTATACAAATGATACACATGATTCCTCATAAACTGGTTGAGTTCTTCTTGGATGGGACTTACCTAAAAGATAATTGATAGTAGTCAAAATTATACATGTTTGATCTGATCATGGTAAAATCTCTTTTACTCAAAAATATTATATATATTTACGTTATTGTTTTAATGATTAATGTTTTTCATGCATTTGTGTATATTTTAAGTCATTATTCATGTTAAAATAGCCACTAGAAATTTGCATAAACTTTTGTATAATGACATAATAAAATATAACATAACATAATAAAATATAACAGATGTAATAAAATAACATAACATAATATCAATAAGCTTTTATGTATATATAACATAAAATAATATAAAACAAATGTAATAAAATATGATAGAATATGAAATCTAATAACTCCAATGTAATAAAATATGTATAAGATACTGATAAAGTCTATAATGAAAATTTAAAAAAACTATTGAATTAAAATAAATAAAACAATCTTATTTTACTGAAAAACTATTGTGCATCGTAAAAATCTCTGTGTATCAATGTATATATTTTGCTCTATAAATTTTCGTGTATCGATTTTATCATGATCAAATGGTTCAAAAGTTATCTTATTTATTTTAATTTAATACTTGTTTTACAATAGTCATCCCTAATCACTTGGTCTTAGATCAAGTGGCCAGCTGGGGCCTTCTTTAAGGAACTGGCAGGGAGATGTTGGATTGGAGACCTGGGATCAAATCTTGATTTCCCATGATTTTCGGGCATTTACCTCTTAGGCGTACGTGTTATCACTTATGTTCTGCAAGAGAAGAGTGTGCAGAGTTCCAAAGGTACGAATTGAATCATTATAATCTAACGCTTGTCGTTCTAAAAAAACATCCCTACTAATAAATAATGAGAATAGTATTCTCAACCTTTCATTTATCATATAACATCATTAAGCATATATATATATATATATACCACATAATGTATCAACAACTAGTGAAACAATATGACAAAGGTCTTCGTTTTCACATATTTTCTTTTGTTCCTCATGGTCGTAGGTAATTTTATGATTTATCCTTTTGAAAAGCATAGACGTAATGGTAAGAAGGTGCACGTTACCAATGAATCCTAGTCCCACATGTGAAGTTCTATAGACGCGAGTTTCATCCTTCGGGGTGCTCATATCATGTAGGGATTAGGATAGAGGTATTCTGTCGGCATCATATGACTCATACAATATGAGTCGAGGGTATACGATTGTGGTACCGGGGGCAGGGTTCTCGCCATTACATTTTATTTTTCTAATATACATTATATGTTTCATTTGTAGGTATTGAGGTGGTGGTCGGAAACACTTGCCAGAAAAAGTATATTTATCCTCTCGGATGTTTTAAAAATGATTGTAAAATAACATGTATACAAAAGTTTGGACCTGGTTCAGATGGAAAGTGCAAAGGGTTTTTCGATTGCATTTGTTATTATCCTTGTAACATTGACGTAAGTGGTGGGAGTGTTTGACACCCATCCACTCCATTCTCATCACAAGTGACAATTAATGCAATGGGATAGCTTCGCCTTCATTTATTGTATTAGAGTTTAGAAATTATCGTAATGGTTTGGTGTTGCGTTTTCAAAACAGATTTTGCATTTTTTAAATATTTTTTGCGTGTTTTGAAAAAGCATGTATGTACATGCTTTTTTAAAATTGCGTTTTATTAGCAAATAATCATTTATTCATCCAAACAATTTTTTTAGATTATTTGTGTTTTACAAACGTAATAGTTAAATAATCATTTCAAAACGTAATCTCAGTATGTTACATGAGTGGATAACTTTTTGTTTGATTTATTTAGTATGTGTGATGTTATCTATGGCTCTATCTTTACTCGTATTTAAAATTAATTTTCCCTCAAAAAAAACGGATGATATATCTAAATTATCTCTTTCATTTATTTACTAATTTAAAGATTTTCACTTAATATACTTATAACACCTTAATAAATAATTTACGACATAGAGATCCCAACACTTAAAATAACTACATCACCCTTTTAACATCAATTACTTTTACATTCACTACCACACCACCATCGTCGCCCCGCCACCCATCTTTACCACCACCACCCGTCGTTGCCATTGCCGCCCTCACTACTCGTCGTCGCCACTACCACCACCGCTATACATTCGAAGCTACCATAGTAATCAATACGAATTAAGGCATAGAAAATTAATAGTTCAAAATGAACAAACATTAACTATAGTTAGTAATAAAGTAATACATTAATTAAGTAAGAATGAAATAAAATCATACCAGATGGTTAATCCATTATCAGTTATTATATAGTATCTATCCTATAACTAAAAGATGAGTATACTTGACACCCCTTAAAGTTTTTTTTGGACTTAAAACTTTCTCCTAATTATTTTAGAGCTAGCTCTTTCCTTTTTTCTGGATTTTTTTTTTTTTATTTGCTTATTAAATATATAATTATATTTAAAACTCCATCATAAATCTTTTTCTATCAAAACAAATCTTTTTAAATTTTAAAGATATATAATATTCTAAAAACTCTCACAAAAAATTATTATATATACAATCTAAATTTTTATTAATCATCCTCATTCATATTATTCCTCTTCTTTCTATTTTAATAAACAAATAAGTTCAGTAAATTTCTCAACAAAAAAAACATACGGTTTGTTTTATATCACTTTCATTTTATTTTTTGTATTTTGTTCGTGTTTGTTTATTATTTGATCTTGAATTGTTATGTTATTGTTATTTTTCATCTTTTTAAATTTATTTTGTTGTCAATTGTAGTTTGATTATGACTTATTCGTCTACTACAAAATGGTTTATTTTTTGAAATTTGTTTTGTTCATGTTTTGTTATTTCACCTATTTTGTTATTTATTATTTTGATATTTACCTTTAATATATTTTGAGACTATTCGTCAATCGGACGAGCTTGAAGACTAGTTAAATATACAAAAGTCAATAATGTTTAATAATAACGATGGAACAATAATTTACGTATTTTATAAACTAAATCAAATCTATCAATACTCCCCATTAAAACAGACTAACCCCCCATTTTAAGTAAATTAAGTATTTTTTTAAATATTTCTAAAGTACTTCTAATCACCTCTAATATATCAAACACACAGTTACGTCTCTCTTTCTCATACATATACACACATCAATACCACCACCATCCATCATCATCGTCGGCCGTTGCGGTCATTACATCGTCACCGACACCAATGCGGCTACCACCGCACGTCACCGCCAACATTATACCGTCGCACCATGCGGGTATCTTTCTAGTCTATAGATTGTAGAAAAACAATCTACTTACATATCAATTTTCTATCTATATATTTGGTTTTACTCGACTAAATTTAATATTATCAAAACTTAAAATTTTAGATTATTTAAAATCATGGATTTTACAACTATCTATTGCAAACATGTCTAAATAGCAATATATTTTGAAACTAGTTACAGTATTCGAGTTCGAGCTCTTTTAAAACGAGTTTTGAATTTATCATTACGTTTTTTAAAACATTCACAAATGATTATTTAATATCATCAATCAACTTCATATAGGATTCATTTCTGGAGGCTTATGGTTAGCGAAATTCTTAAAATTCAATTGTTGCTTTTCTTTGTCTTTTGCCTGATCGGCAGCCTGTAATTCCAGTTAGGTATTTTTATATATGTATATATCGTTTAACATTCTATTCGTACTTCGTATCGTGCGGGCAAAGATTAGTATTCAGAAATACAAAATAGATATATGTCGCCATTTAATTCCCTTTTAATTTCCACCAAAACAGTCAAAATCAAATGCAGGCCGTCATCGCCAGCGTATGCTAAACCACGGTTTAAACCATTTTCCGGCATCCATACACCTCCGATACTAAATCCAACACTTGACCGACCATTTCGTCTACTTAATTATTCACCATGGCCAGGGGATTCTAAGATTTACTGCAATAACAAGTCGCAACTTCCTGAAGTTATTGATACCAGTTGAGGTTTTTTATCTTCTATTTTTATGCATACTTATTTTTCTCTATAAAAAAGTAAAGTAAAGTAACTCCCAATGTCGTGTATGGGGAGGTTGAGATATAGACAGTCTTATCCCTACCAAAGTTAGAGAGGCTGCTTCCAGGTTCTACCAAAGGTAGAAAAGGACCTCCAGCCTTGCTGGGCATGAAGATCGAACCCATGACCTCTGTCTCCAGAGGCAAGGGCTCCAACCACTGATCCAACCCAGTTGGTTTTTTTATATAAATATAAAATAATATATATATCAAGGGAAAAATACATAAAAAGTAACTTTTTACCCAAAATTCCTAATAAGGGAAACCTATTTAGTTTTCATTTATTAAAAGGATCTTATTTTCAAAAATTTCACAATAAAGGGGATATAGTTAATTTTTAACATCAGTCATTAAAATTGCTTAAACTTTGACTGAAAATGAAAATACATATATAAATCTAGAAAATAAAAGCTCACCAAAGAAGCAGATAACTAGAAACACATCCCCCATCTTTAAACATAATTTCTTAAAATTCTATCTCCCCCATCAAAATCAAAATAACACATCTCCGATATATCATCATCCCCACCACTGCATCAATTATATATCTCCACCACCACCTGAAATCTCAGGTTACCACCACAACTATGGCCTACTCTTCTTGCTTGAATCCTGCCACTATGACCACCACAGCCGTTATATATATCAAGGAATTGATTAACAATGGCACAAATACATATGTCTAATATCGTTACGAAATATATTGAACAATAAGTTGAATACATGATCAGTTGCACAATCAGCATTCCATATATTTTCTCATATCACAACAAACAACAATCTGGGAATTGATAAAAAAAATGAATACATATTTAAAATAAAAACATAAAAAAGAAAAAAAGAAAGCAAAAGATATCGAGAATCCAAGATCAGAATTTCTATCTATGTTTACAATTACAATATATATCTATCTTCTATCTATATATCAAGCCGAGATCGGAATTTTCCGGCCACATGTCGAGCAACCCGTATCCGGTAACAAATACAGTCATCTTTTTCAGATTTGTTCCCTGGAGACAGAATAAAAACCAACGCCATCACCATCATTGTCGGAATACAAATCCGAATCAACACCAGAAAAACGACTACCCTAATTCCTCTATGCGCCGCCACATGCCGCCGAACACTAGACCGGATTTTTTCTGAATCAGCCCAGGAAAACGAAAGGTTTTTAGATTGGTGGATTATAATTGCTAAATTCACACTTAGATAAAGATTGATGGGAGGGAGGTGAAGATCAAAAAGGATTTTGGGAAAAATGCTTGAATCGCATGTTTCCAGTGAAACGCAATCCCATTTGGCCATTTGCATCCATTTGTTATATTTACTCTATCTTTTCTCTCTCTAACTTTCTTTCTCTCTGCCCTCTCTCCTCCCCAACTCCCAACGGCTCTCTAGATCCAAATCTAGATCCGAGATTGGGGTTGGGAGTGTGATTGAGAGATTGAGATTGAGAGTTTGAGATCGAGAGGATCCCGGTTAAGCTTCCACTTCGGTGGATCTAACCCTATTTTTTCACCCCGGGCCGGAGGTCCCTTCCACTTCGGTGGATCCGGAAGCAGCCTCTCTACCTTTGGGTAGAGGTATGGTCTGTCTACATCATACCTCCCCCATAGCCCGGCTTATGCCGGGATTGGGTACCCTTGTTGTTGTTGTTGTTGTTGTTGTTATATTTACTCTATTTACCAGATTATGTCCCGTGTTAACACACGGGTTTCATAAGATTAACATGAGTTTAGATGACCTCTGAACCGGCTACATGTTAACTTTCGGTCAAATGTTTGCAAAGTAAAATAGGATGTTTTCAAAAGTTGAGCCAGTGGTTTGTATTCTAAAGTACAAACCCTATCGATATTAAATTAGAGGACATATAATATTCCTTTCGTTTCATTAAAAGTGTCACGTTTTAAATTTTCTAAGTATAACTTTTTTAATTTTGACCTTAAATAGTTTTGTTTGTGTTAGATTATACTTATGAAAGTTATATGAATTGATTGTGTTTTAAAAGTGTTTTTATTGTTATAATTTTCATCAAATTTTATATAACACTAAAAATATATATATATTTAAAGTCAAAATATATATATACAAAGTATGTACTAAAAAAAACTGAAAAATAAAAAGAAAATAACCTCACTTGATTCCATCTTTTGTTAAACAATTGTAGGTTTATTTTTTGGGCAATCATTATATATCCTCGATGGCCATTATAGTTAATTAAAAGATTTGAAATAAAAAATGATAAAAAAGATTTGAAAAAAAAGATTCAAACTTTGGTCATAAATGAAAAAAAAAATAAAAAAAATAAACGATGCCAGCGATTTTGGGGTGATAGTTTGCGTAGGTTTGTTTTTGTAACTTCTATTTTTAAATCTTTTAATATGTAAAATAAGTATATGCTGGAGACTTGTATGTAAATTAGGGGAATAATATGTAAAATAAGTATAAGCTGAGGATTGCTATATAAATTAAGGGAAATTAAAAAGCTGGATATGGGCTAATAATTTGCCACGTAAGCTGATTGAAAAATAGGGTATGTTCCTTTAATAGATAGGGTAGATTTGTTGGAGATGTGGAAAGTCAACATCACATTTAACGGAGGTTTGACGTTAAAAAATAACGATATTACCTTTATTGAAAATTTTTCATAAATGAAATCCTTTTAATAGACAAAAACTAAATAGTTTACCCTTATTAGGAATTTTGAGTAAAAGGATTACCTTTTTATGGATTTTTCCCATTAATCATATCAGTTCTTAGTTTTTTAATGGTTATGTAATTACTCCGTATTAATTAACAGAAAAGGAAAGCTTAGAAGTGGAAGAAGAGAGTGATGACGTGAGATGGTTACCTGCATTTCCTCATGTACTCGTTGCTTCTATGTCCAACTTCTGTTTTGGTTTCCATATTGGGTAATTTCCTATTATTATTTGTATTTCTATTTTATTTACTCGTATATATTTGTTCTAAATTTTTTACCATATGACGATTTAGAGTTTATTACAAGGATAACTTGAGTTCGGTTCGCTTAATAACCTTATTTATTTTTAAATTATTTTATTTTTATATATAACTAGTGTTAAGATCCGTGCACGATACACGGTTTGACTTAATTTATTTTATTCAATTTATATTTCTTTTTTATTGTATCCTTTAAATTATTGTATAAAATTTATAAAGACATGTTTGATAGATTACTTACATAAATAAAAATAGTTAATGAAAGAAACAAATTTATATCCATATCGGCTTGTTTTGTAAGGAAGTCAGTAACATCCTATTCACTTAATCAAAATAGCAAAGTGAAGTTTAAATAATTAGCACAAGATAATCAAAAAAATATGTGTACATTGTAATAAAAATAATCACAAAATCCATAAGCAAGAAGGTTCGTAAAAGTTTTTTAATCTATAATTGAAGTGTTAACATAAAGGTTTTAACTTTTTTTAATAAGTTTTTTAATCACAAAATATGCGTAGATATTTACTTAAATAATAATTTAAGAAAGTTGCCATATATTGGACAATCAAGATAGATATCCGTAAGGATCAATTTTAAAATAGTTTAATCAAATTGTTATAAGGAAAGTGATAATTACTAAACCATTAAGATTTGAAACATTGATTAATTATACGTAGTCACTAAAAAATAGGATTTAAATATATTTGTTAATATATAAATTTAAAAAGACATGCGTCGTTTTAAAATTATGCCATGTGTTGACTAATAAATACTTCAATCCTGTTTTAGTTTACGAGAGGGGTACTCGCGCAATGCAGCGGCGGTCACGGCGATGGGTGGTGGTGGTGGCGGCGATGGTGGCGGTAACGGTGTGTTATTAATGTGAATATTATTGATGTAAAAAATGGTAGTATAGTTATTTTAGGGGTTAAAAGATATATCTTGTAAATAATCTCATTAAGAGTATTATAATTAATTAAATATATTAGGTGAAAATATTTAAATTAGTGAAAAAAGAAGAGAAATAGTTTGGATTGATAAGGTTGGAAAATATTTTAGGGATATTTTGGGTAGATGTGGTGTGTGAGTTAAGAATGTGTTGAAAGTTAAGGGTATTTTAGGTATTTTAAAGGTAGAAAGTTAAAAATGAGGGAGGGATAGTTTGTTTTATAAAGGAGTATAGATTGGTAGATTGTTTTTAGGTAAGCTTCATTATAAGAACAGTGTATAAAAATATTAAATTTTGAGTTATATCACTAATGTATATATATAAATATTTAAAATGTGACTATCTACTATACAATATTATCTTATAAGTTAAGGGTAAAATAAAACAATTATTAATATGGTATTTTCCTTTCACCTTTCTTCCAAATATTTATCACCATGAATTCGGACCTTTTTTCTCTCAACAAACAATAAACAAATACATCTACCCCCTGATCCCATCACAAACTTTTCAGATCCATGATGGATTATCCATCCATCCTTCTTACGTATACAAATTCTTCCATTCCGTTTTTTCTTATGAGAGGTAATAAACTCTTATAATTATTATTTGTTATTATTATTATTAAATAAATATGAAGAAGATGATTGCAGACATCCGAATCAATGTGTCAGCCCATCACCGTGAATGCATTCCCCTGCCGGCGAACTATCACCGAATCATTGCCCACCACTCTCTTTCTTTCTCTTCTTATATTTGAAAACCGATAACCTATGTATAGATTTGGTGTTTCCAACTTATAGATTTTTAAATACCGATTATGAAAGATTTGAAATCTTTGATGGGTTAATTAGGTTGAAGGAAGTAAATTGGTGTTAACGAAAGCTTTTTTTGTGTTCTTATTGAATTTTCTTTCAACTGTACTTATTACTTAATACTGTTATTAGAACTTTTGGATATCTCACAGGTATCCGCAATTTATAAATTAAAAATAGTTGTGAATTGGATTATATTCTTGAATGATATTGTGCATCAACATTTATAGTTTTGCACTTTTGCATCGATAAAATTATTCTTCTTTATTAACTTTTCCCTTTTATGTTAAGAGTTCAAGTTTATTGGTGAAATCATATAGTTTTGTTGTGCATCAAGAGTGTTAGTGGATCGTTAAAATGACTGTTGTGCATCTATTTTTTGTGCATCAATAATGTATACTATTGTGCAGCTATGTTTACAATTTCAATTAACTTGTGCATCAAAAAAAATTTAAAAGGATTTTATGGATCGAATTTCTTAATATTTGACGAAAATAGAATCAAAAATACTTGTGCATCAATATTTACATTTTAGGGAAAATATCATATATGCCACTATTAAGCTCTTAAATATCATATTTAGATAATTAATTTTTGAAATATCATAAAAGCCATTATTAAGATTTAAATATATCATAATTACCCAAATAATTAAATTTAATCAATTTAAAACATTAAAACTCTTAAAATTATTAAATGACATTTCCAAATTACAATTATATCCCTTTTCATTTAACCCCCAATTATTTAGCCCCATTTACGATCTACACAACAAATAGGGAATCCCTAATTACATAACGCAGAGATCACAATTCGCGCCTCAAATTCCCGCCCCTTTTTCTTCCCTAAATATCGATCAAATAGTTAGATGAATATGTATTTATTTGTCAGAAGCCCTACTCTTGATCATACTAAGCCAATACTTTTCTTCTCTGAGGATCAATTTTATTTGGTAAGTTTATATACATACATACACACACACACACACACACATATATATATATATATATATCTGTTATATATATTTTATATATATATATACATATATACAACAACATTATATATATATACTATATACATACGGTTTATATATATATACATATTTATATACGATTATATATATATATATATATATATATATATATATATATATATATATATATATATATATATATATATATATATATATATATATATATATATATATATATATATATATATATATATATATATATATATATATATATATATATATATATATATATATATATATATATATATATATATATATATATATATATATATATATATATATATATATATATATATATATATATATATATATATATATATATATATATATATATATATATATATATATATATATATATATATATATATATATATATATATATATATATATATATATATATATATATATATATATATATATATATATATATATATATATATATATATATATATATATATATATATATATATATATATATATATATATATATATATATATATATATATATATATATATATATATATATATATATATATATATATATATATATATATATATATATATATATATATATATATATATATATATATATATATATATATATATATATATATATATATATATATATATATATATATATATATATATATATATATATATATATATATATATATATATATATATATATATATATATATATATATATATATATATATATATATATATATATATATATATATATATATATATATATATATATATATATATATATATATATATATATATATATATATATATATATATATATATATATATATATATATATATATATATATATATATATATATATATATATATATATATATATATATATATATATATATATATATATATATATATATATATATATATATATATATATATATATATATATATATATATATATATATATATATATATATATATATATATATATATATATATATATATATATATATATATATATATATATATATATATATATATATATATATATATATATATATATATATATATATATATATATATATATATATATATATATATATATATATATATATATATATATATATATATATATATATATATATATATATATATATATATATATATATATATATATATATATATATATATATATATATATATATATATATATATATATATATATATATATATATATATATATATATATATATATATATATATATATATATATATATATATATATATATATATATATATATATATATATATATATATATATATATATATATATATATATATATATATATATATATATATATATATATATATATATATATATATATATATATATATATATATATATATATATATATATATATATATATATATATATATATATATATATATATATATATATATATATATATATATATATATATATATATATATATATATATATATATATATATATATATATATATATATATATATATATATATATATATATATATATATATATATATATATATATATATATATATATATATATATATATATATATATATATATATATATATATATATATATATATATATATATATATATATATATATATATATATATATATATATATATATATATATATATATATATATATATATATATATATATATATATATATATATATATATATATATATATATATATATATATATATATATATATATATATATATATATATATATATATATATATATATATATATATATATATATATATATATATATATATATCTGATTATAACCGCTTATATATATATATATATATATATATATATATATATATATATATATCTTGATTCCGATGACAACTTCATGGTTATGCTTAGCATGTATGAGAAAGAGAAAGAAGTAACCATTTATGTGACAACAGATAATAGCAGTAGGACAACTGAATTACAAAAGAGGTACATACAATGCTTTTATGTTTAAGGACAGCTATATTCATGTCACTAATAAAGTAATTTTTTCGTACAGTGCTCAAGATAAAGTTGTTGAAACAGATGATGAGGATGAATCAGATTATTGTCCAAGCTGAAGTAACATATAAAACAAAACGTTGGGAGGTTAATCTTCTTGAGAGAAAATGTAGTTGTCGGGTGTGGCAAGTTAAAGGTCTCCCTTGTGTACATGCAGCAGCTTTCATTGCTTTCACAAGGGATAGTGATTGGGACAAATATGTTGATCCATATTTCTCCATCGAGAAATTTAAGGAAGCATATGCTTTAGAATTTGGTACAATGTCTGGGAAAGATCAATGGGTACATATAGATACAGAGGAGAAGATATACCCACCTATTATTAAACGCCCTCCCGGAAGACCAAAAAAAAACAGAATTGTATCACGAAATGAACCCAAAAGAAGAAGTCATAAGTGTCCGCGATGTGGTCAGTTTGGACACCGTGAAAAGACATGCAATAACCCATCATCGCAAGGTTCTGACCATTATGAAACATCCGAAGCACATACCAATAAAAGGTTACTTCATTTTCTGTTTTCTTTATTTACAAAAATAATATATAAAAAATCCTTGTGCTTATATGATGCTAAGAACTGTTGTTTATATTAGGAGACGAGGAAAGAAGACGAAAGCTCATGAAAATGGTGCAGATTAAAGGTTGATATGAAGAAGCTCGTGAATAAAGTTGGTCTTTTTTTAGAAATAATACAGTGTGGTTATATTTTTTTTCTTCATATTCACTTTGTTATGTTTGACATCTTTTGTTGGTTCACCAACTACAATGCTCTGTTTTCTTTGAGATATTCCATTGGTTTAGTCGCTTAAACAATGACTTTTTATGCTGCCTAAAATATTTGATTTTGATTAGTTTGAAATGGTGCTCTATTTTTTATGAAACGACAATTTGATATTGTCACCATGGAAGTTGTTTATAACTAGTAAAGAGGTAGACATGGAGTTGTTTTCAAAGGTTTTAAAGAGTTTATAAGAAGGCGAGAATGTGTTGACTAACTCTGTGTTGGATGTCTAGAATTATATCAAAGTTATAAAACTTGGGGATCTTTGATTGAAGGATACTGTATTTCTGGCCACCTGGGTAAAGCTTGTGATGATTGTTTTCAAAAACTAATTAAAAGTGAAGGGGAAAGACGTTAAGGATTTCACGAAGTATAAGCAATTTTGCATAGTGTAATTTGGGGTTAAATAAAAGAGGGTATAATTGTCATTTGGAAATGTTATTTAATAATTTTAAGGATTTTAATGCTTTAAATTGATTAAATTTAATTATTTGGGTAGTTATGATATATTTATATGTTAATAATGGCTTTTTTGATATTTCAAAAATTAATTGGATAAATTTGATATTTAGAAGGTTAGTGGTGGCATATATGAAATTAACCCTATTTTATATCAACTCGTGCATCAAAAGTTTTAAAGGGAACTTATAAATCGAGTTTTATAATATTTCACCAAAAAAAATACTTGTGCAGCAATGTTTACATCTTAAATCAATTCGTGCATTAAAATTTTAAAACATGTTATGATATCAGACATATAGGGTAGGGTACATGCTACCTAATGTTTTCTTGTTTTATACCTATATTTGTGTATATATATATCAAGTCTATTAGTGTAAAGAATAATAATAAGAAGAATAATAATTCATTCTATCTCATTTCTATTCTACCCTTCTTTCATTAAATTCATTCTCCCTATATGAAAACCAAGTTAGAAATATATATAAAATAAAGTGATTCAAGAAATATATATATAATAAAGTGATTCAAGATCGTACAAATTCATAACACGTTATCAGCACGAGAGTGCTCAATCAATAAGATCAACGAAGCAAAGAAGCAGTCACCATATATACTCAAGGTAAGAATTTCATATATATATATATATATATATATATATATATTTATCTTATATATTATATTATATATATAAATTAAAATCATATTATATATATATATAATATATATATATAATATATATATATAATATATATAACAATTATATATATATTATGTATCTAACCCTTTATATATCTAACATTTATATATATATATATATATATCCTAACATTTATCTTATTATTTGTTTCATTTTTTTTATTTTAATAGTAAAATGTCAAACATTGCAAAGCTTGAATTCTTAGCTCTCAAAAATTCTGGAGAAAACTATATGCCTTGGACAGCAAATGTAAAAAGACACCTAAAGTCAATAGGTGTGTTAGATACAATTACAGAAAACAACACATGTGAAGAGCAAGAAAAAGCAACAGCTGCTGTCTTTATCCATAAACACATCGATGAGATACTACAGATGGAATATTTTAATTATGATGATCCAAGTGTTTTATGGGAAAATTTAAAAAGCAGATTTGGCCATCAAAGGGATTCACTACTCCCTATGGCCAAAGCTGAATGGGACAGTCTCAGATTCCAAGATTTCAAAAGTGTAAATGATTACACATCTGCTCTGTTAAAATTATGTTCAAGGTTTGAATTTTGTGGGCAACCTAAGACCGAGGAGGAAAAGTTAGAAAAAACTTATTCTACTTTCCATGTATCACACATACATTTACAACAAAATTATAGGTTGCAAAAGTTTAAAACATATTCTGAGTTGAATATGATTCTCATTATTCAAGAGAAAAATAACGAGCTATTAATGAAAAACCATCAAGCTCGTCCCACAGGATCATTGACAATACCAGAAGCAAATATTGCTTATAATAATGATCATAATGGACGAAAATGGGAACAAGGCCGTGGACGAGGCCGTGGACGTGGTCGAAACAATTTTGACCGGACTCATTTTAGTGGTCGCAACCACTCATTTAAATGGAACAATAATCGTGGTCGCGGTCGTGGTCGTAGTCAAAGAACTAATAATTACCACGCTCCACAGAATAACAATTTTAACCAGCAAAATAAGAATGGAAATGAAGCTGGTGCATCCACAAATAATAAAAGTTCTTGTTTTAGATGTGGAAGTGCAAGTCACTGGGCAAAGACTTGTCGTACACCTTCACATCTATGTCAGCTATATCAAGCATCTCTGAAAGGAAAGGAAAAAGAAGTAAATCATATCGACAATATTGACAATGTCGATACTGGTTTGAATCATATCGAAAATTTTGACAACATCAATACTGAGCTCAACAACTCAGATTTTTTCAATGAACTGGAACTATGAAAGAAATATTATTAAAACCTAGTAATATGTGTGTAGTTTTATTTACGAATAAAACTATGTTTAATTATTTTTCTTATGCAATGTAAAAATAAAACTATGTATAATTATTTTTCTTATACAATGTAAAATAAAATATGTTTAATTATTTTTCTTATGCAATGTAAAAGCTATTTGTTTTGTAAATTTATAATGTTTTTAATACACTTTTTATTTTTCTTTACATATGAAGATTAAAAATGGATATCATTGGAACAGAAGATCAAACAAACAATGCAGATATATGTATAGCAGACAGTGGTGCCACACATACTATTCTAAAATCTCAAAAATATTTTTATGAATTGAAACCAACAAAGGGAAACATTAATACAATATCAGGTCCTTCAAACTTGATAGAAGGAGTGGGAAAAGCTAATATTGAATTAACTAACGGTACAAAGCTTTTAATAGAGGACGCTCTATTTTCCCCAAAATCAACAAGAAATTTGTTGAGTTTCAAGAATATCTATCACAATGGATATGATACTCAGTCAAGGACTGTTGGTAATAAAAAATATTTATATATTGTGAAGAAAAATGATATATTGGAAAAATTGCCAATGCTTAGTTCTGGTTTGCATTATACATATATAAATGTGCCTCAAGCACATATGGCAATCAAAAGAAAATATTGTGATCCTGGTATGTTAAATATATGGCATGACCGACTAGGCCATCCAGGATCCACAATGATGAAACGAATCATTGAAAATACGCATGGACACCCATTAAAAGGTGAAAGGATTCCCCAGGGAAATAAAATGCCTATGTGCACATCTTGTTCTCTTGGAAAATTAATTACAAGACCATCAACATTAAAAGTTGAAAAGGAATCACCTATGTTTCTTGAAAGAATTCAAGGTGATATATGTGGACCAATTCATCCACCAAGTGGACCATTTAGATACTTTATGGTCCTAATAGATGCATCCAGCAGATGGTCTCATGTATCTTTACTATCGACTCGTAATGTAGCTTTCGCAAAATTCCTGGCACAAATTATTAAATTGCGAGCACATTTTCCTGATTATACAATTAAAAAGGTAAGACTTGATAATGCGGGTGAATTCACATCACATGCTTTTAATGATTATTGCATGTCTGTTGGAATTGTTGTTGAGCACCCAGTTGCTCATGTACATACACAAAATGGTTTAGCTGAATCACTAATTAAAAATCTCCAGCTAATAGCTAGACCATTAATAATGAGAACAAAACTCCCTGTATCTATTTGGGGTCATGCAATTTTACATGCTGGATCATTAATTCGTATGAGGCCAAGTGCAGATCACAAGTACTCCCCCATACAACTTGTCTCTGGCCAAGAGCCAAATATTTGTCATCTTAAAATATTTGGATGTGCAGTATATGTCCCTATTGCACCACCACAGCGCACAAAAATGGGACCTCAAAGGAGGTTGGGAATATATGTTGGATATGAAACAGCTTCCATCATAAGATATCTTGAACCTTTAACAGGTGATGTCTTTACAGCACGTTTTGCTGATTGTCATTTTGATGAGACAATTTTCCCTACATTAGGGGGAGAAAATAAAAATAAAGAAAAGAATGTCTCATGGTATGAACCTTCTTTGTTATATCTTGATCCCAGAACAAAACAATGTGAAACAGATGTTCAAAAGATAATACATCTACAAGAAATTGCAAATCAGTTACCTGATGCATTTACTGATACACAAAGAGTAACTAAATCTCATATACCTGCTGTTAATGCTCCGGCTCGAATTGAAATTCCAAGTAAGCAAATAAATGAAAATATGTCTCATGAATCCCATAAACGTTTGAAACGTGGGAGGCCAATCGGTTCAAAGGATAAACATCCTCGAAAAAGAAAAGGTCCTGAAAAGGAAATTGACCATAAAAAAAACAATTCAAATATAGAAATCTTCCCTCAGGAAGAAGTAAATGATTCCAACAAAGAATTGTTGATCAATTATGGTCATACACATATATTATGGAACCGAGTTGAAATGGAAAATAATGATATATTTTCTTATTCTGTAGCCAGTGAGATTATGAATGAAGACGATGATCCTGAGCCAAAATGTGTAAATGATTGTCGAAATCGACAAGACTGGGATAAATGGAAAGATGCTATGCAAGTTGAATTAAATTCACTTAACAAAAGAAAGGTTTTTGGACCCATTATTCTTACACCTAAGGCAATAAAACCTATAGGGTATAGATGGGTTTTCGTAAGAAAACGAAATGAGAAAAATGAAATTACAAGATATAAAGCTAGACTTGTAGCTCAAGGTTTTTCTCAAAGACCGGGAATTGATTATGAGGAAACATATTCCCCTGTTATGGATGCAATCACTTTCAGATATCTAATCAGCTTAGCAGTTTCTAAAATTTTAGAAATGCGTCTTATGGATGTAGTTACTGCTTATTTATACGGATCACTTGATAATGATATCTATATGAAAATCCCAGAAGGACTTAAAATCCCAGAGGCATTAAATTCAAAGCCTAAAGAGATGTATTCAATCAAATTACAAAGATCTTTATATGGATTGAAACAATCTGGGAGGATGTGGTATAATCGTTTGAGTGATTATTTGATAAGTAAAGGTTATAAAAATAATAGTATTTGTCCGTGTGTATTTATTAAAAGAACAACATCGGGATATGTGATAATAGCTGTATATGTTGATGATCTAAATATACTTGGGACACATGAAGAAATTCATGAAGCGATTATTCTTTTAAAGAAAGAATTTGAAATGAAAGACCTTGGGAAAAACAAATATTGTCTCGGTATACAAATTGAGTATATGAACAATGGTATACTTATACATCAATCAAATTATACAGAAAGGCTCTTGAAACGTTTTAATATGGATAATGTCTATTCTTTAAGCTCACCAATGGTTGGTAGATCGCTCAATGTTGAAAAAGATCCATTTCGTCCTTGTGATGATAATGAAGAGATACTTGGTCCAGAGATACCATACCTCAGTGCAATCGGAGCTCTTATGTATCTTACTAACTGTACAAGACCTGACATTTCTTTTGCAGTTAATTTGTTAGCAAGGTTTAGTACAGCTCCTACTAAAAGGCATTGGAATGGCATTAAACATATATTTCGGTACCTAAAAGGAACTGTTGATTTAGGTTTATTTTATTCAAATGACTCAAAAGATGGGTTAGTTGGTTATACAGATGCAGGTTATTTATCTGATCCCCATCAAGCAAAATCTCAAACTGGATACATATTCAAGAATGGAGGAACTGTGATTTCATGGCGTTCTCAGAAACAAACACTTGTCGCAACATCTTCAAATCACGCTGAAGTCATTGCACTACATGAAGCTTCAAGGGAATGTGTGTGGCTAAGATCAATGACACGACACATTCTAACATCTTGTGGGTTAGAGAAAGAAGTAAATCCAACCCCAATCTATGAAGACAATGCAGCTTGTATCTCACAGATGAAGGAAGGATATATCAAAAGTGACAGAACAAAACACATTCCACCAAGATTCTTCTCATATACTCAAGAACTCATTAAAGACAATCAGGTTGATATGAGACATATCCAATCCAGCAACAATTCAGCAGATCTTTTCACAAAAGCACTCCCTACAACAATTTTCAAGAAGCATGTTTATGATATCGGGATGCGACATGTGTACAAATGATAACTTGAGGGGGAGCCAAATACTGCACTCTTTTTCCCTTAGCTAAAGTTTTTTCCCACAGGGTTTTCTTTAGCAAGGTTTTTAACGAGGCAGTATTTCCAAGCTGAACAACAAAGTTGATAAAGCATATGTCTGAGGGGGAGTGTTATGATATCAGACATATAGGGTAGGGTACATGCTACCTAATGTTTTCTTGTTTTATACCTATATTTGTGTATATATATATCAAGTCTATTAGTGTAAAGAATAATAATAAGAAGAATAATAATTCATTCTATCTCATTTCTATTCTACCCTTCTTTCATTAAATTCATTCTCCCTATATGAAAACCAAGTTAGAAATATATATAAAATAAAGTGATTCAAGAAATATATATATAATAAAGTGATTCAAGATCGTACAAATTCATAACATATAACAGAATGAGTTATAAAATCAGGATGAGAGAAATTCCTACAATGTAAAATGTCAATTATACCCCTCATTTTAATATTAGTTAAATAAATAAAATCTAATAATTAATTATTTTAAGTAATGTCATCTAATGGTCCAGATTTTGTCTTACTTATTTTACAATAATAGTTATTCTACAATAACTAACCTCTTATCTTGTATTCATGTACATAAAAAGCTCGTTTATGAAGCTCGAGCTCTAGCTCATTTACTAAACAAATTCTAAAATAGGCTCAAACTCAGCTTGAACTCGTTAAAGCTTGACTTCAATCAAGCTTTTATCGAGTCGAGCTTTAGTAGTTTTTAAACCGTTCTTTCCTATTATTTAGAAATTTAACGCACCGTCAACGTTTTTTACTTTTCACATTCTAGTGCTAACTTAAGTTACAAGGTCCGTTAAGTGAGGAACAACACGTGACATACACTACATTTGTGAATAGTTCACAAACCCTTTTAAGGGATATAACACTAGGAATTACATGTGTGGAGAGTTGCAAACTTTAGGGACGACAGTGGTCTATGTAATTTTGAAAAGATAGAAAGCAAGAGTGTAAGCGTGGGCAAACTACATGGACCATCCTTGTATTTACCTCTATAATTTATTGGTGTGATGCAGGGGCGGATGTAAGTAATTAGTACCGGGGGTAATGCCCCCTATAACTCCTATGCCAACAATTAATATACATATAGATTTTGTCATAATAAACATGGAAGTTCAACAATTTTCCAAAATGCCCCCACCATGAATTTGACATGCCCTTATTTCTTTAATCAAAAGCCAAAAGATATGTAAGTTAATAAATTATCATTGCTAACTAAGCTATTGTTTAACAAAAAGAAGATATATGTAAGTTCTTGATGGAAGCTCTGTTTTGTGTTTTTGAGAATACAACAGAGATGATGATGATATACTCTATCTTTGACCACTTTTCTTTTTTTACATAATTTCATTAAAACCCTTATACTTATTTAGAGTTATAAGTTTAACCCTTTATCTTTTCAATACATTTATTCAATGCCCTATATTCAATTATAAATATATAATTATTATTTACTAGTCTATGTCTTTTTTCCAAATGACAAAAATTAATAAAACTAACTTATATAATCTATTTATATCATTTTGTAAATAAAAAGAATTAAACACCTATCTATATTTGATAAACATAAGTATTCTAGTTACAACCTTAAGTTAAGGTCCTTAACTATATTTCAAAAATATAATATAAATATTCACTTCATGAGTTCATGAAATAAACTTATGGAGTTTAAGTAGTGTTGATTTAAAAAATTACCTATATAAGGGAAATCTATGTGAGAATGACCCATCTAGCTTAATATGATTGTAAACCTCTATAAATGTAAGTGTGTTGTTCGTTAAGAAAATTTTGTAGCGGTATTATCAAAACTTTTCGTTTGGGGCATCAAAAATCTCATAGCCGTACCTGCCCATAGCTTATCGCATTCGTGTTACCACCTTTGTCATCATGCCCCCTGTATACGAAAATCCTACATCCGCCACTGGTGTGATGCAGTGTAATGAATGGTCCTATTGTATCTATTTCGAAAGAGCTAGGATTTGAAGGCAATGCAATACTTGAGGGACTTGTAGTAAGTATATTTATTGCAGGTGCGGGGTACTTGGTTGACATACTTGGATTCAGAAGAACACTACAGGTTGACACAGTACCGCTCTTTCTTGGCGCCGTTTTAAGGTATTTTCTTTTTATACTCGAGTGGTGGTCTTAATATCTTTTCCAATGCATCCACTACTCGCAATAACAAATTCTATATCAAAATGATTCACTGTATACATATGTGGAACAACATGTCTACATAAGATACCATGCGTAAGTAATCCATTGCATTCTCTTTTTTTTTTGTGAAATTATATATTAATCATCATAAAAAAACTTACAAATAGCTACTTATTGGTAACATTAGACATGTCCAATAAACTAAACAAACAGGATTCATAGCTAATCCAAAAATCCAATACATCAATCTAACCATTCAAAAGACTATATACCAACACTGTCCAATTCTACCCATTATCCAGGCTGCCATTAGCCCATTACCCAATGTGTCTAAGCCCAATCAGAAATCCAAAAACAGCAGTACTACCATTCACAGTTTGATACACCAAGAAAACCAGAATTATCCATTACCCAATCTGCCAATGCCTGATCTTCCATTACCCAATCTGCCATAATCCAAATTGCCATACTCTGAACACCGTCTCATCCAACACAGTCAACCCTCAACTTTAACAAACCAAGTAGTTAACAGTAGAATGGGACCAAGAAGTCTCATCTTTCACGACTCACTATTCCCATTAGCACATGTTAATTTCAACCTAACAAACTCAGAGATCAATCCATTGCATTCTTCTAAAAGGAGTTAAATGGAGCTAAGTGACTTGTGGACTTTTAAGATATTTAGGCCTTCTTTCTGAGATTATAAGTGGATACCTAAGCAGTTCGTTCCAACATTCTTAGTGTTCTTTATGTTATAAGATTGAAATTATATTACATCTATGCACTACTTGTCAATGTGATGACATGCTCCGATAGTTTCCATTATATAGTTGAATGAAATACAAATGTTACGTGAACAAAAAAGGCCAATCCAAACAAGAGAAACGAAGTTTCTCTGCTTAATATCTCAAAAGTCTACTTAATATGGTTGAACGTTTGACAGTGCACAAGCCCACTCTTTGGATCAGTTATTGTGTGGACGATTTTTGGTTGGACTTGGTATTGGGGCAAATGCAGTTCTTGTCCCTATATACATATCAGAGGTATACTTCTGAGGTTATGAACTTTGTTGGCATCTCTTTCTGATTAATGATTATTCACTGTGTTTATTCTATATAACTAAGAAGTATCCTGAATTTCACCAATTGTTTATATTTAGACTTTACGGAATGGGGCGGATTCCCCCTCCATTTCGCCCAAATCTCGCCCACTACACCAATCCCCCCATCCGATTGCGCCCAAATCACCTTCCAGGCGGAAAAAATATTTCGCCCAAAAAACTCATGTGACCGTGCCTTGTTTTCCGTGTGTGGCCCTCCAACGGTTAGTTTTCAACTTTTTTTTTTCTTCTTTCTATATATACATAAACCCACATCCTTTTTTTACATACAACCAACACAAAACCAAAACAAAACCAACATACATCCCAAAATTATATAAAACATACACTACATTATTTAACAATTATGGAAGATATCGATGAGTTTTCATCTTTTAGTTCCTCGTCAAGTGGTGGTTCGACCGATCTAGACGAGGCTATTGAGAGTACGATCGTTTTGACGATAAACACGATGTTAGAAGCCGCAAGGGAAGAAGAAGAAGAGGAGGGGGGCGCACCAATACCGCGTGTTCCCGGTTTTAGGCGAAGGGCGGTCCTAGATCGTAGACGGCATGAGGCAAACGAACGGTTGATGCGTTTTTACTTTGTTGACAACCCGGTATATCCACCGAGGGAGTTTAGGAGGCACTATCGTATGAGTAAACGTTTATTTTTGCAAATAACAAGAGATTTGGAAGAGAAGTATACGTATTTCCAACAAAGATATGATTGTCGTGGGAAGTTAGGTTTCACCGGGATACAAAAGTGTACTGCCGCGCTTCGCCAACTAGCATACGGCAGTACCGTCGACTCATTTGACGAAAATTTCGAGATGTCGGAAAGGGTTTTACGAGAGTCACTAGCCAACTTTTGTGAAGGTATCAATCTAAAACTTTAGTTACGTAGTTTTACATTTTATTATAATTTAGTTACGTAGTTTTACATTTTATTATAATTTATAATTTAGATTCCGTCGTTTTCCCTTTTCCGTCTCCTTTTCTTCTTCTCCTTTCTCTCATTTTCGTTCTCTTGTTCTCTTCCTTTACATTTTTATAGGTGTTAGGAGTATATATGGGCCGACTTTTCTACGTAGACCTACTTCTGGCGATATACAGCGGCTTTATGATGTGCATGAGCAGCTACATGGTTTCCCGGGCATGATAGGTAGTATTGATTGCATGCATTGGGCGTGGGAGATGTGTCCTAACGCATGGCGTGGTACGCATACACGAGGGATATTGGGCGGCCGTCCATGATACTTCAGGCTGTCGCTGTTTTGGTCAAAAATTTACCTAAGATAATCTATGATGAAGACTTAGATCAATAATGTAACCAAACTTTCGTTCGTGAGGTTAAGGGCTTGTAAAATATGTTTGAGATTCAAAGATGCGTTTAATAAAAAGATTTGATAAACGATTATGTCGACTAAACAAGAAATTAAGGTCTAAAGCAATGATAATCAGAATTATAAGTATCGAAATAAAAGAACTAATAATAAATATTGCTAATCAAAGTAAAGATCTAATAAATAATGCTTGAAAAGTAAAGAGTAAAGAGCAAGAACACCGAGATTTGTTAACGAGGAAAAGCCCTTAATCCTTATGGATTGCCGGCATAAAAACCCCGGGAGGAAGCAATCGTCCCTGCCTTTGTTCTCTTATTAATGATTGTTAAAATGTTTACAATGGTGGAATTCGGTTGATCGATGTATCTAAGTGTATGAATGAAAGTAGCAAGAGCAGTGTGTGTGAATACAAGTGAGTAGTATGCTGTGAATAAAAAATACGATATCCTAAGATCGATCAGCCTCCTTCATTATATAGACCTAGGATTTAACTAACTATGCGAGTTTGTAGGGATCTTTCAGGTCTTCGTTGATTTGAACGTTGGAGCATATCTTGACCAGTCTTGTGAACGTTGAAGCTTTTCTCCTCATGCTGAAATCAACTTGAAGTCCGAATATCTTGGCAGACTAAGTCTTCTTTGCGTGTTGAAGATTAATCCCATGTGTAAAATCCTTTCTTTACCGTTGGAGATATTTTCCTTGGCTTCATATCGAATATTCTGGAATCTGCATGCTTATCTCATGTGGAAATGATAATAATAGTTGAAACATAACGTTAGCAAAATATCAACAAGTAATCAGAATATTCAACCATGTCAAGATCCTGGTATGTCAAGATCTTGGACCTTCAGGATATTGGAACTTGAAATTTCACCCATAACAATTGTCCCCAAAATTATTTTAATAAAATCTATTTTGTTGAAATAACTTTGAATCTTCTAGAGAAAGCTTTGACCGAAGTCAACTAGTAAATTTTGAAACCATCTTAAAGATAAGACGCGTGGAACTTGGAGAGCCAAGAGTTGTGATGCGATAGGTAACAACTTGACGGTTCATTTCCTATCTTTTTACCCCTCTATATAAGGATACAGTTTTTCTCTTTGAAAATCACAAATATTTTTCTATTTTCCTTATGCTTAAAAAATTACAAATAATTTTTTCGATTTCCATTAATTCTCATAATATTACAATGTCAGAGGTTACAAGTGGCGAATCTCATCTTCAAATTCAAGATCCTCCAAGAGTCGATTGGGGGGTCAATAAATCAGAGAAGAGACTCCTTCATGTATGATAATTTATTTTAAGTTTATTCATATTTTTTGAAAACTAATTTTTATCTTTTTCTACAGTGCTTCTCCCAAATGCGATATGCGCATATGGAGGTTGAAAGAATTAAAGACGAAGAATTGAAGAGCCAAAACCAATATATTCAATGGCTTCTAGAATCAAGGAAAGTCCAGGTGTCAAGAATAAAGGAACTGGAAGAAGAGTTGGGATCAACTTTAACCATTGGATTAAATCCAATGGTCAAGATTTAAACATCAAAATTAGATCTTGACCATTGGATTTAATCCAATGGTTAAAGTTGATCCAACTTCACCTATGAAGTTGGATCAACTTCAGAGGATTCTAATCCTATGCCACATCTATGAAGAAGATATGAATCATCTACTCATTGCTTGTGAAGTTGCACATCAGGTTTGGTCGAAAGTAAGGCTGGCATAACAGGTCACACGAAACCTGTTAAGACACGAACCTGTTAAGACACGAACCTGTTAAGGTCAAACACGAACACGACCTGTTAACTAATCGTGTCATTTTTTTCAAACACGAACACGACACGAAAATTAACAGGTGCACCTGTTAAGACCTGTTAAGAAACCTGTTAACATATATTTTATAGAATTTTTGACTAATATTAAAAAAAAACCTTAACGATACAAAAACTCTTACAAATCTCAACTATTATATAACGATAATAATCATTACATTACAAAAGTTCATAGACATCTTACCTTATAAAAATCATATATCAAATCATAATAATCAATTCTTAGTATTTTATATATATGTATAACCTTAACAGGTCTTAACATGTCCTAACAGGTCCGGATCTGTTAAGACACGAATCTTAACA
>CM067170.1:40589389-40619169 GCA_034093135.1 Erigeron breviscapus | reverse complement strand
ATTTTGTGTCTGGTCTTCCAGTGATAAATTATGAGAAGGACAAGCTGTGTGGTGCTTGTGAGAAAGGCAAGCAACAAAGCCTCTTTTAAGTCTAAAACATGCTCAACCATTGATAATTGTTTGGATCTGCTTCATATGGACTTATTTGGACCAATTAGTACTCCATCATTCACTGGAATGAGGTACTCCTTGGTAATTGTTGATGAGTATTCAAGATACACCTGGGTTTTCTTTCTAAAACACAAGAGTGAAGCTGCTGACAGCATTATTCATTTCATCAAGCAAGCTGAAATTCTCTACAAAAGGCCTGTTAGGCAATTAAGGAGTGATAATGGTACTGAATTTAAGAATATCACTCTTAATTCTTTTTGCAGTGAAAAAGGAATTTCACAAGTCTACTCAGCTGCCAGAACTCCTCAACAAAATGGTGTTGCAGAAAGAAGAAACAGAACTCTTATTGAAGCTGCCAGATCCATGATGACTCAAAACAATGTCAAGTCTCATTTCTGGGCTGAAGCAGTACACACAGCTTGCTTTACCCAGAACATATCCCTTATTGTGAAAAGACACCAGAAGACTGCATATGAACTTCTTAGGGGGAGAAAACCTGAGATTGGTTTCCTAAGAATGTTTGGGAGTCCTTGTTACATTCTGAATCAGAAAGACCATCTTGGAAAGTTTGATGAGAAATCAGATGAAGGTATCCTACTTGGATATGCAACAATGATGAAGGCCTACAGAGTTTACAACAAGAGAACTAAAACAATTGAGAACTCTGTTAATGTAAGCATAGATGAAGGTTGTTCTAAGCCAGATTGCTCTCCTCCTGAAGATGAAGATTTCAATTTTGAAGAACTGGCTGTGCCTGAGAATGAGCCTCCAACTAATCCTCCAGATGGAGCTGATAATGCTCAAACTCAGGGGGAGTAACTTATAGAAGAAGAAGAAGGTGTTCCAATCTTTGAAAATGCACAAGCTGATCCTACTCCTACTGAAGAAATTATTCAGAATCCATTAAATGACTCTCAAACTGGTTCAGATTCCCCCATTCCAGTCCAAGCTGATCAGCATCTTCCTCAAGCTGATCATGCTGGACCATCTAATCTGAATCAGTCCATTGTCCTAGTTAACAGATGGACAAAAAGTGCCAAGGCCCACCAACTATGATATTGAAATTGAGAAAGAGTTGGACTCTGCTACTGAATCTGAGAGTCCAACTAAAAAGCAGTTGGAAAAGGCATTGGATGGGCTTGGTAGAATTCCCTTTGTTGCTTCTGTTTCTGCACAACCACCTCCTCCTTTGAGTGTAGAAGCACAGTTAGAGAAACAAAATGCCAAAGTCCAAAGCCTACTTATCAAGGTGGAGGACTTAACTAAATCTCTAACTGCCAATACCAGTTCCATCGCTGAAATGAAGGGTGCTCAGATGTTTCTTGGAACTGAGTTCACCAAGGTTGCTGGAAATGAGGGACTGGTAGGTGGGAAGCTAAATGAGCTGGTGCATTCATGCAATAAGATCAGTATAGCTATCAGGGAAGCCTTCATACTGGCCAAAAGAGATGTGCAAGCTTCAGTAGTTGCAAACTTGACATCTGGTATTGAATTGCTTAAACAAGAAGTTCTGGCAGTCGGGAAGGAGGTGAATGAGTTTGTAAAAAGGCCAAGTGTCAATGAGAAAGAACTTGGGTCTGCTGTTGGTGATAATGTGATTGAGAAGCTGAAGTCTGAAATCTCTCAGACTCTTGTTGATCAGATTTCAGCTTCTGTGGCTGAAAAGGTTGAAGATGGGGTCAGAAGGATGGTCTTAGAACTTACTGCAGACACTTCCGAGAAGGTAGATCAAGCTGTTGCAGAAGTTCAGAAATCTGTGTCTACTCTCGAAGAAGTTGTTAAAGGCCAGTCCAAGCAGTTAGATGAAATTCTGACCCTACTTAAGAAGGAAAATGTTGGTGCTGCTCCTCCTCCTCCTCCTTCATTCTCTAAAGAAGATAGGAAATTGCTGAAAGAATTGAATGAAAAAGAGAATCTGAACCTTAACTCATCATTCAGGTTAAGGGCTCAATTCTCTACCATGGCAAAAGGCATTTCTGATTGCCTTCTGCAGCAGAGTTGGGAACCTCTGAAGGCCATTCAGGCGGCGATTAATGTTTATGCAAAAATGCCTTCTGAGGTCCCCAAAGGGGGAAATGTGCCTATTGGTCTGCTCTCAAGTACTCAGGAATTAATCGAAGCAACCAAGAAGCAAGCTGAGGTACCATCTGGTAGTGCCTCAGTTCAGGGGAACAGGTTCAGAAATCTGAAATGCAAGCTTCTGAACCTGCTAAGTAAGATAAGGGCAAGGCCCAAGTGGTGGAAGAACCAACAAAGAAAGATGCAAAAGGTTCTGGTTTGGTGGTTGGTGAGAATGTTGATGAACAAGGTTATCCCATTCGTGATCCGAATGCTGATAGCAAGAAATTAGAGACTTTGCAAAAGCAAGTTTCTAATCAATTTATTATGTGGGGAGAAAATAAGGAAAGAGAAAGGGTTCAACATCAGAAAATGAGAACCCTTGATCATATTGATGCTGCGGCTCTTGGTCTTTCACTTGAAATATATCTGAAAATTAAAAATGATCCAAGAGTGCAGAAGGCTGTTGTTGATATGCTCGAGTATGAATATGGGGTGAATTATTCTCCCTTAGAACAAAAGCTGGACCATCTCACATTCAAGATGTCCATTGAGGACTTGGTGAAAAACAGAGAGAAAGAGATGGCAATTAAAAAGAAGGAAATTCTGGCTGGAGTTCTGAAGGTGGAAAAAGAATTGACAAGGCCACCCATTAAGCCCAAAGTGACTGGACCAAGATCATCAAGAAAAAATATTCGTGATGCTAATCTCTCCACCTTCAAACCAATGTCTGATGATGCTATTGAGCTCCAAAGAAAGCATGAGAAGGATCAATATGAGCATTATCTGAAGCATCGATCTCATCCAGCTAAAATAGTTGATATGGAGGTAACAAAAGCTGATGGATTGAAGCTTTTTGATTTGATGATAAAAAGAGAAGGTAGAGCAGCTGAAGAGTATAATCAAGTTTCAGTACACGAATTTGGGATTTCTGAGCATAGGGAGATGATCCAAATACTAAGGGGGAAGCCGAAATCTGCTTTGATTGGTGCATGGTTATCAAGAATACAACAAAAGATGCAGGCCAAGGTAGAGATTGAAGGCAGATTGTTTAGAAAGAAGGATCATTCTCCACTGAAGAGGAAACCTACTGAAGCACCTTCTGGTTCAAGGCCTGCTAAGAAGTAGTTTCTTTTTCAGATTATCCTGTACTTGTATAAATACTTGCAAATGTAACAAATACTTCAGTTTGTATAAATATGTTACATTTTGTAGCTTATAAGTAGATGATAGGTCTAAGTTAGAAAAACCAAGTAAAATTCTGATACATCAATGATCTATAAGATGTACTTAGAAAATTTTTACAACTTAAACAAAAACTTGCTTTTCAGACTTACAAACATGTATAGATAGAAGTCTGAGATGCATGCACTATTTCAGAACAAATAGGGGGAATTTGTTAGGTCGAAAATCGACCAAGTATAATTTGTTCAGAAATAGCTGAAGCTCAGTGAAGAATACTTGTATAGAAATCTGAGGTCGCTCAGAATTTGTTCACTGAAGCTTCACTTCAGTTCTAATCAACGTATCAGAAACCCGTTCAGAATGAAGTCAAAGACTGAGGTCTGAAGAATGAGAATCAGTTCAGATGTGGAGCTCAGAAACTGATTCTACCTGATCGAAGACTGAAGCATCTCAGTGTAAAAGTACTTACACACTTTTACACTGATTACGAGGAAGACTTTTTACTTTACATATCTTTACCGGTTAATAGATTTAACTATTAATTAAAGTACAAGGTAAAGTAAAGGTTGGGAATAAGGTTTGATAAGTCACATCAACGACTTATATACCTAAACCTTAATAGTACACATGTAAGGAATTAGCTTTAATTCCTTAAATACACCCAACCATATTTGTACGATCTGGTCCACGTCATCATGGACTTAGTCTATAAATATAAGTCTTCTCACAACTTGCAAACTGCTTGAAACCTTTGCATTGAAACTTGTGAGATATACTCTAAGTAATCCTTACGAGTATTTCCAAGTTATTAGATCACTTGTATTTCTAGGTTGTTTAGATATTTACACTTGGGTGTTTATCTTTGTTCCGCAACAATCTTTGTATTTGTTTATATATCAATAAATCAAATACCTTGAAAAATACATTGTGTCTCAATGCTACATACTTGATCTATACATATTATTTATATAGTTTCAGCCCTTATTGTTTCTTGCATTTACTTTCAATACCTCTATCGTATTGTTCATCCATATCTGGATCGTATTCTGAACTGGTCATCTTCCAGTTAGAATTACTTGCCAGTCGGGTATTTAAGCCATCTATATTTGGGACTCACAGTAAGAAAAAGGTATATATTTCTTATGAGAGGATTAGGTCTGCATTTGAGCTGTCTTATATGCCTGAAGATGATTATGAAAATGTTGTGTCTCATACTGAAGCCAAAAATATTTTACAAGAAGTTGGATATACTGGTCCATTGGCTTCAGTGGTTAAAATGAAATATTTAACTGGCATTTGGAACTATTTACTGAGCACAATTTCTAAAACTTTACAAGTAAAGGCAGACAGCTTTGATCAACCTAATGTTTTAGAATTGCAGATTTTTCATGCAATAGTCACTATGACCTGAATAGATTTTGTTGGCTTAATTTTTAAGGACTTAGTTGATCGTGTTCATAAGAAGAGTCTTACCATACCTTATGGTAGGATTCTTGCTCTCATCATTGAAGCAATACTTGACAATGATTATATTCTGGCAACTGGTCAGACTGTGGAATGCAAGTCTATCAACAATAACATTTTCAATAGTCCCAAGGTATCTGTGCAGGGTCTGACCCGAGCAATGCAGATCTACCTTGATTTTTGCAGGCAAGAGAAAGGGAACAAGAAGCACTTAAGGAAGTTGTCCCTTCTTCGATGCGATCTGAGTCTGACACTCAATCTGCCAATCAGGGAGACCCAGGTACACATGCTTCTGAACCCTCAAACTCTTCTCAATCTATTCAATCTTCTTCTCCTTCAAAAGAGGGTGAAGGGTTGGCCAAAACATCAGCCACCCTAGCCACACCCTCTTCCACTCATTCAAAATCCGCATCCAAAAGACCAATTGTTGAGGACTTGGTACCTCACAAGGCTAAAAAGAAAAGAACGCAAAGGAAATCTATGTCAGCTTCTGGGGTTGATATTGCAATATCCAATTTTGAGATCCCCCAAGGTGCAGTGGAAGCTAAGGAACGTTCCAAAGCTGTCCCTGCCACCCAAGCTGACAAGCCGAAATCGCCACACCCATCTGCACTCTCCCAAAAGAGTGTAGACAAGTTAAAGGGAACACCTACTGCTACCCAACCCTCCAAACAGGGTGAAGGTATTGAAAGAAAGACCTCCTCCCAAGGTCATACTGTGTCTGCACCTAAATCGCCATCATCAGCCTCCCAAAAGGTTGATGATATCATTAAAGGGATAACAGAGGATCTAGCCCAGATCCAAAATGAGTCAGAGTCTATGCACATCATTTCTGAGGATGGTCAACCAAAGGAGAGAAGTATCGAACGCATTGGTGACACTGCTTCTCCTCCCCAAGCTGATCAGACTCCTTCTCTCTTACACTCTGAGTCTGCACAAGCTGTCAATACCCCTTCTATGTCACAAGGAGGGGTACAAGCCTCAATTCTTTCTAAGGATACTTTGGTGCAACAACACACCTCTGTTGAAGGGCAATCAAATACACAAAACATTACACTTCCAGAGTCTGTGTCTGCATCTGTCCTTGGACAAAGGGATTTTGTAGGTTACATGGCTGTCTTTAACGCAGTTATGTTAGCCCCTTGTGCAGCAAAGGAAACCATTGATGGTCCTCACGATGTCAATGAGAATATGATCACTATCTCCGGAAGTGATTCTTCATTCGATGATGAGTCTGCCCATCCATCCTCAAGGGATGCTCTGATGGAAGATGCCAGTGGAGGAGTTGATCAAAATCAAGATCAACACATTCCCACTGGCCCTCAGCCTAAACCAAACGTTAATCTTTCTCAGGCTGACCAACTCATCATCATTTCTGACAAATCTACTCATGAGACTCACTCTCATGAGCAAATTCACCAAAACTCCTTAAGCCTCCACCCCCTTCTATATGAGCCCAATGACCCTGATATTAAGGATTGCAGGCTGCTCTTTCCAGAGTCAGTGGTTTTTAAGCCAACTGCAAGTTCTTCCCAAGCTGCCACTATCTCATTTTCAGATGTGGTGGGTCAGCTCACTGAGTTCATTTCAATCTCTAAGGTTGAGAGCTTACAGCTGACCAAATGCTTGGAAAAGATCCAAAAGGATCAGGAATTGACAGACAAGAAGGTGGATAAGCTGAGTCATGATCAGACTGCATTGAAAGAAAGTGTGATAAAAGCAGTTGATTTGATGCAGCAGAACCAGAGTAAGCTGACAGAGTCTCTTGATGGTCTTACAAAGGCAATCAATGAAGAGAAGGAAAGAAACAAGAGTACTCTGAGTCAGATTGAGAATGTTGCAACCAAGTTTACAAGGGAAGTCACCATAGAACTTCGATCTGCAAACAAGTCACAAGCAGATTTCAAGAATGATCTGATTGAAGTTTCTAAGGGTGTTAAATCTAAAATTGGACTCCACCATGAGGATTATGTTGAACTAAGAAGAGCCTGCTGTCTCACTAATATCAAGATTGACTTGATCAACCAGCATCTTAAAGGCCTCTTTGCCACTCCAGTGAGCTCTTTCCCTGCTGATGATGACAAAAGGGGGAGAAGAATGCTACTAAGAAAAAGTATGCTATGAGTGATGCTGAAATAGAGCTAGAAAGAGAAAGACAACAAGCTCAGGTTGACAAGGAAATTGAAGAATATTTTGATAAACTGAAAGAAAGACAGAATAAGGCCAGAGCTGAGGAGGCAGCCAATGATAGAAGAATGGTTGTGCATGGTTCTATGGTGGAAGGTGAGAAGGAAACTGTATAAGAGATAAAAATACCAGAATCTGAGTCTGGTGGTGAAAATGTTGGAAAAATGAATGAAGAGGCTGAAAAGGAGAGTGATACAACAAAGGAGGAGGCTATTGATGTTGAAATGGGAGATATAAGGAAGGATGTTGGAGTTGAAAAAGTTAAGAAAGCTGAAAAGAAAAGGAAGTCCTCCCAAGCTGTTCCTGTACAAGTTGTGCCATCGCAAGCTGACCCAGCTCCCAAAGAACAAATTGCTGAATCTTCTTCAAGTGAAGACACATCCACTCTGTCCCAGTTCATGCTCAAGAAAAGGCCAACAGAAGGTGGGTCAAGTGGTGTGAAGATCTTAACTGACAAAGAAAAAGATTGGGAGCTTGCACTTGAAAAAGCTCCACAGCTTGGGGTAACGGTTGAGGTGGCATACAAAATGATCAAGGAGGACATATTACAGAGAGAGAGGATGGCTGCTGTTGAATCTGATCCTGAAGTTGCCAAGGTTCTTCAAGAGATATTGAATAAGGAAGATGAAGAAGACCTTGCAGCTATTGGATCCAAGAAGAAAGATGCGGGCAAAGGCAAAAGCAAGAAAGTGATGGTTCACACTAAACCATCACAGAAAGTGAAAGATGTGGAGAAAAGTGTTAAAGCCCATGATTGATGGGAGGCTCTGGAGAAAAGAAAGGTGACTGAAAATATTAATTATAGAAGGCATCCAGAGCCAATCATCCAAGTCCTACTCAAAAGAAGAAAAGGAAAGAACATTCCCAGCATCATGTTTACTAGAAAAGGATATGAAACAAGCTGGGAAACCCATGATCTTGACAAACTGTTTGAACTAGGATACACTGAGTGGGTGGAGTTACATAATATCATAACTGGTATATCTGGAATCCACAAAGAGAGAGTCTTGGAAGCCATTGAAAGGAAGTTGGCTGTAATTGTGAAATACAAGATTGATATCACTGGCCTTCCAAGACCAAAAGCATATGATATGGATGATGAAGATGAGTCTACTGAGCCACTAAAGAAGAAAAGAAGAAGGTTTGAAAGGATTAATGCTCCTGGAGGTGATCATACAGTTTTTCTCAAAAACCTGTCTCCTTCAGAGTTGCTTGCACAATTATCTTCTGGTGCTGTTGACAAGATTCTGAATAATCTCAATCTGTCTCTACCTGCTGGTGTTGAAAATGCAAGATGTAGGATGTTCATCACTGAACCTGAACATGGGATGTATTTTGTGGATGCAAGAGGGAAATTGGTTTTCCAAAGGACTGTTGAACTACAACAGGTACCAGCTATGCACCTTTTTACCTTATACAGATTCTGCAGAAATTTTAGTGAAGAAGGTAATGGGTATGAGCAGTTCCTTATTGATGAAGGTTTAGATAGGCAGTTAGATGTGAAAGTTGCCCCATCATTTGAAGTTAAGCAAGAAGCTATAGAAATGCTTGGAGAATAGTTATATCATGTAATATCTTTACTTTATTCTATATATATGCAAAAACAGTTGTACAAATCTAGTTTCCTTGTTAAAACTTCATTTCAGTTCAAAAGAACCCAAAAGATTCAAAGGGTCACAATCTGTTAGTCTCATTTTACTTTGATTCTTTGTAAGCTGATAGTTAGAAGTGTTGTTGGGTTTTGTCATCATCAAATAGGGGGAGATTGTTGAGTCCCAATGTTAATTGTAAATTTAATGATGACAAATCTGACCTATAAACACTTAGTAATCTTTTGGTTCTTGTAATCTGATCTGGGTCAGACTAAGCTGACACATATCATGCTTCATACTTTGTAATTGTAAGATCTTATGGAAGCAAGTGTTATTCAAGCTGCATCAACAATGTGTTAACATTCAGTCCAAGTCGAAGAGGAGGATTGAAGATAGAAGACCAAGCTGTTAGTGGAAGACAACTTGGGATTAGCAGTCAGCTTGGAAACACTTAGGCAGATTGGTGCTTTGACAAACGGCCCAATCTGTGTCTGACAATCAAGTGAAGATAACAACCTGGATTGAAGATAAAGACAAATGACGTGACTAGGAAGAATCCTAGGATCCAGGTTGGTGGTTGGTTTTACATATGCGTGTCCATACTCTTATTGGTTGATAAAGAATGTGCGTCAGTACGCGGGGGACCATAAGTACTATGAAAGGCATGATTGCTTATTCCTTTATCATCCAGTGAATGAAGAATACGTGGCTGCAACGGACACCAAGTGAAGGAGCGCTTTCGCCTATAAAAGCCTCATTCATGGATTGCATATGTGTGGCATTTTTACTGAGAATCATTCTTCACACAAGTTTCTCTGCTCTTATACACAGCTTAGTCTGTACGAGATCAGCTTGGGCTGATTCTCTTGAGCTAAAACTTATTGATTGTAGTTTGTCATTTCAGAGGTTGTTTAGATATCTATAGGCTATCTTTATTCTGTAACAACCTTGTAATTCTTTGTATAGATTATTTCTTAATAAAGGATTACTTTGAAAACCACAATCTGTGTTCAAGAATGTCTTTATTTCTTTACTGCTTTACTGTTTTAATGATTCCTGCTCTTTACTTACTTGCTTAATATATATAAACTGAATCTTAAAACGTTTTATTTAAAAGTTTGTAAAGATTAAGGAAAGTTGTATTCACCCCCCCCCCCCTCTACAACTGTTCTGTGTACAATATACTTTGGTATATTGATACACCTTGCGACGTATCATAGGCAATAACTGGACCGGAAAAGAACGACCTTCAATCTCAATATTACAATCATCATAGCCCTCACGTATGTCACTAATAGTACCATTAGCAATCTCTACCTCTATAGAACAATCTAAGGGAGTAGTGACTCTTTCGAGCTTAGAAGTACACAAGGTAGACACAAATGACCTATTTGCACCCGAATCAAAAAGAATAGAAGCAGGTTTTGAATTAACAAGAAAAGTACCGCTTACCACCTCATCGTTGTCCTTAGCAGCTTCCACCGTCATCTGAAGAGCTTGAACTCTTGTCTTTTGAGTAGTTGCCTTCTTTCCATCCTTCTTCATCTGAGGACAATCAGCAATAAGATGACCTGTTTCTTGACACTTGTAGCAATGAATCTTATCTCTACAATCAGCTGCGACGTGCCACGATGAACCACACTTATGACACCTCTTGGTCTTGTCAGAACATGGACCATCATGAATAGACTTGCAAGTTGGGCACCATGTGCCACTCTTCTTCTTGTCTTTACCTCCATTCGAAGTAGAACCACCCTTGAACTTCTTATTAGAACTCGAAGACCAATTAGATCTTCTCTTGAACCCAGACTTCTTATCATCAGCTTTCTCAACGACTTTTTCAGATTTGAGGTCATCATCCAACCTCTTAGACTCCTTAATAGCTGCAGACAAGGTAGTGTGCTGCCTACATAAACCACGATAGATAGCCGGAAGGCCATCACAATAAGCCTCAATCTGGTCCACCTCCCTACGGACCATATGACCCACGAACTTAAGTTTCTCCATGAACGAGTGAGCATACTCCGTTACAGCACTGGGCTTAGCAGTCAAAGCCCTAAACTCCTTCTCAATCAACCTCAACTCTCGAGTTCCCACATACTCTTCCAAAACTTTCTCCTTAAAAGTACCCCAAGGCATCACAGCTAGCACCTCGGGAGCTATTGAGACTGTAGTAGCCCTCCACCAATTGCGGGCATTCTTTTTCAACATGCGGGTTGCACACAATACCTTCATGTCATCAGGACAATAACATGAAGCAAAAACCACCTCAATGTCTTCTAACCATTCCATGGCACCGACTGCATTCTGAGTACCATCAAAATCTTTAGCACCACATTTCTGAAAACTCTCATACTTAAAGTTAGTAGTACGAGGAGCAACCACAACACGAGGCTCCACTACATTTCCCCCATCATTCCCATTAGCAACAACATTTTCAGGAGCAACCTGTGACCTTACCATAGATGGCTCGGTACGGTTTGAGCGGTTGGAATAATTTCCATCAGTATGCTCATCCCGATGCAAACTAGCTTCCCTTTCAGCTCTCATTTGAGCCAACTCCGCTTCATTCCTCATAAAAAGAGCTCGAATAGCCCTCAACTCTTCATGCATTTCAGATTGATTAGGAACCTGTTCAATCACTGGGTTTGCCCTATCGATTTCTGACCTTGTGGGTTGTGCACCCGGAAGTGTCCTTCGAGGAGGCCTTTGGTTAACACCATTTCCAGCCCCATTTTGATCAGTTTGAGCATTGCTTGGAGCTGCTCTCTCACGTTGACTGTTAGTACGAGTGTTAACCATGATGTCTACAAGGCAATGACGACAGTTAGCAAGAATTATAGTGAGAACAAAGAGATCAAGGCTACACGACATCTATATAAGGTGCATATATATACACATACAAGCCTCAACCTACACTCTCACTCAATCCCAACCTGTCCTAAAGTACTTCATCTCAAAGCTAGACACACCTACTTAAGCCTAACTTATCCTCTATCGGTTGAAGTCCAAAATCCTATGGTCATGGTCGAACTTTGGTTCACTTAAACCATTTATCTGATACCAACTTGTAACACCCTTCATTTAAAAATATGGGTTTCCAAAAATTTTCGCCTAACGGCGTTAAAAGAAAGCAGAAGAAACTTAAAAAGTCCAAACCAATTAAAATCTGTTGGTTTCCTTATTCAATGGTGTTACTTAGTCATATCATCAAAACAAGTCCAAATGGAAACCCGTCGGCTGCCCAACACAAAACAACCGACTACAAAACATGCAAACTTCATAATTGTCTAAGCAAAAACAAAAGTCTAGAAATTGCAGCAACTATGGGTAGCTATGGTCTTCGTCAAGAAATCTACCCATTTCCTCACTCCTCATGCAACGCCTACCTCGGCTAAGCTAAACCTGAGGGAGCAACACATTTCAAAAGACAAGTGTTAGCTAACGAATTAGCTAAGTAAGATAACACTTAATTTATAAAGCATTTGTCCATTTCAAACATTATGGATTTATTAACACATCATTAAGGCACACACACATCAAACATATCACATCATCAACATAACATATTAGGATGAATCACCCTAAATGTGCCTATTCTGCATTAACTTCATATACACATATAACATCTTAACTGCTTTCTACGTTTTAACTGCTTCCTACATCTTAACTGCTTTTAAGTGTAACATAAGTCACACCCGACTAGATAACAACCATTCGGCTGAACATCAAACGTCGTTAAGTAATGGCAAGCCAATCCCGGAGTAATCCGTATGTACAAGACAAATGGGGGCGGGTCAGACCCCTCGTATTACTCAACTGCATCTCAATGACCATGTTGCAAGGAGCCACCCAAGCAACCTACATCTACGCACTTAGCCGGGCTAGGGCAAGTACGGGTTAAGCTTAACACTTTCTGCATCTCATTTTAACGAGCTCGATTTCCTGCATCTCATTTAGTTTAGGTGTCTACGTTACCTAAACATTTGCTACATATACTGCTTTTACGTTTTGGGCCCTTAATCGTGCACGTGTCATGGCAACTTAACAAGTCTAGTGAACTAGATGAGCAAGCCATACAAACATGCACAATCAACATATACCACATATACTACATCTCAATACATCACAAGATACTACATATCACTTCATAACATAACACTACATTATACGTCATTTCATAACATGCACTACATTACATATCATTTGGGACTGCATTTCAGGTCTCATTGGTCATTTACATAACCCATATTTCCTCCCGTGTAACCCCGCATGCCCATAAGCAATTCAAGGTATCAATTGGGAAGTTATTATATGAAACCATCTTTTTGTTGAACCCTCAGCGTGTCAAAGTAGTGTATCTTACCTTGGTACGGCTTACCAACAAATGATAACGCAAGTTACCGAGCTTTGCAAGTATTCCCGACTACCTAACAATCAACATAGGACCAATTAACGAGTATAACGAGACTAAACCAACCTACAGTCTATATACGTGCCGCATACCCCTTTACTTACCATCATTTCAAGTAATAGTCTCATTTTGACTATTACCCTAGGTATTTGTCTCTTTACGGCTATTCTCAATTTTGTCCATTTTTAGACTATTACCCGAGGTATTTGTCTCTTTCCGACTATTCTCAATTTTGTCCATTTCTAGACTATTACCCGAGGTATTAGTCTCTTTTGGTCTGTTTTTCCAAAAACGGGTTTTACACCAGAAAAAGACTCTTTTAAAACCTAATTGATGATTTGACACCATCAATTGCTCCATGAACGAATTGTTAACAAAATGGATCATTAGGTCACATTAAACAACCATTCCTAACATCAAAACTCGATCAATTAACCACAATTGATTTCCAACAACCCAAACCCTTCTCCAAACCCTAAGACCTGAATTAAATCCATTCATTTATTACATAAGATCACAAATCGAAGGTAAGTCACCTAAATTACCTGTAGATGATCACAAGGGAATGCAAAAGACTCGATCAAACACTCTTGTATCACACGTTTTGAAGGATTTTCGGCTTAGAAATTGATAAGGGATTAGGTGTTTTGAAGGATTTTCGGCTTAGAAATTGATAAGGGATTAGGGGGCGGCTAGGGCTTGAGAGGAAAAGTGATATTATCAGTAATGAATGACTAATGATCACCCTTAGGACCCTAAACCCGTTTTTGACTTTCACACTATGTCAAAACTGGTCCCTAAGCTTCCAAACACTACATTACTAGCCCAAAACTCCCTTATGGACTATATACTACTTATGGAATACTTTGAACACCTCAAAAGGCACATAACTACAACTTAAACACATTACTACATCAATCCATGAGGCATTCAAGTTTCATACGCATAACACATTAACCACATATAGACATTAAATCTACCATAGACTCAATGACACGTTACGTTGACTTAACGAATCTAGTCAAACGTTAAATAAAAGTTTGGGATGTTACAACTTATGAGAAAAATAAAGAGTTGCTGCTTGAAGACTTAGAAGCTATAACTGAATTACGAGAGAGAACCAAGATAAGAATAACAGCTTATCAACAACGAATTGCTAAGTCTTATAATAAGAATCTAAGATTAAGGCGATTTCAAGTCGGTGATTTGGTTCTCAAGAAAGCCTTAACCAAGCCAGATGGCAAATTGAATCCAAAATGGGAAGGTCCTTATTTGATTGAAGCAGAAGCTGGAAAAGGATCTTATTGGCTTCAAGATTTACAAGGTAATTTAGTTCCAAGAGCTTGAAATGCCATTCATCTCAAAACCTATCATGTGTAATTTATTTTGTCTTTTGACAAAATCAGGTATGATTTCTTACTCTTGAATTTTACTTTTATTTACTTTTTATTTTATTTTCCAAAATAATGATACTGACTTGAGCGTCGGAGTGGCGTTAGCCAAATGGCTAACGTCAGTTTCTAAGATTTTGCTTTGAAGATCTCAAGGGAAGATCAATATCATTAAAACACATGCATTACAACGTGGAACAAGGTCTTCACCTTTTGGCTTTCACGCCAACTTTTGGTTGAAGGTTTTCACCTTCTCTTAAAATCGCCCGTGTCGCACGTTAATTAATTTCACGATTGAAGGGTTAAATTCCAAGGTCGTCGAAATTAATTCTATTGGTTGTCGGTGTTACCATCGATCTCCCGAAATTGGCTAACCACGCCACCCATTACACAAACACACGAAAAAGGCTAACCACGCCTCCCAAGCAAGTTCAAGATATTGAGACACCCTCTATATCTTGAACACCAATGTCCCTATGAGAATCTTAAAATTAAGAATTCCCTTCTTAATTTTAATCCCCTCCAAAAAATTAATCCAGTCCCACACATATTATTTTAATGCAGGAATAAGGGGAAATTGACAACAATTAAAGATACTGCGAAACTAGAGATCATAGCCTACAAGTGGGATCTTAATTGCGTATAAAAGGTGCATGTATCTTACTCCTTAATTACTGTGTTGATTTAATTACTTACTGTTGATGTAGTCGAATAAGTCAAAAATAATTATTAACTGACATGTGACGTCATTTAATTGATTAGTCATTTTCCGTTTTTACCCTTAATAACAGTTTAGGTTTTCGAGTTCAAAATGAAATAGATCAAAAGACAGTTATCATTCATTCAAAAAATTATTTACAAAAAACTACTCGAAAGCAGTTTTACAGCCATGATTGATCATTGTTAGGACCAGTTCACCTGGAACTGGCCAGTCACCAGTTCACCAGTTGCATCTGGTGACCAGTAAACTGGTGACCAAGAAGATTTGTCGAGAAATATATTGAAGTCCAGTTGCACCGTACAGTTAACGCAACTGAAGACTTCCTCCAGTTGAGAACTGACCAAGTTGAAGAAACATTCCAGTTGAAGTCGAAGACAACAAATGGAAGAAAGAGAATGACAATGGCAGCGAAGCCCAGTTGACATTCTAGTCAGTTACAAACTGGAGACCATCAGTGGAAAGCCCTTACAAAGCTTTACACTGATTACGAGGAATTGACTTGTATACTTTATGTACCTTTACCTGGATAATAAGCCTTATCTTATTATTTAAGTATTAAAAGGTACATAAAGGTGGTTATGTAAAGTCACTTTAACGTGCGACTTTACAACGCTTTTTAAGGAATTAAATGCTATTCCTTAAATGCTCACAACCACATTTGTACGGCTAAAGTTAACATCCCAATGTTAACTTTGCCTATAAATACAAGACATTGCACAACCAAGATATATAAGTTATTTCACACACAAACGAATAACTTCATACTTTGCAAACCTGCAATATTCTTGGTGAACTTGTGCAATATTCTCTCAATCGCTAAAAGGAACATTTCACTACTTTAAGTGTTTCGATTGTTGAAGAGAAATTCCGAGTATAGATCAATTGTATTTCATAGGTTGTTAGGATATTTACATTCGTGTATTATCTTGGTTCCGCATCAACCTTGTAATTTGTTTAATATCAATAAATAAATTACACTTTGAAAACTACATATTGTCTCATCAAGATTGTTTACAAGTTATTTGTATTATTGCATTGTTCTTTACTTATTGTCTTTATATAAGTAATCTATCTAGAACTTAGTATATACCACTGCAACTGGTCGTCTCCAGTTCAGTAAGTATATTGCAAAGTAACTCCACCATCGACATAGAGGTGTCTTCAGTAGTACCATCTAACAAGTTGGGACTTACAAGTGGTATCAGAGCAGAAGGCTAATAACTTGCCTAGATCTGCAAAGATGAACACTACTGAAGGTGGAGATGGTTCTGGTTCAGGTGAAAACCCATCGACCACTAATGCACAACCTTTTCAAAACGTTAACACCAACCCTCCTCCTCCTTCTGCCCCAAATCACATCCATGTACATTACTCAAACACTCCTGTTCCAAAATTTGATGGAAACAGTGAGACTTTTGGTACATGGAAAGCTAGAATGCTGTTGCATTTTGGTGGTATTGAGAGGTATATGTTGAAAATCCTTAAGGATGGACCATATATACCTATGTCTATTGGGGTGAGTCCTCTTCTTGATCCAACTGGAAGAAGAGGCTCAAGGGAAAAGCCAGAAGACCATTGGTCTGATGAGGATCGCAGACTGGTGGACTTGGACACCAGACTGAAAAAACATGATCCTTGGGGCTGTCCCTGAAGACCTAATTCCAACACTTGTGTTGTTTCCCAGTGCCAAGTCTATGTGGGATGAATTAGTGATTCAATTTGAAGGAGGTGATGACACAATTGTCACCAGAAAAGTTGCCTTGAACAAGAAGTATGAATCCTTCTTTGCCTTGCCCAATGAAAGTTTAACTGGTACATATACCAGATTTTCTAGCCTCATCAATCAGTTGAGAGGTTTGGGTGTAGAGAAGGATAAGGATATTCTTCTTGAGAAGTTTTGTGATATTCTTCCTTCCAAATGGGAAAACATGGTTCTTGTCTTGAGACAAGGTAAAACCTTGCACACTCACACTCTTGCATCGCTCTATGGAGCCTTCAGATTCACTGAAGATAACAATGCTGCAAGACTTGTGGCTGAGCAAGATGCCATGAACCATGCTCAGAGTCCCAAGGTTGCTAATGCAATTGAGCGACCTTGTGCTGCTTTAATGTCTGCTGAGAGTGTCCAGGCACACTCGATGAAGGAGATGTTGAACAGTTTCTTAAACTCTGGGCTGACCACTGAAAACAGTGAAGGTTATGATGAAACTGACGATGATGATCTGGTCGCCATGATTGCTAAAACCTTTAATAGGTTTAAGCATAAATCTAAAAGATTTAATGGCCCCAACAATGCTTCCAGCTCCAGCTCTCCAGGTTGAAACACCTTATGATCAACCTGAAGCTGTTGAAACTGAAACCAATGAGACCACCCCCATTGAGGTTAAAACTGGAGCCAAACAGGCTAAAGCTCCAGTCAAAAAGGCCACTGGTAACAAGCCTTTACCTCATAAGTCTAAGGAGCCCAAGACCCGACAGACTAAATCTCCAGTTGAAACACCTTATGATCAACCTGAAGCTGTTGAAACTGAAACCAATGAGACCACCCCCATTGAGGTTAAAACTGGAGCCAAACAGGCTAAAGCTCCAGTCAAAAAGGCCACTGGTAACAAGCCTTTACCTCATAAGTCTAAGGAGCCCAAGACCCGACAGACTAAATCTCCAGTTGAAACACCTTATGATCAACCTGAAGCTGTTGAAACTGAAACCAATGAGACCACCCCCATTGAGGTTAAAACTGGAGCCAAACAGGCTAAAGCTCCAGTCAAAAAGGCCACTGGTAACAAGCCTTTACCTCATAAGTCTAAGGAGCCCAAGACCCGACAGACTAAATCTCCAGTTGAACCAATGTCAAACCACAACTGAATGATTTGCAAAGTGTCCAGTTGGCTCTCAAGGAGTCAGTTTTAAAGATTGAGGCTTTAGAACTTGATAATCAAAAACTGTCTTATGATTTTGAAAAAGCTCAAAAGATTATCAAGTCCTGGGTAAAAGCATCTGGAAAAAACTATGATGCATTTTCAAGAACTATCGATGCCCAGAAAAATGCATGGAAATCTGAAGATCTGGAGATGGCAGCTCTTATACCAGATCTTCATGCATTGCCTCCAGCTCTCCAGGTTGAAACACCTTATGATCAACCTGAAGCTGTTGAAACTGAAACCAATGAGACCACCCCCATTGAGGTTAAAACTGGAGCCAAACAGGCTAAAGCTCCAGTCAAAAAGGCCACTGGTAACAAGCCTTTACCTCATAAGTCTAAGGAGCCCAAGACCCGACAGACTAAATCTCCAGTTGAACCAATGTCCAAGGTTCAACTGCCTGAACAAAACAATATTTTGGTTAATCTGGAAAGGCAACTCCAACTTTTGTCTCGGCAGGTTCAGAGTTGCACTGCCCGGATTAACAATCTGGAAGGAGGTTCACCACCTCCAGTTTTAAAACAAAATATTAAATCACTCCCTTCTGTACCTAAACAAAAGAATGTTCCATCAGGAACAAAATCTGGTAAACTTAAGGTGAGTAAGTATCAAATACCAATCGTTTTTACTTCTGCACCTGGAGCTGGTGATAATGCTCCAGATGTAGCCTCCAGTTCAACACCTCAACAATCAACTGTGGCTTCTGTAGAGAAGTCCAGTGGACCCATCAAGAAAAGATGGGTTCACAAAAATAACTAATGATTTTTGTGTGTGTGTAGGGCGATCGAAAGAAAAATATCTGGTATCTGGACAGCGCTGCTGGCCGGACTATGACCGGATGTAAGCCCCTACTGGAAGAGTTCACTGTCCAAGATGGACCGACAGTGACGTTTGGTAACGATCAATCTGGAAAGACTGAAGGATATGGTGTGCTCAATAATGGACAAGTCGAATTCAAAAGAGTTGCATTTGTGAATGGTTTGAAATATAACTTGATCAGTGTAAGCCAACTTTGCGATGATGGCTTCAGAGTATTGTTCGATATTGCACAAGGCACCATATTTAACAAGGATTGGAAAGTGGTGATGATTGCACCAAGAAAAGGGAATGTGTACATCATGGATATGGAACCAGCTCCAAAAGAGCAATGTTTCTATACCAAAGCTGATGAGGACACCAACTGGTTATGGCATAAAAGGTTATCCCACCTTAATTTCAAGAACATTAACAAGTTGTCTCGCAAACAACTGGTTGATGGGATACCCCAGATTTCCTTCAATAAGGAAAAGCCATGTCCAGGGTGTGAGATGGGTAAGCAGAAGAGAGCCAGTTTCAAAACTAGGCAAAATTTAGCATCACTGAACCTCTTCACATGCTTCATATGGATCTTTTTGGTCCAGTGAATGTTCAAACTAGAGCTGGAAAGAAATACACTCTAGTTGTGGTTGATGAATTCACCAGATATTGCTGGGTGGTATTCATCAGATCCAAAAGTGATGCACCTGCTGAAATCATCTCGCTTATCAAAAGAATTGAGCTCAAGTACACTCGAAAAGTTTGTCAGTTGCGAAGTGATAATGGTACTGAATTCCAAAATAAGGTACTTGAAACATTTTGCACTGACACTGGCATTTCTCAAAACTTCTCATCAGTTCACTCTCCAGAGCAAAATGGAGTTGTGGAAAGAAAGAATCGTACACTGATAGAAGCGGCCAGAAGCATGCTATCTGAATCTGGTCTTCCCACCAGTTTTTGGGCTGAGGCAGTTGCAACTGCTTGTCACACCCAAAACCGGTCAGTCTACATCAAGAGACATAAGAAGACTGCCTACGAAGTACTCAGAATCGTAAACCAAATATTGGATATTTCCATGTATTTGGTTGTCCAGTTTATATACTGAACGATTCCAGTCAGCTTGGAAAGTTTGATGCAAAAGCTGATGAGGACACCAACTGGTTATGGCATAAAAGGTTATCCCACCTTAATTTCAAGAACATTAACAAGTTGTCTCGCAAACAACTGGTTGATGGGATACCCCAGATTTCCTTCAATAAGGAAAAGCCATGTCCAGGGTGTGAGATGGGTAAGCAGAAGAGAGCCAGTTTCAAAACTAGGCAAAATTTAGCATCACTGAACCTCTTCACATGCTTCATATGGATCTTTTTGGTCCAGTGAATGTTCAAACTAGAGCTGGAAAGAAATACACTCTAGTTGTGGTTGATGAATTCACCAGATATTGCTGGGTGGTATTCATCAGATCCAAAAGTGATGCACCTGCTGAAATCATCTCGCTTATCAAAAGAATTGAGCTCAAGTACACTCGAAAAGTTTGTCAGTTGCGAAGTGATAATGGTACTGAATTCCAAAATAAGGTACTTGAAACATTTTGCACTGACACTGGCATTTCTCAAAACTTCTCATCAGTTCACTCTCCAGAGCAAAATGGAGTTGTGGAAAGAAAGAATCGTACACTGATAGAAGCGGCCAGAAGCATGCTATCTGAATCTGGTCTTCCCACCAGTTTTTGGGCTGAGGCAGTTGCAACTGCTTGTCACACCCAAAACCGGTCAGTCTACATCAAGAGACATAAGAAGACTGCCTACGAAGTACTCAGGAATCGTAAACCAAATATTGGATATTTCCATGTATTTGGTTGTCCAGTTTATATACTGAACGATTCCAGTCAGCTTGGAAAGTTTGATGCAAAAGCTGATGAAGGGGTATTTTTAGGCTATTCAGATATTCGAAAGGCCTTTAGAGTTTATAATTATAGACTCCAAAAGGTGCATGAGACAATTCATGTCACATTCGATGAATCAACTGAAGCAATCAACAAGAGACCAAGCCTTGATATTTCTCCAGTCATTCATCTGAGTATGAGATGAGTTTAATGGGTGAATTAACATTTTTCTTAGGTCTTCAGATTAAGCAAACTGAAAATGGAATTTTCATAAACCAAGGAAAATATGTCAGAGATTTGTTAAGAAAATACAAATATGATTCAATCCCATCGAAAAACACACCTATTGCAGCACCATTGAATTTGGACTCTGACCCAACTGGCAAAACCAGTTAACATAACTGACTATAGAGGTATGGTTGGTTCACTGATGTACTTAACTGCCAGTCGACCAGATATAATGTTTGCAACATGTTTATGTGCCAGGTTTCAGGCTAACCCTAAAGAATCACATTTGCACGCTGTAAAGCGTATCTTTAGATACCTGAAAGGGTGTCCTAATCTTGGTCTTTGGTACCCCAAAGGCTCAGGATTAGATCTAATGGGTTATTCAGATTCTGATCATGCAGGTTGTAAGATTGATAGAAAATCCACAACTGGTGGTTGTCATTTCCTTGGAGGAAAACTGGTGAGTTGGACCAGCAAGAAGCAGACTTCAGTCTCTATGTCCACTGCTGAGGCAGAGTACATTTCTGCGGCCAGTTGTTGTGCCCAGATTCTCTGGATCAAAAACCAGTTACTAGATTATGGTCAGAAGTATACCAAGACCCCAATCTTTTGTGACAACACCAGTGCAATTGCTATCTCTCACAATCCAGTGATGCACTCAAAAACAAAGCATATTGACATCAGGTATCATTTCATTAGAGATCATGTTATGAAAGGTGATATTGAAATTCATTTCATCCCCACTGACAAACAGTTAGCTGATGTTTTTACTAAACCTCTCGATGAGAAAACTTTTAAACATCTCATCAGCGAACTGGGAATGCTAAACCCTTAACTGGAGCTTTCTTTGTTATTGAACGCGTCAGTGACACTGATGAAGTTCTCCAGTTGAGGAGGTCCAGATAATCTTTGCTCGCCAGGCTATCGAACGCCTTTGTGATACTATCTTGGCACTAATTGATATCTGGATCATCATTTTAGGGGGAAAGACTCAAAATAATTTTCTGACTAAAATTCGTTTTTGTTTGAAAATGCAACTGGAGAACTCTTCAGTTGGAAACTGGTACTGGACTGATCCTCCAGTTACCAGGTTCAGTCTTTGTCTAAATTTTATAACGTTACAAATACTTGGTCTATATGTGTGACACGTGATGATACTCGAGTGTTTTAAACCACTTGATATCGTGATCTGACGTGTTTGAAACCATTTTTAGTACTTGACAACTGTTTGTGTTGGGAAAACAAAAAGTGTGTGGGGTCATGGGTAAAGTAAGCCGTCGTAGCATTTAATGCTGACATGGTAACATTTAATGCTTACATGGAAAATTATATTTTATTTTCAAAATATCTTCGAAAATGTTTTGGTTTAATAAAATATGATTTTTGGTTTTACATTGGGATCTTGAATCCCCTTATAAATACCCTTATTTACTCCAAAACTCATTTACTTTCTTTTTCATTCTCTTCATTTACTCTCTTCATTTACTTCCAATCATAAACATTGCTTCATTCTTCTCTTTGCTTCACAAATCTAAAACCCTAAATCCTAAATTTCAGTTTCATTCTATGGCTCCTAGATCATCCCGTTCGAGAGATGTAAATCTCTTGACTGTTCCATATAATCCCTCGCCAGATGCCTCACAGGCACCTGGTGCTCCTTATAGTGCTGCCATAAAACTAAATCCAAATAATCCTATGGCCAGCCTACGAGGAAATCAAGGGTCCGATACCCTTATTGGTAGAATTCGAAAGTTTTTAAAGAATTCTCCAATAGGACCCTCGTTCTCTCTAAACCCACGCAAGTTGTTTCACAACTACTTGTGTGAGTTTTGGTACACTGCTGTTCTTTCTTCTGATTGTTCCTCCATCAGTTTCACTTTAAAGGATGGAACAATCCAGTGTACCTTGACCTCTGACGTGTTAAGGGATGCCTTACGCCTTAACTACTGGAGAGAGAATGAATCTCCAGTCGTCTTGCCCCCTAGCATAAATTTTCGCCAAGTGCTCCTGGAAATGGGACACAAAGAGTGCTTGGAGAATGGGGTGCTCAAGACAAAAGGTGCGATGACCATGAAGGGTCTTACCCCTTCATGGAGGTATTTTTTCATCCACCTGGTGGAAAGTATGGGTGGGAGTTCTGGTGGACTTGACCAGATCAACTCCTCACAAGCAGAGATGGCTTACTGCTTGTGGAACGGTTTGAGGGTGGACTTTGCAGACATTTTGTACAGAAGCCTGGTACAAAAACTGAAGGGCTCCAGGGGTGTATGTATCCCCTTTTCAAGGTTCCTCTCACTCTGTTTTAAGCAAATTCTGGGCAGGGAAGCATACAATGATACAAATTCACCATTCAATGCTCCAGATATGCTTAGGAATCTAGACTCACTAGTATCTGAAGCTGGTGAGGTTGAAATTCCTGAAAGAATGCAGCTGGCATTCGCTTCAACTGATGCACCTCTGGTAGGTGAGTCAGAAAGGCAACTGGGCGGGCCTCAAAACAATGAGGGACCCTCCAGTGTGTCTAATGTTGTGGTAGAGGATAGAGCTACCATAACTGAAGCAACTCCAATCATATCTATCCCTGGCGACGATACTTCGGTATCTGATCCACCAACAGATGTACCCATCCAGGAAACTGGGGAAGGTCATCTGGAGTCTGACCAGGTAACTGGTCAGCCCTCTGTCACATTCATGGATCTGGACATGGGTGTTAACGACGAGGAAATCCTTATTGAATCTTCGGATTCAGAAGGTACTGAAACAGACTTGGAGATTCTTGATGCTTCTGTACAAGCACAAGACCCTTCATCTCCAGTCTGCCCTCCAGACGCATCAATTTCACTTTCACCATCTGAGCAAAATGTGCCTACAAATATTTCCTTACCAATATATACCGCTCCTTTACCAACTGGGCAATTCTCCTTTGCTCGAGAAATGCCCCCACCACCGTCGCCGTTGTTCACACCTGAGCTTTCTCAGCATGAACAACACATTGTATTTCCAATCCTTTCTTCTTCTACCACTCCTCCTATATATTCAACTGCTGGCCTGACAACTGGGGAGACTTCCATTAGTTTTCCTCCTCCAGTTGCTCCAGTAGTAACTGCTCGTGGTCCAGTGACACCTTCTCCTTTGTCACTGGACAGTCAAGTTGTCTCTATACAATCCGATCTCCAAAACCTTCTTACCAGGGTGGAGGAGATTCAGAAGACACTTGATAAGAACACCAAGTCCTTCTCCAGATACCACAAAGACTCATTGACAAATATCAAGGTGGTTGATCTGGGGATAAACAAGTTCTCATCAAATGAGGACTTGGTGTTTCATAAATTGAATGAGTTGGTCACTGGCAGTAACAATCTGGCAGGTACACTGAAGGAAGCCTTTGACCTAACTCACTCCAAGGTCACCAGTTCTATCTCAAGTCTACTTACCAACACTGTCAGAACTTCTGAAGTAGATTTGAAGGAGATTGAAAGGCAGGTCAAGGAACTAATTGAGAGACCTGGCCTAGATTTAACTGGCCTTGGAGAGCAGTTGGTATCTTCAGTTGGTCAAAAGATAGAGGATACGTTGGGTGCTAGGGAAGAGCGTTTGGTTGAAAGGGTGATATCTGAGATCACCAAGCTGGCCACTCCTCAGGTTGATCTGGCCCCACTTACCAGTGAGATCAACCAGTTGAGGGGCAGCATTGAAGGTTTGAGCACCCAAGTATCTCTTCATACTGAAACATTGAATAAACTGACCAATGAAGTGGAGAATTTGAAGAAGAGGGATGATGATATGAAGGAAAAGGTGGGTGCTGGTATTGATGAAGAATCAAAGGTTTTGAATGAATTAAAAACTGGTCAAGACAAAGTTATTGCAAATGTCTTGGCCCAGTCTAAAGAAACCAACCACCTTTGGAGGTCCTTCAGAATGATGTGTGGGATATTTAAAGAGTGCAAGGACATGCAGTCGTGGCAGCCTCTTGACCGGTTGCCATCACACCCTTCTGAATGGGAAGCAATTAGGGCAGGTCTAGATGCTGCCAAGGGGGAAAGAAGTACAGTCCTTGCACCACCAGTTGTATCTAGAAGGGAATTGAGCTTAGCTACCAGTACTGATGCTGGTGAGCAAACTGGTGAGGCTAGTGAAAGGGGGAATGTGTTGGATAAGGGAAAGGGCAAAGTATCTGATGAAGCCCAGCCGGCCACTGAAATGGAAATGCTTGAGACTGGTAATGTTGATGTACTGCCTCCAGTTTCAGATAGTGATAGTAGAAGACTGGCCAGACTTGGTGATAATGTTAAAGAACGAAAGAAAATGAAACAAAGGAACCAAGCTGAAGCCAGGGCACATCTCACACAATTGAATTTGCTAGATATGAGTGATGCCAATCTTCTAGGTATCACTAAGGAGGAGTATCTCAGTGTTAAGAATGATCCTAGGATAGTTGACCAGTTAAATGAAATGCTAGATGTTGAACTGGAAAGACACTATCATGAGGATGAGGCTGAATTTGATGCCAGAAGCTTGAACATTTCTTTGGAGAGGGCTAAGGAGTTAAGGGCCAGTGGGATTCTGAAGAGAATTGCCAATGTAAAGAAGGTTGTGAAAGAAGTGATGAATCCACCAAGAAGGATTCCACAACCTAGAAGACCACTGACCAAAGCTGCCAGGATGCTGATCTTAGAACATTCGTTGAACCAACTGGCGAGGTAACAAATGAAGACATTAAGTCCGCCGTCTGGCTGCTGGTGCTGGGAGTATTAAAATCACTAATGAAACTGAAGCAAGAAACTACTACTCCCAGATCATGTCAACCAGAAGACATGGTGGTACTATCACTAATGTCAATATTACAATTAAGCCAGGCACCAAGGTCTTTCAAGTTGAAGTAAAGTATGCTGGTGGGCCACTAGTGAGAACTGATGATCCTGGTGTGTTGCAATTTGGGTTCAGTGAATGGGTCGAGATGGTAAATGTGCTAGATGCGAAGGCACAAAAGAATAGGTTTGAGAAGGCATGGGTAAATTTCCTAAAGGGCAAGATTCAACATAAAGAGAATCTGGAGCAAAGGCTGAATATTGACCCTGAAGACACTCAACCTATTTCTCTAGTGACCAAAAGAAGAAGAACTGGCGAAGGGCCATCTGTTTAAGTTCTGTCTTCAGTTATCTACTTGTTGTTTGTTTTACATTCTGTTGTAACTTGTGTAAATTTCATTCCTTGTATAAATGAAGTTACCAGTTTGTAACCACAAGGTAGATAATAGATTAAAATCTAACAAACATAAAAAGAAAAACCTAAGGCATTTATTGATCTATAAAAATGCCTTAGATAACTTAAGTAGATTTAAATCAAACAAGTCTCTATAGTTCACACTTGTATAGATACAAGAACTAGAAAAAGACTTAGACTATATTTCTAGACAAATAGGGGGAATTTGTAGGACCAGTTCACCTGGAACTGGCCAGTCACCAGTTCACACTGACCAGTCACCAGTTGCATCTGGTGACCAGTAAACTGGTGACCAAGAAGATTTGTCGAGAAATATATTGAAGTCCAGTTGCACCGTACAGTTAACGCAACTGAAGACTTCCTCCAGTTGAGAAACTGACCAAGTTGAAGAAACATTCCAGTTGAAGTCGAAGACAACAAATGGAAGAAAGAGAATGACAATGGCAGCGAAGCCCAGTTGACATTCTAGTCAGTTACAAACTGGAGACCATCAGTGGAAAGCCCTTACAAAGCTTTACACTGATTACGAGGAATTGACTGTATACTTTATGTACCTTTACCCGGATAATAAGCCTTATCTTATTATTTAAGTATTAAAAGGTACATAAAGGTGGTTATGTAAAGTCACTTTAACGTGCGACTTTACAACGCTTTTTAAGGAATTAAATGCTATTCCTTAAATGCTTCCAACCACATTTGTACGGCTAAAGTTAACATCCCAATGTTAACTTTGCCTATAAATACAAGACATTGCACAACCAAGATATATAAGTTATTTCACACACAAACGAATAACTTCATACTTTGCAAACCTGCAATATTCTTGGTGAACTTGTGCAATATTCTCTCAATCGCTAAAAGGAACATTTCACTACTTTAAGTGTTTCGATTGTTGAAGAGAAATTCCGAGTATAGAACAATTGTATTTCATAGGTTGTTAGGATATTTACATTCGTGTATTATCTTGGTTCCGCATCAACCTTGTAATTTGTTTAATATCAATAAATAAATTACACTTTGAAAACTACATATTGTCTCATCAAGATTGTTTACAAGTTATTGTATTATTGCATTGTTCTTTACTTATTGTCTTTTATATAAGTAATCTATCTAGAACTTGGTATATACCACTGCAACTGGTCGTCTCCAGTTCAGTAAGTATATTGCAAAGTAACTCCACCATCGACATAGAGGTATCTTCAGTAGTACCATCTAACAAGTTGGGACTTACAATCATGCCAGATCAATCTCGCCCCTCCTAAACGTTGTTATTCTACGATACACATCCCCTACCGATTCGATTTTCCTACTAACAAAAGAGTTTAAAAATATGGGCTCTGGCCTTTGCATCATATCCTTCATCGCCCATAAAAACATTTTACGAAGAAGAGTCAGATTTCAACTTTTTAGCAACCCTTAAGTAGATCAGATCCACTTTTGCTGTTTGAAGTTCTTCTTTGGTTCTGGCCAACTCTTCTTCCAGTTCCTTTATTCTTGACATTTGGACTTTCCTTGACTCTAGAAGCCATTGAATATATTGGTTTTGGCTCTTCAATTCTTCGTCTTTAATTCTTGCAACCTCCATATGCGCATATCGCATCTGGGAGAAGCACTGTAGAAAAAGATAAAAATTAGTTTTCGAAAAATATGAATAAACTTAAAAAAAAAAAAAAAAAAAAAAAAAAAAAAAAAAAAAAAAAAAAAAAAAAAAAAAAAAAAAAAAAAAAAAAAAAAAAAAAAAAAAAAAAAAAAAAAAAAAAAAAAAAAAAAAAAAAAAAAAAAAAAAAAAAAAAAAAAAAAAAAAAAAAAAAAAAAAAAAAAAAAAAAAAAAAAAAAAAAAAAAAAAAAAAAAAAAAAAAAAAAAAAAAAAAAAAAAAAAAAAAAAAAAAAAAAAAAAAAAAAAAAAAAAAAAAAAAAAAAAAAAAAAAAAAAAAAAAAAAAAAAAAAAAAAAAAAAAAAAAAAAAAAAAAAAAAAAAAAAAAAAAAAAAAAAAAAAAAAAAAAAAAAAAAAAAAAAAAAAAAAAAAAAAAAAAAAAAAAAAAAAAAAATAAAAACATTTTACGAAGAAGAGTCAGATTTCAACTTTTTAGCAACCCTTAAGTAGATCAGATCCACTTTTGCTGTTTGAAGTTCTTCTTTGGTTCTGGCCAACTCTTCTTCCAGTTCCTTTATTCTTGACATTTGGACTTTCCTTGACTCTAGAAGCCATTGAATATATTGGTTTTGGCTCTTCAATTCTTCGTCTTTAATTCTTGCAACCTCCATATGCGCATATCGCATCTGGGAGAAGCACTGTAGAAAAAGATAAAAATTAGTTTTCAAAAAATATGAATAAAACTTAAAATAAATTATCATACATGAAGGAGTCTCTTCTCTGATTTATTGACCCCCCAATCGACTCTTGTAGGATCTTGAATTTGAAGATGATATTCGCCACTTGTAACCTCTGACATTGTAATATTATGAGAATTGAATGGAAATCGAAAAAATTATTTGTAATTTTTTAAGCATAAGGAAAATAGAAAAATATTTGTGATTTTCAAAGAGAAAAACTGTATCCTTATATAGAGGGGTAAAAAGATAGGAAATGAACCGTCAAGTTGTTACCTATCGCATCACAACTCTTGGCTCTCCAAGTTCCACGCGTCTTATCTTTAAGATGGTTTCAAAATTTACTAGTTGACTTCGGTCAAAGCTTTCTCTAGAAGATTCAAAGTTATTTCAACAAAATAGATTTTATTAAAATAACTTTGGGGACAATTGTTATGGGTAAAATTTCAAGTACCAATATCCTGAAGGTCCAAGATCTTGACATACCAGGATCTTGACATAGTTCAATATTCTGATTACTTGTTGATATTTTGCTAACGTTATGTTTCAACTATTATTATCATTTCCACATGAGATAAGCATGCAGATTCCAGAATATTCGATATAAAACCAAGGAAAATATCTCCAACGGTAAAGAAAGGATTTCACACATGGGATTAATCTTCAACACGCAAAGAAGACTCAGTCTCCCAGTATAATCGGACTTCAAGTTGATTTCAGCATGAGGAGAAAAGCTTCAACGTTCACAAGACTGGTCAAGATATGCTCCAACGTTCAAATCAACGAAGACCTGAAAGATCCCTACAAACTCGCATAGTTAGTTAAATCCTAGGTCTATATAATGAAGGAGGCTGATCGATCTTAGGATATCGTATTTTTTATTCACAGCATATGTGAGTCCCTAAAATAGATGGTTAATTAAACCCGACTGGCAAGTACAACTGATCTTGATGGACAAGTTCAGTTTACGATCCAGATATGGATAACAAGAAACAATTAACTTGATATAAAATGTAAGAACAAAAGGAGGCTGAAACTATATAAAGATATTTATATGTATAGTCAAGTATGTAGCATTGAGACACGTTGTTTCCTTTCTAATGTATTTGATTTATTGATATATAAACAAATACAAGGATTGTTGCGGGACAAAGATAAACACCCAAGTGTAAGTATCTAAACAATCCTGAAAAACAAGTGATCTAATAACTTGGAAATACTCGTAAGTTTACTTAGAGTATATCTCACAAGTTGCAATGCTAAAATCTCTCTCT